>CM034146.1:733527197-734099671 GCA_019776745.2 Taxus chinensis
CTCAGGCTGTCTATTTCCAACAGACACATTTCCGGTGCTTTTTGGCCACTTTTTTGGAAATATTATTATAATTCATGGGGAGGGACGAGGTTCGATTCCTGCTAATGCCATTCTCTGCCTTGGTCCATGGGGCCAAGCGACAAAACCTGCAGGCAATTAAAGAAGGCTAGGTTTATTTTGTGATCGTGGAGGAGAAGATGGAGTGTAACAAGGATGTGGCAGAGAGAGCCGTAGAGATTGCTTAGAGGAAGCTGGGGTTAATTTATCTGGAGGGCACAAGGAAATTCACAATGAAGTCGCAGCAGCTCCACCCTCCCCTGCTTCCCCTCTCCCAGCTCATTCCCATTCTTGACGTTCTCCTAACTCACACCACACTATTAATGGCGATATGGGCTAGTATGCTATTCTCTGACTTGATCATATTGACATCTCGGCTGATGACTCTCTAGACAAGAAACAATATAGGAAATTAGCATTGCTGTTGTACCCTGACAAGAAGAAATTTCCTGGCTTTGAGTCCACCTTTAAGCTCATTGTCGGGGCCTGGGCTATCTTGTCTGATAAGACTAAGAGGGCCATTTATGAACAGGAGGAAATCCAGTACCCACTTGCAAAACCCGCCTCAACACCCTTAAAAACCTCCTCACAAGCAATCTTCCCCTAATAGAAAATGACCTACAAATGGGTCTTCTAATGCCGTTCCTAATAACACCACTTCCATTTCTACTAAGGCTTCTTTGTGCCCCATGATTTCAGCAAAAAGCATAAATTTGATTGACTGTAATCAAGGAAGCGAAGATGAAGTTAATGCCATAAAGTTTCATTGTGGTAGGAAGGATATAGATTTGAACAAAGTGGCTGTTGAGGTTGTTCACAATTAAGGCAGTAAAGAGCAGCCCAAGAAAGTGTTTTCAGAGTTTTCCTTTTAATCAGCTCTTGGGAATATCTAGTGTCAGTAAACTTATAAACTCTCTGGCAAACAAGCTACACCTACATTGCTGAAGGATTTCAGCAAAGTCTGTCAGAGATTTGTTGGTAGAAAAGGAAAAATTGGAGATACTTAAGAATTTCTTAGAAGTGAAAACGAATACTGAAAAAAATTGCTGTTGCAAAGGAAGAAGCATTGGCTACTGCTGATGCAAGGGAAAAGGATGTGGAAAATCAGTTGAGAAAAGTACTTGCTTCAGTTAAAAGTCCAGACAAGGCCAAACAATGTGTCCAGTTTGAGAAAGAGGAAACCCAACAAAGGTAAAGAAGCATGTATATTACAAGAAGCAAGAAGAGGTAGTGAATTGTGAAAAGTAGAAAAACCAGCCCTTGATTCTCAGTCAATCACTGTTCCAGATTCTTATTTCTACGACTTCGATAAGCATCGCTCTGAGAATTGCTTCGAGGTAAATCAGATATGGGCTACATATGATGATGAAAATGGAATGTGATGCTTTTATGCTCATATTGTTAGAGTTGTATCACTGAATCCATTCAAAGTGCAGATGAATTAGATAGATCCAAAGTTATTGATCAGACCTGTGGCGATTTTACTGTGGGTAAGGTGATTAGCAATAATATGTTTAATATGTACTTTCATCTCATGAAATGGGACAAATCTCCCAAGCTTATTTTCACATTTAAATATGATGAGACATTTGATGTATAATTTGCCCAAACCACAAAACTTACATTTCAGAGGAGCAAAAGTCATTTTGTGGATTCCTGCCAATGTGGTTTCAGATTGATTTGGGTGTTTGAGACCTATGCGAAGAGTGTAGCATCCATTCTGTAATGTGTTGATCTTCTGTAGGCATTTTTTGTTTGTGTTAGATAGGAATGGGCGGGCAGGAGGAAGACAACGGCGATGGACTGTATGTAGATCTCAAATCTGTATGAGCATCTGGAAGATGGCAGATAACTCACCAAGCCTATTGTGCTCCATGTACTTCCATGAAATGGTCTGTGTATTCGTTCTTTCCCCTTCTAATTCAACCTTGTTGTGCATTGAGGCACTAGGTGTTCTGTACAGATGGAGGAGAAGCTTTCTGATATTGCCAAACGACTTTACAGGAGATGCCAATTGGGATTGCTACCTTCCACTGACATGATTTAACCATCTTGTCAAATAATGTGATTTCAACCTCGGTGTAAATGGGAATTAGTTCTAGTTTTAGGTCCTTCATGGCGGTTTATGAGAGGCTTTTGGATTGTGGCGTGACCATTCTGGATGAATTCATTTACAGGTGGAGGATGCAGTGGTGACATTTTATCTGATGACCTACACCTTCTAAGATGTGGCGTGGATGTGGATCCACAGAATTCATGTTGTCTTTTATGTTTTTACATTGGAGTGTAATGGGCAATGTTATTCCTCACCCACTTGTTTGCCGCAGTCTGGTTGGAGGCAAAGTAGGAAAAATATGGTATTGCAAAGAAAAAAAAAACAAATTGATAGGATGGGCTAGTGAAGGAGGGAAGCATAGGCTAAGTTATTGCGTTTGGTGAATAAATATATTTTTAATTCGAAATTTGTCGAATCAGCAGGCAGAGACAACAAATTAATTTAAATTCGCGATTTAATTTGTGCAAATCAAATTGCCTGGGTTTTAGGGCTTTGTAAGTTACTTTGCGGGGGTTTTCTGATCACCTGTAGACAGGAAGAAGTAGTGTGATCTGAAGCTACGACAACCAACCAGTGACCGTCCGCAGGGATTAGGGTCATCTAAAGCTGTGACCAATACAGACTTGCGTTCACTACCCATCATACTTGACAAATTACAGTGATGGCCATGCAGATCTGTGAGCGTTCAAAATCGCCCTTCAAAGCATGACTGTTGAGTGTGGTCTGTGCAGAAATTGCCAGAATGCCAGGAAAGTTGTATTTGTTTTAGTTGTATTGTTATATGTCTTATTGGTCGACCATTTATGTATTAGTCACAACTACATTAGTTTAGTCTTATATAACAAAATTCCTTAAGGCATGTTTCACTTATCTAATATATATGCGAATAAATATATTAGTATTAGTCACATATAATATTAAGTACATATTAGTCAATAAATTAGTAAGCAATAATTACCAATTTATGACAGTAAGTAATAATATATTGGTAAATATAGAATAGTAACATAAATTAATAAATTAAATTAATTAATACTAGTAAATCAGTAAATGTCTTAGTCGAATTTAATCATGAATTTTTTAGTAACGAATTTCTTATGAATTTTATACTCCACGAATGCGGTGACTTAGGGCATATGGGATGCCAATTGTAATGCTAACATATTTTTTGTTGCAAGACTTGGCTAACAAGGAGGTTCAGAAAAAGATGAGCAACAACAATGCCAAAGCCCTCAATTCAATGAAGTAAAAGACCTTAAAAAAAAGAGCATTACCCTGATATTGAGAAATAGAGAGCCAGTCCTATGTTAGACGATGCTGATAAATCTGATGATGATTCTGACAAGCATGACGAGGATGTTGGTTCTGAAGGAGATGTCAAGGAAGACCTTGTCAAATCAGCTGCTTCATATAATACAGTGTTGAAATATCCCTAGTTGGGATCTTACCACAAAAATGACAAAACACAGAAATTTGCAGCAAAATGACCAAATCGTGGTATTTTTGCAGATTCTGCATGCGGAAAGGAAGTACAGCTCGAGTGATCAACCAATGTTCCCATTCAAAATACCTCTTCCACAGCCAGACTTGAAATTTTACTAGGAAGCAAGCTTATTCAATATCCGTCAAGAACACAGATTCTGAAATATCATGTGTTGGAAATTTTCATTCGAATATAACGCTGCCAACAATCATCATATAGGTGCCTAGGATGTAGCCAAACTTCGGTAAAATTACATTATCTGTTCCAGAACTGCACTGGTAACCAAAACAACCCCAAATGGAGCTACGGAAGGTAATTCTTCATCCGCTTTAAACCTTGAGATCGGAAAAAGGACTTTCATGGAAGACCCTAGAAATTAGGGCTGACATAAAACAAGTCCCCCCCCTTGGAAGATAGCCAACTCTCTGTCTTCTGAAACCCTCTGGAAGAATAAACAAAAGATGCCGAAAAATCCTTGAGGGTAAACAGTTGCCAAAGAAGATGAGAAATATCCTTGAGGGTAAAGAGAGATTGAAAAACCTCCACTTGTGCTGTGCCAAAAATTCCTGGCCCTAATTTTGAAAATTCCGTCAATGGAGGTGCAATGTAAAACCAGCCTTTTTAGATCTGAGGCCAAATGACATAGCTTAGGGTAAATCCCTTCACTACTGGCAAAGAATGAATAAGCTGAGCAAAGGGATGGAATTGCACTTCATTTCAGTTTTCTTTGATTAGATTTAATGTTTTCTTTTAGTGATTTTCCTTTATGAGGCAGGTCGGTAAAAGTTGTAGGAATTAGAAGAAGCACCATGAAAAAACATATAAGTGTAAGTATTAATGACTATTCGATTCACCCCTCTTCTCTTAATATGGCCTTTGGCACCAAACAAGGACCCCTATAACCCCCCAAGGCGACTTGTCCCATAGAGGAGGGCTTCATTTGAATACGATCTTTAACAGTGTTACCTGGGACGGGGGGGACGGCGGGACGGGGTTTCCGGGACGGCAAAAAATTTCTAAATTTTGGGGACGGCGGGGGGGACGGCTGATTAAAAAATATATAAATATTTAAAATAAAAAGATATAGTGACTAAATTATATAAATAAGCTGAAATAAAACCATTTGAGATTTAAATAAGGTGAAACTTGAACTCATAAACATCAAATACACTATAAAGTCTAATATCAATATGTTAATGTCATAAATTGAAAATTCATAATACATATTTGAATTTTGATTCTTGAATATGAGACAAGCTGAAATTTGAAATTTCATATAACCATTCTAAAATACGATTGATCAAGTGACAATAGCTAATATTCATATCATTAATCTCATAGCCAAATACACCAACAATTGTCTATTGTCAATATTACAAAAAAAGAGGACAACTACAAGTATCAGCCTAAAAATCAGAATCTCCATCTGAAGCAATATCCATGAACTCCTCCTCGCTGGTACTAGCATCCTCGTCCTCAAAGGTAAGCCCAATCAATCCTCGCTGCACAGTGTTGTCCTCTTCAACCTGCCTCGGCTCCTCGGGATCTACATCCCACCGTAATGCTGGAGTCTGTTTGTACTCAGGTGTCTTGCGATCTATAAGACGCAAAGCACTGTGTACAGCTACAAGCTTCTCCGCTCTCGCAGAGGTAAGCCTATTCCTCTTAACAGAGTGTATCCAACCATACGTAGACCAGTTCCTCTCAGAGGCAGAGGAGCTAGAAACCTGGGAAAGGAGGCGAATGGCAAGTGGTCGCAGCAATCCTGGAAGCCCATACAGTCGCCACCAACTCACTGGTTTCTCCTGTGCTAATGCTACCCTGTCTGTCTTTGCTGATGTTTTGTACCCATCGAGTTCAGTGAAGTCAAGCCACTCCATTCTGATCTGTGAAGCCTCTTGTGGAGTGTACATTTTTTTAAAAGCCTTCATAAGGCCCTTCTTCACCTCATCATCATCCAATGGGACAACTCTGCCTGGCCTCTGCACATACCATTTGGGATTTAGTGCATACGCAGCCATATGAAGAGGAGTGTTCAACTTCTCCCATCTCCGCTGAATAATGGGCTGTATATGTTCATTATAGAACTCCAAAGTGGGGTCCCTCACCCGAATAGCTGCCTTCATTTGCCCAAGCATGCTATCAATGCACTCGTAGATCTCACCAAGATTGGGGCTGTTAGAATCCCCATATTTGATGACACTAAAAACTGGAGCTATAATTGATATGATGTATTTCATATCAACCCAAAATGTTTCCCGCAACACCACTTCCTTCACTCTTTTCCCTTGATCTGTCTTGGACTCACGCCACCTAGTCCAATCCTGTGTCATAATCATAATTTGCAGGGGCTCCTGCAACTCGGACATCCTCTCCAACAAAATAAAATAGGATGCAAAGCGGGGTGTCAATTGGTTTCAAAAATTCCTTCTTCGAAAAATTTCGAAAAAGTGCCAATGATGTGTGGTGATTGCATATGAACTTCTGCACATCTCTGGCATCAGTCACTATCTGATTAACCCACTGAATCTTCCCTATGTCTTTCAGTGCATTGTTCATGGCATGCACACAACATGGAGTCCAATAAATATGCCTATATTCCCGCTCCACTAGCTTGCCTGCTGCTCTGCACACATAAGCTGCATCTGTGATAACCTGTACAACATTTGAAGGTCCAACCTCCTCAATGGCATCCTTCAAAATCTGAAACTGAAACTCAACATCTTTTCGCTTCCCAGAACAATCAATTGCTCTCAAGAAGTACGGTCCATTTTTGCAAGAGACAATGATATTGATGAGAGGACGGTGTCTAATATCCGTCCACCCATCCATGATAATGCTGCATCCATGTGACACCCATGTCACCTTCATCTCCTCCATCAATACATTAACCTTGGAATAGTTTCTATCCAAGATTGTTGTCCTGAGTTTTGTGTCTCCAGGAGGCACATAACTTGTACCTGCTTTTGCAACCTTAGCCATAGCCTCCTTGTAATAAGGAGAGCGAGCAGCATTAAATGGAATCCCAGCAGCATAGAAAAATTTCCCAATAGCATCATCTGCCTCTTCCCTTGCCTTTGAATCAAACATGTCAATAACTGAATTTGGGGCTGCCCCCACGGCCTTTCTCTTCCCTCTGCTTTCCACTTCTGACACTTCAAAACTAGAACCAGCCAGAGTATTAGTAAGTTTGCCAGTCCTATGAGTGCTCAATGGAGTAGTAGCCGTAGAACCACGAACTTCTGGCACATTGCCCGTGGTATTTCCATTGAAGATTCTCACCATCTCAGCTCTCTGCTCTAGTGAAAGACCCTTACAAGTGCCAACCCCCCTTCCTGTAAGATGCAACAAGTGTGCATTGGTCCTAGTGATACTACCATGCCAAGTCAGTGCACATATGTTGCACTTCCATACTTTGCTCCCCCCTCCAGACTTGGGGTTATCAATTATTTGGGCAAATTGTTGCAATGGCTTCTTCTTATCAAATGGTCCAATGGCAAATTTGGACAACATTTGAGAGGGGCAATTGGTAGCACTACCAGCTGAACTACCAGTTGCCGTTGCCACTACATTTTGTGCCCCTTCTTCACTCTCCCCCATTGTGGCATCACCAACTCTTCCACGGCCACCTATCTCAACTTCCCGTTCAACCCTCTCCTGCTCTGATTCATGCTCTGATTCATACTCATACTCAGTCTCAGTAGAAGAACTCATGGTGATGATTGCTGCAATGAATTAAAAACAACCATAACTATATGATTGATTGATTATGTAATGAATTAATTTAAAAAAAAACGTAGCCATTTAAATTTTAAATTTTACAACCAAACCCTAGCCTCTAGGGCCTATGCAAGATGCATTTTTTTAAATCCCACAAACTATATGCATGATTGCATTATGAATGTAGATGCAAATGCTAAAAAACAACCCCTAAAAAATGCAAAAATAATATAAATTTTAAACTAGAAATAAAAATGTAATTAAAAAAAAAAAACGTAACCATTTACATTGTAGTTTGTATAACCAAACCCTATGCAATTGCAATATGCATTTTTAAAAATCCTACAAACTATATGGCATATGCATGATTACATTGTGAATGTAGATGCAAATGCTAAAAAACAGCCCCTAACAAATGCAAATATAATCTAGATTCTAAATTTAAAAAAAAAAAAACTTTAACATGTATTGTAAGCAAATAAAATTATAAATACCTCTTGCTCCCTCTTGCTCTTGCTCTTGCTCTTCCTCTTGCCCTTGCTCTCACTCTTGCTCTTGCTCTTGCTCTTGCTCTTGCTCTTGCTCTTGCTCTTGCTTGGTGTGAATATGAAATGAGCCCATATTGTAAATTTATAACATAAAATAGCACTTTTAGGGTTAGGGTTAGGTTAGGAATGTTACTTTTATGTTATTAGACATATACAATAAAAAAAAAATGTGTTTTAATCTATTAAAAGTCTGTTTTTTTTTTTTTTAAAAACACGTAGAAGCCGCGGGGGACGGCGGGGACGTCTGGACGTCCCCGCCGTCCCCCCAGCCGTCCCCAACGTCCCGGGACGTTTCTGTCCCTCTTCCGCCGTCCCCAGGGCGTTTCGCCCTCTCCCGCCAAAAAAGGAAACGTGGGGGAAACGTTTCCCCCACGTCCCCGCGTCCCCAGGACGTCCGGGACGTCCCGGACGTGTTGAAAAGGGGGGGACGCGTTCCCGCGTAACACTGTAAATATTTTAAAGTTACTTTTTTTCCCCTAGGCGCCTTGGCCCAAAAAGGCGCCCCCAACAAAGAAATATAACATTAAATGCAATACATATCCCTCAAGTCGCCAAATAGGTACTTTAAGTGGCCCCCAACGAAGAATATATAACATTAAATGCTAGAAGTGTCCACTTAAGTGATCCCAATGACAAAAATAGAATATAAAGGGCCCATTAGACCCTCCCAACGCCCAAAATATAACCAAAACCCTAGTAGGAAACCAGACAACCATCCCCAATAACCTCCAAAGTCGTTAGTCCCTTGGGAATGACCAGGGCTAAGACCAAAATAGGGCCGTTAGGCCAACTGCTCAAATTGGGGACATTACAAGTGTCTGATGAGGATGAAAATGAAGAATAAAGCCATGATGAAGACGGTGGTTGGGAGAAAAAGAAGAGTAAGAGGGATAAGTTATTGGACAAGCAGTTTATGCAAGATCCAAGTGAGATTACATGGGAAATGGGGGATAAGGAGCTGACAAAAATAATAGCTGCTTTTGGATGTAAAGGGGCACGTATTTAGTGGAATAAAATTAAGATTGTGTGGAAAGTGATGAAAACAAGACTCAGAAAGGGACACACTATCAGGGGGAAATACACGAGTGTGGGGTACTATTCTAGCACTTTTTTGAATGAATTGATATCAAACTCTTCTCAAGCTTGCAGTGTATTGATCCCCAATTAACAAGTATGTTGAGCGGTTGTGATATGAGCCACTTTTTATGGTACTTGTTTAGAATGTTCAGAGTTATGTTTTTAAACAGGGTATGTGAACAAAGTGTGGAGTTTCATAAAAAAATAATTAGAGGCAGATTTTTAGAAGATATTGTAGTCGCAACTACTCTGATAGACATGTATGCAAAATGTGGAACCTTATACAAAGCACATAAATTGTTTGACCAAATGCCTCAACTAAATGTGGTGTCATGAAATGCTTTGATTTAGGATATGCACAAAACAAAATTGTTGATAATACCTTGGAGAATTATAGGCAGGTGTATTTAGCAAGTGTAAATCCAAACACTGCAACTTTCATGACTATCCTCCCAGCTTGTGCCAAAAGGGGAGCATTGGAACATAGTATGGACTCTGGAGAACCATCAACAAACAATCAAAAGATGATTTTGTCGGAGCTTGTTGCGATGATTTTTTTAGAGGTCGTTGCAAACACCTTTACAAACATGCATTTTTAGCAAATTAAAAACGGATGTTTCTCCCGGCGTAATTTGCGACTAATGTGCAATTGCTAGTTTAAATCACAACATTAAATTAGCTGATGTGCTATTGCCTTAGGTTGGGATGTGGTGGATTATATTTGATTTTAGTTAACAAATAAGTTGATGTGCTATTGCTATAGGTTGGGACAAAGTATTATATTTGATTTTAGATAATTATAAGTTACTCAGATGCTGATTGCATGCAACTAGAGAGAAGGAAAGAAAGAATGAGAGAAACTATGATGCCTGTGATTTGCGACTCACGTGCAATTGCTACTTTATTAAATCACAACATTAAATTAGCTGATGTGCTATTGCCTTAGGTTGAGATGCGGTGGATTATATTTGATTTTAGTTAACAAATAAGTTGATGTGCTATTGCTATAGGTTGGGAGTCGGGACAAACTACAAAGTATTGTATTTGATTTTAGATAATTATAAGTTATTCAGATGCTGATTGCATGCAATTAGAGAGAAAGAAAGAAAGGATGAGAGAAACTATGATGCATGCGAGTGAGACCAAAGTAGGCCGATAGGATTCAAAAGTATGGCAAATTATAACAACAAAAGGGGAGTGGTAAAAGGGCTCACATGATCCCCCCCTCCCATTCCTAGAGGTAAAAAAGGATGAAGTTAGAATAATAATTGGGGGGAGTGCCAAAGGGCTCCACTATTCCCATTAAAAAAAGGAGGATCTACGAAACAAAAGAGCACAGGGAGGGGTTATCCAAAAACTAGATAAATTAGTTTATACAAACTCATTTAATTTAATGCAATCCTATGAAAGGTCAGTTTTAAGTTGTCTATGTTTCCAACAGCAATCTGCTTCATTTTCATAATGATTATTCCAGATTATGAATAATGCTAGTTTTAGCATTGCTGTATTTGTTTTGTTGCTACGTTGTTGGGTACGCCTGTATAGGGCTCGGGTACAAGTATGTCGCTGGGTTCGCCAGGGATACACACAGGATACAACAGGATGTACGTGGGTATGTCTGGGTACCTCTTGTCATAGTGTACCCTGCACAAACCAACAGCATACCCAACCCAAAAAGTGTTTTTAATTTTTTTTGTCAAAAAAAGTCAAAAGGACAGTTAAAAAAATTCGTACTCAGCAGCCCAAAATTTTGACCAATACTCGGGACTCAACAATTATTGGGCAACTTTATTGCTACTAAAAAAAATCAATTCATAAAATAAATTGAAATAACATATAAAACCCAAAAAAATGAATTGAATGTAGAGAAATGGAGTTATGGCGTGTAAGCTATTGATTTGCAAATTATGTCATGTCACATCTTGATTTTCTTGCGAACATTTGCGGGAATTTGAGATATTTTCTTGCGAACAATGATTATATATCTGCTGTATATATGCACTGTATCAAACCCTGCTGTCCACACTTGGATCTTGATGTTAATCCTGCAAGACTAAATCACAACCAAATATAGATGGATTCAAGCTGTGATTTTCACATGATTAGATGGCAATGATAAAATCTCCAGCAGAGCAGAAAATTGTGATTGAAAAATAACAGAATGATGTTTTTTTTTCACTCAAATCTTTATGTTCTGCCACTTTCCAGGTCGGGGTCGAGTTGATTCCTATTACCCGTGGTTTTTGGAAAGTAACTGCAGTTAGTTAGTACCAAGGTCCAAAAAATCACGGGTAATAGGCATCGACCTGGCCTGCGGTAAGTTGGGAGGAAACCCATTTGATAAAAAATTCTGTTTACCCATGGTTACCTGTAGATTTTAATACAGAGCAAAAGGACTTAACAAAATATTAAAAAAAATCCTAAACCCTAAAAGACAATTTTTTTTTAAACAACACATTTGCCTCACATTGCATACTTAACTCTGATTGCACATTTTTCCCTCTCACCTTAAGATATTTCAATTGCTTAGGACTGAAACTCCATCCTTTTGCAAATATATTGAATATGCCGATTTGTCTTGGTTTTTGGGTGTACATTGTAACATTTGCACAATGTACTTGTTCTAAGTTTGAGCAATGAATACCATGACATTTGACATTGTATTATCGGTATGTTTTGTGTTATTTAGCTCATTTTGTTTACTCGATACATATTATATGGTCAATTTTGCTTATTTGGCTATTTTTTAATATTTTATATATTTTTTGTATAGTCGTACCGAAAGCCGCGTCCAAGCTGCAAAGAAAATGCTGTACCAGCGTACTGAGTCACTGTACCTGTATCCATACTTGTACATGTTCCAGTACCTAGTTTTGTTGTAATTCATATGGTTTGTGATTTTTATAGTGGATTAAGGGCGTAACTTGCTAGATGCTATTTTTACTCAAGGAGTTATACCATGTGTGCTTACAGTATAGGTATGGAACCAAAGGTCCTAAGTCCATAGGCGGATGTGCATGACCAGTGAGAACTTTGGGACACTCCATTATGTTTTGGGAGCTCAAGCTCACACAAATTTAATTTTTGTTTTGTACTGCACTTTTTGGCGTGGTACTTGAGCTTGTCGCAATAACATAAGGCTATACTCTTTATGCAGACAATGTCTTTCTTGTTCATATGCAAGGATTGAGGGTATTAATGATCGCCTGTGTTTTAGTAGTTGTTAATTATGGATTTGAACATGACGTGCCTAGTTAAGCATCTGAAAAAGTGTATTGCTATTAAATGCATTGCTGCTTTTTGTAATTTATAGTAGTAGCTTCTGTCTTAGAATAAGAATATTTGCATACGCATAAGTCATGCGAACCAAAAGAAACGAGGCAAGTAACATAGATGTATGAAATATTATGTTGCCTCTATTTTCACCCTCTTTCATCGGTTATTCTTTGTGCATTCCAATCTCTTTTTTTTTCCAGTTTTATGAGCATCATTCTTCTATTGCCAGATGAGATTGAATTTATGGATTGGTTACTTTCAGAAATGCCTGTATTGATTTGTTAAATCTGATTACCAGGAAATATAAATCAAATGTCTTCCCAGGGTAGTAGAATTATATATCTGTTTAATTGCTTGTATGAAGTTGGTGGCAAGTTGGGGATAAGGATGGGGATGTGCACCTTGTTGATGTGTTATCTTTTCATTGGCCACCACTTCTTGCCAGTTCATCCTAAAAGTTCTCCTATCAAATGAGATTGATTGATGACATGATTTCAGATTTGCATATTTATTTCTCTGTAACCTTGTACATGTTACCCTGACATTGGCCATGCCGCCACTATCTTTAGTACCATCTCATTGTTGATATGTTATCTTTGGTACAGCCGCCACTTCTTGCCCTTTCATCCTAAAAGGTCTCCCATTGAATGAGATTGATGGATGATATGATTTCAGATTGCATATTTATTTCTTTGTAACCCTGTACATGTTACCCAGACATTGGCCACCACTTCTCGCCCTTTCATCCTAAAAGGTCTCCCATTGAATGAGATTGATGGATGATATGATTTCAGATTGCATATTTATTTCTTTATAACTCTGTACATGTTACCCAGACACAATTTTATATTGCATACCATGGAATCAAGAAAGAGGATAAACTGTGCATATCACATTCTTTTAAAATGTTAAAGACATGACATAGCTGACACACTCGTAGTGAGAACTTAACAAACATCTAATGAATTGATTAATAGGAAAACTAGAGAATGCTACTGATATGGTTACAAGTTTGGATGAGGTTTACTAGATATCCTTTCTCTTAAAGAAGGAAGAGCACTTAGAGTAGCTGTTAAGTAATCCATCAGCCTTACTATATGTTGTACTACCAACGTCCTAAACACACTTTTTAAAAAGAAATTTAAGGGTTTATTTACTGCCCCTCATCTTTTGCAATGTAAGTTGTGCCTCAATGATCTAAAATTTTTCAGTTATGAGAATTTATTTAACACTATAGCGTGAAAACACACACATGATCTATTTCCGCTCTCATTTACCGATTTTCAAGGAAATTATAATTTGTGTATATAAGTGTGGGCCTCACAACTTATCTTTGTATATGCTTCGTTAAATGAGTAAAATACTAATAAATGCACTAGGCCAGCGATATTGGCTAAGAGCACTGGTCTCTGCATGCAATATGAACTGTTGTCTACTTAATAAGACCAGCTTTTGGAATAAATTGTGCAGTTTCTTTTAATCAATGTTTCAACTCAAAGTCTGTGATCCACCATTAGGACAATAAGATATGTATGGATTGCATACTAGAGCTCCTTATATAGATAACTTTAATAAAGTATATCGATGCCAATTATGGGTCAACTTTAGGAGGGTTAAAAGTAATTAAACGAACTAGCTGTTATTATATCGATAAGTGTAACCTACAATGACAGCCAAGGGGGTGGGAGGAGTGGGTGTAATAGTGTGAGATATCAATAAAAATGGCTGACCTTTTGACGTCCATTTGACCATAGTAGGGCAGTTTTCCTTCTTGCTTGGAGAAGGCTATTGATAATCATGATATTTTGGGCATACAATGGAGTTTGGAGACCGTTTTTTTTCTTGGTTTTTGTTTTTGAGCTTTACATATTGGTGCAGTTTGAGGCCAAATGTTGGTGCAGTTAGATTAAGGCCATCCATCACCAATCAATGGGAAAGTTTTCTAATCAATGTAACACCCTTATGAATGGGTGAAACTATCTGACAAATCCAAGACAAACACCTTGAGATTGATACATATATATGTTTTGCAGATAAATCTATTTAAGATATTTGTACCAGTAACTATTAAGTAATTTTAACCACTCATTCACAATTATTAAATGCTCTACTCCTTAGATAATGGGTTATTTTAACGTATTTGTTATGTGACTGATTTCCCCAAATAGAAAATGAGACGAACAATTGATTACCACACCTATATTTTGTATACCTGACACTAGGAAGTCTTTTTGTTACTAATATTCGTGGTTTGGGAATTGGTGGGGTCTTGATGCAAAATGGTAAGTTTGTCAAAATTTCCTGCATACCATGGTTAACAGACTCTGATCATAAAAAACCCTCAACTAGATAGCTCAAGACTAAAAGCAAATCAAAACTACTAACTTTGAATGCGAGAATCTACCGTCAAATGCAATAGAGAGACAATAACTGAAAAATACTCAAATTTGCTCCAAATCACATCACAGTTTTATTAATTAGAAAACAAAGCTACAATGCTTTGGAACACACTCTAGAAAAACACTCACATTGAATGAATAAATCAATTTTACTAGGCCTTCAATTATATCTGAAGAATAGACCCTTAAAATAGCTCTGATTGAAAAATTGGATCCATCCCAAATTTAAATCAACCCTTAATTTCATCTTGGGGATTTGTGCCTTAAATATAGAAAAGTCAAACTTCTAAATAAAGAATTGCTATTCTGAAACTCGAAAACAAACTTCATAAAAGCAACTGCTAAATTTGGACTGTCAATAATAGGAAAACCAAGAGTAAGACTGCTGTTCTTTATGATTGTACGCTTTGCTGAAGTGCCCCTAGGTTCCACACGCGTGCCCTGCTGGAGGACACATTTTGAAGTACCATAACCTAACACTCCAGCTTATTGAGGAATGTTCTCCACCAATCCCAGTCTTTCCCGAAACAGCTTGAACTTCCCCTTAGCAAGAGGCTTCATTAAAATGTTTGCAACCTGTTGATTTGTCGAAACATAGCCTAGAGCAGCTGCTCCCCTTTGAATTTTGTCTCTAAGAAAGTGATGTTTGATGTCAATATGCTTGGAGCGGTCATGAAATAATATACTCTTAGAGACTTTTATACAAATTTGACTATCACAGTAAATGATTGAGGTTCCATTTTCTCACTTGTTAGCTCCGCAATCAACTTGCCAAGCTAGATGGCTTCACAACTAGCAGTGGTGGCTGCTGTGTACGCTGCCTCTGTTGAACACAATCCACTGAAGTTTGCTTCGTGCTTAGCCAGGATATGACTCTAGAACCCAAACTGAAGCAACATCTGGAAGTACCTTTCATGTCACTTGCATCTCCTGCCTAGTGAGAATCAACAAATCCATGCATCATCAACTCATAATCTCTTGCATATTAAAATATACTGTTCCCTTTAAGTATTGGAGCACATACTTTGCAGCTACCTAGAAAATCTGCATTATTTCAACCAAGAACTGGCTGAAAGCGTTAATTGCAAAACATATATTTGGTCTGGTATTAATCAGATACATCAAGGACCCAATCAATTGCTTGTACACTGAAAGATCTACCAAATTTGAATCTAATTCAACATGTAACTTCATATTCAATATCATAAGATTGGTGATGAGGTTGCAATCCATCATTTGAAACCTCTTCAAAATATCAACTGCGTATTTCCCTGCCCAATGAACACCTCACATTTCCTTTGCCACGCCTCTACACCCAAGAAATAGTGCACTAGTACATTGTCCTTCATGTGAAATTCTCTAGCCATCTCTTCCTTGCACCTTGCGTTGAACTTCTTTGAACTACATGTAAGTACTTTTTTTTTTCTAGAAACCTGACAAAATCCAACAAATCAAATCCATCAAATAAATAATAAAGATTGGGATCTGCAGCTGTTTTGGTGAAGTCCAAACCTAATAGGTTCTTATCAATCCTAGAGTACCAAGTATGGGGCGCTTGCTTCAGCCCATAAAGAGCTTTCTTCAACGTGCACACATGGGTCTCTTACCCATGCACCTCAAATCCTTTCGACTGATTAATGTATACTTCTTCCTCAACCAGGCCATTCAAAAAAGTTTTCTTAACATCCATCTGCTGTAACTACCAACCACAAATAGTTGCTAAAGGCATAATAGTGCTTGTAGAAGTATACTTGGCAACTGGAGCAAATCTTTCCTCATAGTCAACTCCCTCTCTTAGAGAATCCTCTAGCTACATATTAAGGCTTGTACTTCTCTATGCTGCTGTTAGCTGCATGCTTCACCTTGTACAACCACCTAGCATCCATCATAGTTTTCTCTGCCAATCTCATCATTATCTCCCACACATCCTTCTTCATGGTGGAGTTGTACTCCACCATGGCTCCCTGCCATATCTGTTGACCTACTGCCTCCTCTTAATTGGAAGGCTTTGCATCAATAATGGAAAACATTAGTGCAACATAATTGGGAAACTTCTTAGGAGGATTGCGTACTTAAAAAAAGGTCAAAGAAGCACAGAATTGGTCCTTTACTTCCTATAATGTTTGTTGAAGCCATTTAGGCTTCCTGTACCTGTACCAGAACTTTCTTGATCTGAACCTGTACTCTGTGAAACTTGTGGATCATCAATTGGGGTAGAAAGTGTTGTCTCCCTCTCAACTGGTGCTCAAAGTTCTAGGGATCCAGAATACCATGCATCCTCATCCACCTTCACATCCCGACTCGCAATTATCTTCCTTTGAGATGGAACATAGATCTTGTAAGCCTTAGAGGTCTCATTGTAGCCAACTAGAATACCCTTTAAACTGGAGGGTTCAAGCTTTGTCCTCCTATGAAAATATGAATGACAGTTGTGGACTCCTAAACACTTTGAAACAAGAAACATCTAAATGCTTCCTTTGGAGTCTTGTCCTTCAACACTCTATGAGGACACCCATTCAGTATGTAGACTCCAACGCTACAAGCTTCTACCGAAAGAAACAAATGCAAATGTAAGTCATGAATCATAGACTTAGTAGCCTCTAGTATAGAGCCCTTCTTTCTTTTTGTAACCTCATTATGTTGCGGGTTGTAGTGTATTGTAAACTCCCTTTTGATCCTTACTTCTCTACAAAAGGAATCAAAGTCATTTGAGGCATACTTCCCTTTGCTGTTGGATCTCATTACCTTGATTTTCCTGCCTGTTTGGTTCTCAATAAGGACTTTGAACTCCTTGAACTTGTTGAAGGTGTTATCCTTGGTTTTCGTAAAATAAATCTAGGTCTTTCTAAAAGATTCATCAATGAAAGTAGCCTAGTACAAATTACTTGTCAATGAGGCTAATGACCTAGGTCCACAAACTTCTATATGAATGAGATCTACAATTCCCCTTGATGTGTGCTCATTGCTTGGAAAAGAGGCCTTGGCATGCTTGCCAAGTGCACATCCCTATTGCTTGCCTTGAAGTCAAGGTATCAAACCACCATGTTCTGCAGAAGAGGCAATGATCTATAGTACAGGTGCACAAAATTGCCATTGCTGGTCAACAAAGTTTTTTGCTTTACCAGATCTTCTACCAACTTGTAAAGGCCATCCTCTCAAACTCCCTTGGCTAAGACTTGACTAGGCTTAGGGCTATGTTTCTTGATGATTTCTCGCCTATTTTTCCCGGAAATGCTAACTAGGGCAGCGTACCCGTGTATTGATGTACTAAGTATTGGTACTGGTCCATATACTTGCCTGAAACGTTTCTGAAACTCCAAAATAGTCCCGAGTATGGCTTTGATGTACCCAAACCATACCCGGGATGTTTCTATACTATTTCAGGCAATACCTGGGGCATTTTCTGTGTACCGTTTCAGCAGTGTTTCTGTTTTTTAAATGCCAAAAAAAAAACTAGATAAAATACTTCTTTTTCAACAGTACTTCAGGAAAATCATATTTAAGTGTTATATCTTTTATGGCCAAAAATGTGTTTAATGCATTTTTTTATATATATTTATATTTTTAATAATATATTGTACGGATGTTTTCATGTGATTTCGACCGAAGGCTTTTTTGAAAGTGAGTGTTTCTGCGTTTCGAACCTGTACCCGAATCCGTTTCATGGGGACCTAGTTTCTTGTTGATTATCAAATTCGGCTCTACACTTTAAATCTATTAGACAAGAGATTGAAAGGAGATTCTCATTCATACAACATACAATACCTCATGCAGCTCCAGAAATTCTCATGTTGGCATGCAGAATGAGAAGCATAGTTGTCATGCTTATTCCAATTGAAGCACTTGATGCATTCATTTCCTTAATCTGGTGATCAGAAGACCCCGAGTCTTCTTTCTTCTGACCATTCTCGAATCCTTTCTTTCCACCCTTGCTCACCTTCTTGACGAAGGCTTGGTTTGGCACATCATACTTAAAACTGTTTGAGACTAGTTGTAGTCTCATCTCTTCTCCAATGAAAACATCCCACAATTCCTCAAGTCATGTAACTTCTCTCGACCACAGATAATGTAAACAAAGTTTCCCATGGTTGACAGAAGCCATTCAGAGAAATCCAGACTAGCTCATTATCTTTGACTTAGTCACCAACTGCACCAATCTGATCTCTAAGCTCTGCTAGCTTCGTTAGATATCTTGCCACTATATCTATCTTGCACATTTGGGTAGTGTTGAGCTTGTTTCTCAGAAGCATCACCTTGGATACATTTACACACTGGTACAAGGTTCCCAAGGCATCTTTCACTTCATCAACTGCACCAATCTGATCAACTTCACTACCTTCAACTTCACTACCTTCACCAGATAGCTTGCCACTATATCTATCTCGCTCATTCGGGGAGTGTTGAGCTTGTTTCTCAGAAGCATCACCTTGTATACATTTACACACTAGTGCAAGGTTCCCAAGGCATCATACATCTCATTGGCAGTCTTTTTGGTGGCAATATGGGGAATCAAATGGTCCTTCACTAAATCCAATAGGATTTACTTCATGTTCACCACCTTATTGTACTCTGCCGAATTCTTGAGATCTGTGGAAGGAGTAATCTTCTTGTCTGCAAGGTACCATAATATTGTTTCTTCCATACAATTTTAACTTCCACAACACAGGATCTTTCCAACAAGTGTCTCTCTTGCATGGTGGGAGTTGCCATTGCTGCAACTGTTCAAACAAGCTTCATTCTACAATCACTGGATCAACTAAGGTATCACACCCTGCAACCCTTCACAAGTCCATGTGGTGATTTCTAACACAATTATGCTTCGATCACTGAAGCTTGGATATGATACTTGCTAAAATTCTTGGATAACTTTTTATTCTAGACAACTATCCTCTCCATACATGGAATTTGGAAGATTCCAGAAACTGTGCTCTGATACCATGGTAAGTAGACTCTTTAAAACCCTTAGACTAGATAGCTCAGAACTGAAAGCCAACCAAACCCGTGGAACTTTAAATGCTAGAATTTCTAGTCACATACAAACTTATAGGAGAGACGCAACCTAAAAAATACTTAAATCTGCCCCAAATGACTTAACTGTTTTATTAATCAGAAAACAGAAGCCACAATGCTTTAGAACATACCCTAGAAAAACACTCATATTGAATGAAAAACTGAATGAATAAAATAACTGCCCCAAGCCTTGTTTTATAGGTTGAAGAAGAGACTCTAAAAATAGCCTGGATCCTAAAACTAGATCCATCCCAAAATCAAATCAACCATTGACCTAATTTTATCTTAGGAATTTGGCCCTTAAATAGACAAAATAGGACTTCACAAAAACAAACTGCTAAAAAAAGAATTGTTATTCTAAAACTGGAAAACAAATTTCATAAAAGCAACTGCTAAATCTAGACAACCAAGATTAAGACTGTCAAGAATGGGACAGCCAAGAATAGGAATTTTGGTCTCTATGGTCGTATCCTCTGCTGAAGTCTGTTGTGCGCTCTACTGTAGGACACATTTTGAAGTGCCATAATTTAATAAATGTTGCATTTTATGAATATTGTAAGCTCTTACCAGTGGAATTGAACTACACTCACATGTCTTAGAATTATTTGGGGTAGTACATGCACTTAAAATACGCAGACATTGCCATTTAGGGAATAAGTTCACTTTGAGAACCGATCATTAAAGTTTACAATAGATTTTCACTCAGCCTCAGTTTAATAGGAGGCAGAGCTGATGGATGGAATTGCTGTAGTGGAGGGGCACTTTGTTTCTTCAGTTCATCAACATTGGTCATAAAAAATATTTTGACCTGTAGAACATTGATTAGATTTTTGCAAAACACCCCTGCACTTGTGAAATAAGAAACCCTTATATATGATGCTTAGTTTCAAAGGAATTGCATACGAAAACGAGGTCCTTCATTTGATCTCGTGAATTTTTAAATGCAGGTATTACCAAAGATGTGCGATATTACAGAATAAGGTTTACCTACAAAGAAAACCACCAAATCCTTCTCCATTATTGTCGAATCTTTTAATTACTCCAACATGCATGATACAAAAGCAACTTAAAAGTGGAATGTAATACACAACATTATTGTCTCCTTTTCTAATCTCAATTTTAATGCTTATTTAGCTTAATGTGTTGTTCTCAAGTTCTATGCCATAGAACACCCTTAAGAATGCTGTAACAAAGTGTATTCCAGCTCTTGACTGTTACCTTTCAGCAGACAACTCCTTCTGCAACCCTTCACATGCATTTCCCATATGCTACATACATTGCATACTAGGCTTCTGATCCTAAACATGCAACTATTACATACATTACTACAATTCAATGTGCATGTATGAAAGTGCAAATGAATGAGAGGTTCCTTCCTTTTTATGAACAAGTACTATGCTTGTGAGTGAGGGTTCTTGAGCTCTCTTAAGTGTTGGACTAGCTGCAACAATTTAAAATATGCAAACAATGAAGCAAACACAAGAAGGAAAAAGAGATACACAAGAAGTTTCCCTAGAGAAACTTAAAGCGAGAAAACTTCAACAAGAGTGAAGTCATGCTTCCTCATCTCCACTATGTTATTTTTACAAGTTTTTTTGCCTTCATGGGCTTGCAAGGATGCCAATTTTATGGGCTTCTTTACTTGTAATAAAATCTGCAATACTCAATGGGAGACTTTGTTGGCCATTGTGTGTTTGTGTTGTCATTGAGGTCAAGTCCGTTGATATCAAAAGTTGTCATGAGGTCATATGTGTCTCCATGTGGTGTTAGTCAGATGTCAAGTATGCAGGTTGATTGGTAGTGACAAGATTTGGTGAGTTGTCATGGTGTCTTGAAATGGTTTGAACTTGTATAGTCACAGTATGAGTCCTCCCTAGTGTGTAAAATGTTGGCATGAGGTCATTCATGGTCCATGAGGTGTGTCAAAGGTGTTTAAGGGTCTGCATGAGGTCAACAAGGTCTGTTCATGGTTTGTCATGGTTGAGTTAGGTCATTTTAGGCCTATTCCCAGCCTTGTAGCATGCAAAATGAGATGGAGGTATGAGATTTGGAGCTGATCAATCATGGCGGAGCATGGTGACACTATAAATGAGGTGTATGGTGAGTTTCAATTCAGTTCTCAGAGGTTTGGTGGTGTCAGGGTCCATGGGAAGCAAGCAGGTGAGAAACAGGCAAGATAACACAGGTAAGTCTTATGGATAGAGAGTTTCAGAGTTATTTGAACTATGAGGTTAGTATGGATAGTTAGAGGATGTTGTCATGATGCTTCATGACAAGTTTCAGGTCATTCTAAAGGACTTGCAAGATAAGTCAGTTTTGACAAAACTAGGTGTTTTTAAGGTATAAATTGATCTTCTGATGCTCGTTAAGAACTGTGTGCTTTGCATGGGGACTTGAGCTCTTTGGCATAGCCTCTTAGGTCAGTTATGAAGGTTTCACAAAAAAAATGAGGTGGTTTGATTGTCATGTTTTTATGTACGATCATTAAGAAGATACGTTGCTTTGAAATTCTAGCTAAACCCTAGCTCAAAGTGACTTGGAGAAGATTGCTTGTACCAACCCAATTTTTGATTGCTTTTGCAAAAGTGATGATTGGATGATGTAGAGGACTCCTCCAACTTTCCAGAAAGGTAAGATAATGCTTGTGACAGTATGTGGGCCCCACTTGAAAATGCTTGTTTCTGAAGAAGTTCAGTTTAAGACAATATTTCCTAAAGAAGGTGAGAACTAAATTGACATTGTTTTTAGCCCTGGAGTTGTTCTGGAGTTGTTCTAGATGTCCATGATAGTTTCAGATCATGGTTGAGCTTCTAAATGGCAAAATGTGCCCAATTTATGAAGACTAGTTTTTGGGATAGTTTGGAGCAGCTTGTGGTAAAAGTGGAATCACATAAGCTACAGGAAGAGTTAGGACTCCATTTAAGTTGTGTTGTGCTCCTGGTTTAGAGAGCTTTTCAATGATATATCAAACTTGTGCTTTTGATATGGTATGAAAAAGCCATGACTTGATCTTTGAAGGTCAAATCTGGAGGATGTCTAGTTCAGTAGGGTCTCAAGTAGCTTCATGAGGTAAGGTGATGATTCTGAGTTGTTCATGCTTGGTGAATGTTGTTGAGTGCTTAGACATCATGGTTAAGGGTGTTCCATGCTTTGGTTAAGTGTGGAAGTGAGTTGTGTGGTGATAGAGCAAGTTGAGATCAAGCTTAGTTCTTGAGTCCTAAAAGGCTAAATAAGCAGTTTGCAGAGATGGATTTGGTTGAAAGCCTTCCACTTGGAGTTGGAAGGAAATGTGATATGTTCTGAAAGGAGGATTCAGAGAGCTTTCCAATGGTGTATGGTTTGTGTCTTGGTGATGAGATTTGATGGGTCATTCAGTTTGATTTGTGAGGAAGAAGGTTTTTTGTTTTCAGGGTAAGATTGCTCAGGAGAAAAGATTGAAGTAGATGTTGCATGTTTTGGATTGTACGATGTTTGCTATCAATTGAAGAGGGAAAAGGGATGAATTTTGTTCCTAGTGAAGGCCTTTGGAGGTCTTGAAAGTGACAAGGATGCAAACCAATTGAGTTTGTAAAAATGCTTTCTGGGCAGCTTGTTTTGGTGAAGAGGAATGTTGGTGTGGTTTGCACACATGGTTGTTTTATGAGCTCTAACATGCATGGATGTGATCTACAGGTCCTTGAGGATTCCATTGAGTGGTTACATGCCATGGCTCAGTTGTTCTTCGATGGTCTTGATGCCCAAAGGTGAAGATAAGGTCCTAGAAACAACTATTTTGTGAAGGATATGAGCCTTCTTGGTTGAGTTATGTGAAATTTGATTGGTCCAAACTACTTAACGACCATGGATGATGTTGATATGTTATATTTCACATGTATGAGGAACTTGGAAGCTTGACTAAGCATGGTTTTGATGTTTGTGGTTTTAGCTCATCCAGGTGATAGGGTTTTGAGCTTGTTTTGAGGCAATTTGGTGGTTTTGGGCATGACCGACCTACATGGGCCCATTATGAATGTTTTAATGAATTCATTGAGATGTTTTTATGATGCATTGGTCAAACTAAAGGTTTAGGACCGACCTCCTTTGTGTTGGTGAAATGAAATACATATAAAAGTGAGTTTAAAGTTCAAATTTGAACTAGTCTGAAGAGAGGGAAAAATGCGACCTGCCTAAGCGTGCAGAGGATCTTTTATTGCATGATTTCAAAGTTGATGAAGTGTGTTATAGGTTGAAGAATGTTAGAGGGCATGTGAGCAAGGGTTTGGAGCCAAGACAAGTTGTGAAATAAGAAGATATACCAAGTTGAAGGAATGAGGGTTTGATAGTGTATGTGTGAACTGAATTTGTGATCTCTATCAGTTGTGGCAACAACAAAATTTAGAGATCTTCATCTTCAGATGGTTGAGTTGGTACTTGATCATCGTAGGGGGTTGTAGCCTCTTGTGGAGTGGGTACTCCACTAAATTAGGGGTTGGTGCTTCTTGTAGGGTTGGTGCTCCTTGTGAAGTTGGTGCTTTACTAGATTTTTTTGCTTTGTGTAATATAAGCAGAGTTTCAGTGGGTTTTCTTCACCACGAGGGTTTTCCACTTATATATGGTGTTCATGTGTCTTCTCCTTTGCTTCATGTACTTGTGAATGGTTAATACACATCTAATGTGCTCATATGGTTATGAATGTTAAATGAATGAATGCAAGTGATGGTAAATGAAATGAAAGTTTTGTAGAACTGATTCACCCCCCCTCCCCCCCCCTCTTAGTCCATTGTGCTTCCAATAGACTCCCCTCATGGAAGAATATCGAACTCAACCATTATGGTTTGTATTTTTCTTCACTCAGTTTTGCATTGCAATTAGACTAAGAATGAAGCAATTGGATTGAATTCCAATCTTCTCTGCAAGGAACTCCAATTCCCCATTGAATTCTGAACTAAGTCTTGAACTTGCTTTATCTGGCAATGGGGATCCAATTCCAAAATTCCTATGATGTTTCTTGATCATTACCGACCCCCTTTAGACATGTAATTATGCCCTTCACCTCAATAATTTGCCAATAAGTGCAAAAATTGTTAGAGGAAGTTGAAATGTTTTCAACCGTTCAATCCGTGCGTTTTTGGATGCTTGGCGAAACAACCTTCTGCAGACCAGCGGTTGCGTAACCGCCGCAGCGGTTGCGTAACCGCCGCAGCGGTTGCAAACCACCACTAACAATTGCGCAACTACCGTGACAATTGTGCAACCACCATTGGCACTTGTGCGTAGTGGTTGTGAAATTGCCATTGACAATTGTGAAATCGCCGTGATAATTGCACAAGCGCCACTTTAAGTTGCAAAACTGCCACTGACACTTGTGCAACCGTTGGGTGCCGGTAAAAAGTCCTCTAAGTTTTAGAGGCCTTAACTTTGCATACGAACTTGAAATCAAGTGCTGTTTTTTTGTTTGTATTTTTTCAATAGGAACCCTAATATGTAATCAAAACATACATATGATGAAGTCCATACTCGGTAAAAGCCTTTTAACTGGAAGCTATTTGTTTTTCTTGGGACTTAGAATGTTACGAACCTTGTTTGATAGCTGATTGTCTCACTGATGAAATTGGATGATATTCATAATCCATTTTCGGATCATTGACCTCCATGATTTGCTTAAGCCTAAATCCACATCTCCATTCGTGTTTTTGAATGTGCTTGCTAATCTGAATTGCTTCCCTTATGCCTTCGGAAATAGTGTTTCTGCACCACTGGAACCTTAGTTTTTCCCACCCAAATATCATGTTTGGTTTTTAATGAGTGGTATGTGCCAAACAAATTTGACCACTCTCTTCTGCTGTATATCTTCCCACCCAAATATCATGTTTGGTTTTTAACGAGTCCTATATATTCCCACCCAAATATCGTGCTCCTTATTCCTTGTAATGATGGTACAGCACAAGAACTATCAAGTTGATACACTGCATTTTTGGGAAGGCTGCAGTCCATCCTTGGAAGATTTGATCAATTTTAAAGCTCTTTATGAGGTAAAAAGGTTGTCTTGATGTTATTTTTCTTCAGAATTATTGAATTGTGTTGGATGAGCCCTGCACACACAGAAGGAAAGCCACAGGGATCACGGTCGATTTTTCTACAACCTTTTGCTTCTCATGCTTTCTCCTTGCCCGTTTGAGTGCTCTAGCAATTTGTTTTCACCTATAGGCTATAGCCATTTCTGTCATAAAATTTGCTCAAAACACATAGGTTTTACTATTTGGGTTATGGATTACCTTTCAGGACCATTGGTCTATCCTTTTAAAGTTTACTTTTTGAAGTTGTAACATAGAGTTTGCATTTGTACATAGAGTTTGTGAGTATCATTTCAACATACAAATAATATTCACGTGAATTATTATGGGATCAACCCTTTTTATTTTGGAAAAACACATTGCGAGAACTAGGCCATGTATGCATTTCTGGGGCAGGTTACTTTTTATAGCAGTTGAAATGACAATTTTTTTTGCGGATGATATTCATAGAGTGATTGCTGACAAGTAGCTGGATCAAAGTTGCAGAATGCTGTTAATCACTTAAATTTTGAACTTGTTGGGTTATATCCTTGTTGTACTTTGTAAAAAGCACCTATCTTACCCTGCATGTTCTGTAAAAGCTAAAGCTCAGAAAACAGCAGTTATGTATCAGTACTCACATTGTTTTACATTTGACATGTATAAGGTTTTAAATTTATCATGCTTTCATTCATATTTGAATTTTTTTCAATTTTACTATGTGTCTTGACGTAGAAGGTGGAAAATTGGAAATCATATCTGTATCTTTACATGTAGCCATTTTTGTTTCATGAAACTTAGGCTGGGATATGATTACTTGCAAAATGCATGGGCATTGGAACCTCTTTTTCGCAAGAGCCTATATCTATCTTTTTTTCTATTCCAGCATTATAATTTTAATGTGAAAAAGGTAGATGTTTCAGGCCATCACAAAAATGCTGCCATCCTGAAGTTCAGGTTTAACTTTTCATATATTTCACTGATTTATAAAATTGATGCCGTGTCTTTGTTTAATATTGTATCAGACACGTATACAAGCATCGACAATTTCCTTTTTTGAGCTTGCATCAAAGCTTCCACAGATTGGTACAAGGGCATTGTACAGAGGCGCTGTTCCGGCAATCTGGGGACAATTTACAAGGTAAGTTTTGCTGTTTGAACAAGATGTTGTTTGTTCTCTGGTGTATTTCAGAGGCAGAATGTACTATTTAGAGAACTAATTTCATGTATTTTAAATTGTTTAATGATAGCCATGGATTGCGCACTGGTATTTTTGAGACAAGTAAATTGTTGCTAACAAATGTTGCTCCTACCCTAACTGAAATCCAGGTATTGTTGGGTATTGGTTATTTTCTGTATTTTACCTTATGTTCTTTTTTTCTGATTGTTCATGCTCTGATGTTTCAATTTATGATGTGTTCTTTGCATGATGTATGCACATATGGGTTGCTAGCTGCTACTGTCTATTTTATTGGCTTTATCTTCTAGCATTGAGCAAAAGGAAAATTTACAACTTGGCACAGGCTACTTGAGCTTGGTTGATGATGTTGTTTTGGGTGTGATCATAATTGCAAAAAGCTATGAGCCTGTGATCATGTTGTACACTGTAATTCTAAATTTCTAATTTCATTAATCTGGAAGTTAATGATTTGGTGAATCAGTTTTCTATTCTTACATATGTATACATTTCTTTCTAATTTATTTCAACCTTAATTTTATTTTGGATAGCATATGGATTTGATATCTTATTTTTTTAATATTTACTGGCCATCTTTGGGATTATACCATTGGTAAATGTTTTTCCTTGCTTACATTTGTTTTTTTACCTCGAGAAACCCAATTGTTACCAAAATTTTCCCCTTGTCTTTGTATTCCCAAAGCTTGTTGTAACGTAGGGATAACATGTTGTGTCATGGCGAGAGTGGTACCTATTAGCTGAAGCCTGAAATAATTCTTCTGATAAATATTAAATCTTCAAGTGTTTCCTTTCTCTTCTACCAAATCTCGGTGACACATGCTTGGATTTTAGGAGACAAGTTGTGTTCTCAAAAATGCGTGTGCATATTACTATCTATTTTTTCCTTGAAACATGCTCCCTAGAGAATGCTGTCTCCATTTTGAGGGTAGACATAACTTTCATTGCTTTGTTATAAATTTCTTTGAGATGTTCTATGATGTTGTCGCATAAGTTTACTTGCTTCGAATGTCACCTATTAACCTTTTCGCTATGTTACTAGGTACACTTGTACAAGCCTCGGGTATGGGTATACCGTATGGTACGTACCCTATTAGGGTGCATTGCTGGGTTTATTGGGGGTTTGCACAAGTTATGGGCATAGACGTACCTGCCATACCATAATGCCTATGGATGCTTGCCATATTTTTGCTTGGAAGGCTTTAGCAATTTGAGTGCAAGACGCAACATGATGGATGTGCAAATACATACACTTTGGTGGAAAAAGATGGAGGGACACACTTTGAATCCATTGACTTTGGCGGAAAAAGATGAAGAGATGCTTTGAATCCATTGAAGGATAGGTGTGAGGAAGTAGAAACTAATCCCAAGATTATGTTACTGTTGGATAAGAAATTCTTGAGTTAGACAAAGTGTAATTATTTTGCGCTTGCAACAAAGCCCATGCAAAAGTTGAGAGCGGGGAAGAGACATTCCCGCATGAAGTGAAAAACTTGATTGACAAGTTTGCATAGTTTTTTTAATGATTTACTAGAGGGATTGCCATCGGTGTGGAGCATAAATCATCAAATGGATATGATCCCAGGACCGAGTCTACTAAACAAAGCGACATACATGTTGGCAAACAAAATGCAAAGGTGGAGAAACAAGCTGAAGTTATTGGACAAGGGGTTGATTAGAGAATCTTTAAGCCTGTGAGCAGCACCAACAATATTAGCTATAGAGAAAAATGGTGCATGGAGAATGAGCGCAAACAACAGATCAATAAACAAGATCATGATCAAGTACACAATTCCATTACCAAGGATGGATGATCTGAAGGATTGCTTGAGTTGTGCAAAGTATTTCTCGAAGTTTGAATTGAAGATCAGATATCATAAGCTTTGCATAAGAGAAGGCGACAAGTGGAAGACAACATTCAAAACAAAGGGGCTTTATAAATGGTTGGTTATGCCATTTAGGTTGAAAAAGTCACCGAGTGCATTCATGTGCTTGATGAATGAAGTCTTGAAGCCATATTTGGGTTCATTGCCTATTTAGATGATATTTTGATTCTCAGTAAGTCAAACAATGAACATTTGCAAGATTTGCTCGAAGTGTTGATGAGATTGCGAGATGAGAAGTTGCCCGTAAACTTGAAGACTTGCAATTTTTTGAAGGAAGAGCTGGTATACTTGTGCCTTATGATTTCCCAAGTAGGTCTAAATATGGATCCAGGAAAGTTGCACACAATGTTGATTAGTTGTCAACTAGGAATACTTTTGAAGCGTGAAGCTTTCATGGCTTAGCGAATTTTTATAAGAAGTTCACAAGGAATTTTAGTGGAACATGCACAACAATTACATATGTAATGCTCAAGGATAAAAAAGAATTTGTATGGACCGTGGAAGCAAAAAGAAGCTTCCAACAATTGAAAAAGAAAGTGACATGATAACTAGTATTGGTATTACCAGCTTTTGGTAAAGTATTTCTAGTAGATTGCGATTCTAATAGTAGAGCAATAGGAGCAGTGTCGGGTCAAGAAGAAAGACCTTTTACTTTTTTAATTGAAAAGCTCAATGATGCAAAACACAATTAGTTTGTGCATGATAAAGAATTCTACGTAATAGTGCAAACGTTGAAGGAATGGAGACATTATTTGCCACCCAAGGAGTTTGTTTTGTTTGTGGATCATTTAGTGGTACAATTCATCAATGAATAGAATAAGTTACACAAGCAAGTAGCAACACATGAAATCAGTTGAGTTCTTACATAGCTATTCTTTTGTATTGGGACATAGAAGTGGTAAGTCAAACAAAGCTGTATCGTTTGAGTAAGAGAATTTTGTTGTTGAGTTAGGTAAGGTTGAAGTCATAGAATTTGATTCGATGAAGGAGCAATATGCTTATGAGAAGGATTTCAGTGAAGCATGAAAAGCATGCATTTAACCAATAAGTGTGGGCAGAACACCATGGTTGGATTATTTTGTACATGAAGGATCATTGTTCAGAAAAGCGCAATTGTGCACACCTAGAGGTTCAATTTGTGAAAATCGATCAAGGAGAAACATAGTGATGGGTTGGTAGGACATTTTGGCTATGACAAGACATATTTATAGTTTGAGGAAAACTAATTTTGTCCGTGCTTGAGTATGGATGCGTGCAAGTATGTTTAGGAGTGTAAAGTTTGTCAATTGGCTAAGAGGAGAAGTTCAAACATAGGGTTATATCAACCGCTGCCTATTCTAGAGAGATTGTGGAAAGATATTAGTATGGACTTTGTTTTAGGGTTGTCTAAAACAAAAGGGGAATGATTTAATATTTGTGGTTGACAAGTTTTCAAAGATGGTACAATTTGTGGCTTGTAAGAAAACGAGCGATGCAACTAACATTGCAAATTTGTTGTTCAAGGAGAATGTGAGGCTACATGGTTACCCGTGTGGTATTGTATCAAACAGGGATTTGAAATTTGTTGGACTTTTTTTAGAGGACATTGTGGAAGAAATTGAACACCAAGTTACAATGTAGTTCCACTTATCATTTACAGATGGATGGACACACAAAGGTCGTCAATAGGAGTTCGGGAGAATTGTTGGGATGTTTGATTGAAGGTAAGCCAAAAGGATAACATTTTGGCGCACCTTGAGTTTGCGGTTTCACATATAATAATTTAGTGAACATGAGTATTGTATTAGACGGGGATCTAAATTTTGTTGGACATTTGTGGAGGACATTGTGGAAGAAATTGAACACCGAGTTACAATTTAATTCCACTTATCATCCACAAATGGATGGACAAACAAAGGTTGTCAATAGGAGTTTGGGAGAATTGTCGAGATGTTTGATTGAAGGTAAGCCAAGAACATGGGATAACATTCTAGTGCAAGCGGAGTTCACATATAATAATTAATTGAAAACGAGTACATGAAAGACACTATGCCATATTGTGTACGGGTCAAGTCCAAGAGGAGTTGTGGAATTGCGTGACAAGGAGTGCAAAAGTAAGAAGCATGGATGTAGAAGATGTTACAAAACATATGGGAGATATGCATAAACAAATGCGTAGACAAATGGAGAAGAGTTAAACACAATATAAGCAACTTGCAGACATCAAGCAATGCAACTAACATTGTGAATTTGTTTTTCAAGGAGATTGAGAGGCTATATTATTTGCCACATGGTATTGTATCAAACAGGGATCGAAATTTTGTTGGACATTTTTGGAGGGCATTATGGAAGAAATTGAACAAGTTATAGTTTGGTTCCACTTATCATCCACAAATGGATGGACAGATAGGGGTCATCAACAAGTTTTTGGAAACATTGTTAAGATGTTTAATCGAATATAAGCCAAGAACATGGGATAAGATTCTTTTGCAAGCCGAGTTCAAATATATTATATAATAATTAAGTGAACAAGAGCGCATGAAAGACACCATTTCAAATTGTGTATGGGTCAAGTCTAAGAGGAGTTACTGAATCATGTGACAAGGTGCACAAAATTAAGTAGTACGGATGTAGAAAAGATTTTACAAAGCATATGGGAGATGTGCATAAACTAGTGCACAAAAAATTGGAGAAGAGTTAAACGCAATATAAGCAACATGCAAACATCAAGCGAAGAAAAGTTGAATATCAAGTTGGTGACATGGTCTTGGCACATTTGCGAAAGGAGAGGATTCCAAAAGAGACATAACAAGTTAAAGCTAAAGATGATTGGGCAACGCAAAGTGTTGCAGAAATTTGCAAAGAGTGCATATGAGATTGAGTTACAATGAGTAGACATTTCACCTATCTTCAATGTGGTAGATTTGTATCCATATCATGAAGCGTGAGATGGAGGAGGAAGCGTAGATGCAAAGATTGATTGGAAAGTGCAGATGCTAGAGAAGCAATGTGAAGTACTGGGGAGGATTCTTGACACAAGGATCAACAATAGAACACAAAATGAGGAATACAAAGAATATATGGTCTAATGGAAGGGTCGAGAAAATGAAGATGTGACATGGATATGTGCATTCAAAGCCACAAAACACGGAATACCATCAACAAAACCATAACTGGAGCTTATGCTTTTCTTTGTTAAGCGAAGTGTATGATGCACGAGCATCTGGATTCGCTTGCAATCTTACATCACCTAAAACATGTTAGTTTAGAGCCAAGTCTAGCAATGCGCAATGTTTCTGTTTGCCCTCAGTCTTTGGTTTGTAATTTGCGCGAGGTTGGTTTTGCACCATCATGTCTCGTAATATTTCGCTCCGCCTACGAGTGTGCAAGCGTCATTTTGTTGTTTTGTGTCTACAGTCTCCAGTGCGCATATGTTTATAGTGTTCCCCATAGTTTGTACACACACACGTGTTTATAATTGTTCATAGTTGTTTTTTTGTTTGTGACATGTCAAGAGGAGTTGAGCAAGGTTTTCGGTATCTTCTATGGCCATGAACATCTTTCGGGAGATATTGCAATCATGTATTTCAGTAGCACAATGCTGAAAAATGTTTCCAATAGAAGTAGTTTGTGTGCAGAGAATCATTATTTTTGTGCCCAGTATCACTAGGAACATTTCCAAAGGCTCGTGGCACCAACATGAGTTCATCTCATTGATGTGTATCTACCCATTCTGCAAGGTCATTATAACTGAATTGAGGTAACACACAGATTCATTTGAGGAGCCAAAGCAAAGTCTTATGTGCAAGGACATAGTTTGGTGAATAACGTTCAGAGTTTCAAATGCAACATTATTTGAAGGAGCTGACATGAGTTTCACCTAGCTCATAATTGTGACCGTTGAGCCGTCTCATTTGCATCGAGTCGTGTTATGAATATTTGGGCCCTATTCGTGCATGGAGGATTGGAACACATCTAGTGTCTTATGGGTCACTTGTTGTGTTGAGGTAACATTGTAAGGTGGGTGTTGCATCTATATAATCATGCTACCATACTTGTGTTAGGAATGACTTCTGCACGAGATAGAGCTAGAATCATGACTAGTTAGTTCAAGTAGGTTGTGTTTAGCAGAGCTATACTTGCAAAGACTGTGAGTTAGCAAGAATATATCTGCAGATCTATTTTGTATAGAGCATCTCAGTTTATGAGGTTGTCGTGTATTTCCTTTTTTGTTGATGAGTCGATAAAGTTGAGTTCTTATTCCATTTCTATGTTGCATGTTATGCATATTCCACTGTGTGGTTCTGAGGGCCACGTGGTATAAGGTATCCCTTAATTGGGATCCCTAACCACGACTGCATCAATTTGTCTGACCTTGCAATCAAGTGTGTTCTTGTTCTAGAATTTTTTTACATGTTTCTTACAGAATTCATATTAGGACGTTTTTTTTTTCCTTCTATGTCGATGAAATAATCCTGTTATATGTTGATAATACTTTCTTTAAGAAACTGACATGGGATGTTATATATATTTGGCATTTGATGCCAATACTATTTTGTATACTACTAGATTGATTTTCTTAAATTTTGTGAAGATTCTACATCATATAGGGGATATTTGTTCACATTCTCCACTTAATAGTGAACTGTTTGGTTGAGCTCTAGTAATACCTTGACTCCTGCTTTGAATGTTTCTTTTAGTTTTAGTATACCTTGTAGATTCTGATGGGAGAAAATAGTTTTTGACTTGAAACTGTGTTGGTTTAGTTCTATTGGTGCACGGCATTGATATTCATGCATATCTTTGAACGGGATCACCCCAATATTGTTGTATGCAAACTCTATATAGATTATTTTTCTTCCCACAATGTTTGTTATCTTGCTACGTACCACACTGCTTAGGGTAACTCACACTGCATTACTACCAGGTTCTGATGGCATTGCTACCACCATTCCGATGGGGGCAGAGCGCCTAATATGAGTCGAGGGTTCCCCTTGCAGGGCTGAAAGACGATGCTCTGTTGCAAATTTTTAGACTGTAAACTTTTGATGTCGTCTAACTCAGCTGACGTAAGGCGACGAGCCACATATGGAAACTCAATCGTGTTAACTTCCATAATGGTTCTTTAAGCTGTCGAAGCTTTGTAATTTATGTATACATGCTCGTAACATTATATAGTAATCAGATAGTAGACATTCAGGGCATAGACGTCGCCTAGGAAGATGACAGCCATACATTTTTCCCCAGAGTATTCCATGTATAACACACATATATTAATTTACTTTTCTGCTTTATTACCATTATACCTTTGTTGAACGTCTGCATCTGAATGTTCATATCTGAGTAATTCATTCATATTGCTTCCGTACACGCATACACGACAACTAAGTCCTCATTTAGGGGCAATCTAGAGTGTTGTCCACCAGATATTTCCTGGGATTTGGATCAATATCTTTTATCATGGTTGATGCAGTCTCGTGAATCGAAAGGCTTTACTACTATAGTACATGTATTCTAGCACACTCTTCTTGAATTTGTTTTTGTCAGTAGCAAAAATCCTTAACTCACTCAAATATGGCTAGACCGTTCAAGGTTACTTTTGTTTTCCCGCTGCCCTAGGAAACCATTCAGAATTGCAAATGAAAGCTATGCATTTCCTCTTTGTATTCATATTGGTCTAAAGTTTTTCATGTTGTCTTTTTTCCAGAAGTTTCCATTTCTAGATTGATGAATTATAATATATCTTATCAAAGATCCCGCCATAGACACATAATGATTGTAAATGGTTCCTTGAATTAATAGGTGCAATCTCTCTCTTCTTTCACCAGCACTGTTCTTGGAACTGCCGTAAGGACACCGTGTGAAGTGTTAAAGCAAAGACTCCAGGTTGGTATGTTTGATAATGTTGGAGCTGCAATTATTGGTACATGGAAGCAAGATGGGCTTGCAGGTTTTTTCCGTGGAACTGGGGCATTGCTTTTTCGTGAAGTTCCATTCTATGTTGCAGGCATGGGACTGTATGCTGAATCCAAAAAAGTAAGTAGCCTTCAGACTATTTTATATTTAATCACACTGAATTTGACACGTAGGATTTCTTGTTTATATCAGTCATTTATTCTTTTGGAATTCTGAAGGTTGCTGAGAAGCTTGCAAATCGTGAATTGGCACCCTGGGAGATCATTGCTGTTGGAGCTCTTTCTGGGGGAGTTGCAGCCGTGCTTACAACTCCTTTTGATGTCATGAAGACAAGGATGATGACAGCTCCTCCTGGTGTTCCTACAACAATAGGTGCCATTGCCTTCACAATTTTGAAACAAGATGGTCCACTTGGTTTTTTCAAGGGAGCCGTGCCTCGTTTTTTTTGGATTGCACCTCTTGGAGCAATGAATTTTGCAGGTTACGAATTAGCAAGAAAAGCAATGGATAAGGAAGACGCTAATGTTGACAGGGTTGCCGATGAGAAAAAACTTGTAAAAGTTGCATGAATTGAACGATCACTGGTTATGAGTCATGATATTTTGGAGTCCCACACAAAGTTAATGAAGACATGGAGTTTTGATGTCTCTGGCTCTTTTACTGTAAAGTTTTGCACTGCATTGGACCGAAAAAATACACCTTAAGGTCTTTTCTACTAAAGTCTAATAGTGCTCAATTTAGTATGTACTAGAGAACGAGACTGCTGTTCATTGGAATTTGTGGATGCAGTCTTATTTTTTTGTTCTGATGAAAAATGCTTTGGCTGGTTGCATTTTAAATAATGCTTACTAACAGGAGAATTTAATCTGAATCCATCAGTTTTCCTTTGTTTTACCACTGATGAGAATGCATTCTTGTAATGTTATCAGACTTTACTGGCCCAGGGCGTGGGAGTAAAGGTTGTAGCATTATCATATAGTACGTATCCTCTACTGTGGGCTGCGACACTTCATCCAGGCTATTTTCCAGCAATCTACCAGTATATTTTATGTACATAAAGCCCGGGCCAATGTCATTGAAGAACAGATGTTGGAGTTCCTCCATTTTGTTTTCTTTTCGATATGTACATATATTTGTGAACATTCCTATACTAAGAGTTGCATGCATTGCACTATTCAGTTGGGCATTTGCTGGTGGTTTTGTTCATGCAATGTAGTTCATAACTTCATTCCTCTCACAAGTAAAGACTTCGGTTGAGTTATTTAGGGGTAAAATAAATTTCTTTGATAAATTTGTCCGAATGAAATGCGGTGATCTTATATTGGACTTATTTCAGACACATAAACTTTAATTTTTAACTTCAACATTTCGCGAGACACTTCTGAATTTCGTTGAAAGATTTGTTTTGTTTTATCTATTGAGAAGTGGATGCACACTTTCCTTATAATCCGAGTAATGGCACTGAAGACTTGGGGCAATGACTAAATGTGTAAGGGGGCTGCATTCTTTCATGAGCTTTTACTCCTTGCAAGGGCTATGGAGATTCATAGGCCAGGAAAACTGTGTTTTGTGGTAAATTGGAGAATCACCAGTATTTGGCCCTTACTTGTATACCCCCCAAACCGTTCTGGAACGCGGATGCTCCACCTCGTAAGTGTTGCCTTAACATTTTAGCTAAATCCCTCCCTCTAAATTCCTCTTGCCAATCATGTGCAATTTGTACCAAGTGAAGAAGTCTACTGCCCTTTGTGTATAGCAATATTATGGATGCCATGTATACTGTAACGAGATGTCCATGCTGTAGTGTATATTTTATGTATTGGTTGGTGTTTGACGTTTGCAAATTTTATCATCTTCCAGTAAATCTCGGTTATATTAGTAAGTAAAATTGTGTAAGATGAGCAAAAATGTCTGAGATATAGATGAACTGTCTTTGTTGTTAAGAGATATCATGCTTTCACACTGCAGATCGATTTTATAGAAGTTTTTTGGGAAAAAACCAGTGAAATCTTTTTGCTCTATATTCTTTGTTGTGTTTCGTCTTTTAGAAGGGGGTGTGGGTAGATCGGTTTTCTAATAGACATGAGCTTTACAGTAACTATGAAATGCAACAATATTGTACATAATTCTAGGTTTAGGCAATAATGTAATAATAATACTTTATATTATTATTTTTTAGATATATTAGACAATGAACAGTAGTCTCAAAGATGATCTGAATAATCATTTCACGTTGATAAATATGTACTTCGTATCACATTTTCTAGTGAACGAGAGTTGGGTTTCACTCCTTCATTTTCATTTCATTTTCACATACCATTTCTTGGTGTTATGTTGATAAATATGTACTTTGTATCACATTTTATAGTAAATGAGAATTGGGTTTCACTCTTCCATTTGCAGTTCATTTTCATAGTCCATTTCCCGGTGCTATATTAATAAATATGTATTTTGTGTCACATTTTCCAGTGAAAAAGAACTGGGTTTCGTTCTTCCATTTCCTGGCCTTACATTGGTATGAGAGTGCTAGGGCAAATATCCATTCAAAACACAAATTCAGAGTAAAATATCTTTGCTGCAATTTTTTTTTCTTCCATTCAGAGTTTTCGTTGAATAGTCATTTCATATTGATAAATATGAAAACTTTGTATCACTTTTCCATTGAATGAGAATTGGGTCTACTCTTTTATTTATATTTCATATTCAGAGTCCATTTCCTACCCTTACTTTGGTATTGGAGCATCATGGCAATACTCATTCAAGGCAAATAAATTTGCTATAAAATTTGATTGTCAGCAATTTTCCATTCGTCTATTCAGATGTCTAGCTGTTCTACATTTACAACAAATAAATTGGAATAATTTTGTTATGCACGGTTTTTTCAATTCTTCAACACTATTTATTTGAAACCCTCATTTAATTCTTATTCCACAAACTCAACTCTTCATCAAGGCAATACCTTGGTTGATAAAAACTCAAAATGTAGAAGGGAACCGGCTATTACTTGGGCAATATCTTTTGCAGATCACTGTAGTTCAAAATAGTATGAGGATAAATGTTTTTTGGAACAACAATTTGAAAGATGATCAAGAGCTAGCAAAGAGAAGAAGCTTCGTATCAAGAAAATGAGGCACCCAATACACAAAAAAAAGTTGCCAAAATGGGCAACGCAACATTGATTTCACAACTCTCCTTGTTCATTAAGGAGGGATGCAAGTATTGTACATATTCATAAGCGTAGGCAGTAAATTTAATATTATTGTTATTTAGATACATTAGAAGATGAATAATCAATCATCTTGAAGATAAACTAAACAATCAATTCATAATGATAAATGTGTACTTTGTATTTACATTTTCCAATGAATGTGAAGTGGGTTTTATTCTTTCATTTCCATTTTATTTTCAGTCCATTTTTTGGTCTTTCATAAAATTTTTTTGGGGTGCATGTTTTAGGGATGGTATACTAGCTTATAGAGTAAACCTTCTTATATTCATTTATAATTCACATATTCATGTTGGTATTTCAGATTTTCCAACCTATACAAAACTCAAAATTGAGGCTAACTAGAAACTAACAATGAAAACCTTAGAATTTTGTAACGTTTAATTGTAGTGCATAATTTGTTTAAGAGTTTTGTGATTGATTATATAAAGTTAAGATGATATTTTTCTTTGTTGGTTTGTGAGCCAAATGTTTTACATAAAGTTATTTGTTCATATATGGTTATGCTGCCTAGGAATTTCTTGGAAACTTATATTCCGAACAACCATAGTTATTTCAAACAACCCTAGCGAAGACTCCTTCCATTGTTTCAAATACTTTGTTTTAATCTTGCAAGAAATTTTTAGCTTTGTTTACAACACAAATATGTTTTGTGACATTCAAACCTTTGAAATCAATGTTTTATAATGCCATTGTGCTTTAAGGAATTTATTATTTATAATGCTATTGTATTTTAAGTGCTAATAATTCCCTGGAGCTTTGAACATAAGGGCCCGAATGTGTATGAGATAGAGATTGAATCCGTTGCAAATTTTTCACGTAGCTTTGAGAGTTTTTTTCTATAGAAAATTGGTTTGGAATGTGCTTGATTGTTTAGTTAGGACCATTAATTTTTTTGATTGATTGTTTTTCTGTTATAAGGCTTTTCAATTTTCAATGCAATGAGAAAGTTTTTTTTTTTTTTTTTGCAAATTGAGTCTACTATGGATATGGATAGTTGCTCTCACTTCCAATAGATGAGGGGGGCGGTCATGCGCGATGGTAGGGGCAAAGGAGCCCTTTCCTTTTTATAGATTATATTGGGCTTATAGATTATATTGGGCCCTCCGTCTTAGGGGATTGGGGCCCTCTATTTAGATAAGGATCTCTGTATAGAGCATAGTCGGGGGTCATTTAGAAATTAGGGCCGCCATATAGAGTATAGACAAAGATATGTATATGGAGAGGAGAGGAGAGGAGAGTAGGTGTAGGCGTAATGATAATTGCTGCATTGTCATCAGATCATATTATGATTCCATCGTCACGTTTTGGACATGCTACATTTGCTCTTCTTTTCTTTTTTGGACACATATAGCAACTCCTTTTAATTTGTGGTGCATAAATGATAAATTACAAATAAAATTTTAAGCTATAGTTGAATGGCCTCAATTGATACGTGAGCCATCTAGAAAATGTCAAGAATTTTTTTTCAATGTATTTATTTATTTGAATAACATAAACAAAACATCTTTATCTCATAAATTTCTTTCAAACTTAATGATTTCCATTTAGACAGAATCTCTTAGCAAGCAAAATGGGCATTAATCTCTTAGATGGTTGTAAAATTTCTTTTGATGAAATCATGAGAACTACAAATTGAATTTCTAAAGGTCAAATTAGTTATTATACTTTTCTTATAACCACAATATTAAAGATTTTACAATCTATAAAAATCAAAGTCTTGTTCAAAATTGTTGAGCTCCAAGGTTTTCTCTTTTTGTTAAATGGAAGGCTTGAAGAACATCATCTAAAATTGGTGCATAACTAAGATAATTTATTTGATTTGTTAAATCATCAAACTAAAAATGAAATTTTAATATTAGAAGAATTTAAATATATAACTTCTTATTTATGAAATTATCTCGAGTTTTCCATATGGTACCATTATAATTCTTTAGCCCTCTGAGGATTTTATAAATCTTTATCAAAATCCTTTTCTATATCTATTATAAGAATTATATTGTTTATTCAATTTAACTTATGGTGGGACAAATTCATTTTTGTGTATGTGCTTTGTTCGTTTCGTGCTATAATTTTTAACTTGCTCAACATTGCTTCCCTCCAAAATTTCACCGTTAAGTTGTCTTTATTTCTTATGCCTTTTTTAGTTGCCTTCCTCTTCTTCAAGTTAATTTCAAGTTTGATTCAATTCTAAAAGTAAGGTGTTTGTTAAAAACATCTTTGAGTTCTAGTGTTAACACCAATACCTATTGTCCCTAATATTTGTGGGACATATTTGGTAGTAGTATGTAGGGCTGCACTCCCACCTCTATTTATAGGGAGGGTTCCCTTCTTTGCACACGTTTGCAAAATGTACAATGATGACATTCCTTAATTTATATACATGTTTACATAGGTGTTCACCAAAATATATAACATTATGAACATTCAAAATGAAAAACTAAAACTTATGCAAAGAAATAATAACAAGAGTTCATCCTCCTATCTCAAATTGCATTTGAGGTGAAGAGATCCATCCACAATAGTGCAAATAATTGAGATGAACCTAATGATCTCACAAGCCAACCAATATTGTAAAACGAAGCCTTAGAAGTAATGTAGAAAATCTAAGAGACATTATCACAAGTTACAAATATTGAATGCCATAGTCACTTTTATAGCATGAATCATTTTTTTAATATTATATATTTTTTTATTATTGGTAAATAGTTTTTTGAAAGGGACTATACCCTTGTACAACAAGACTCAGAAGCCATAATTGAAAGAATAAGCACTAAGAAGGGGATCAACATCCAGATATAACAATAAGGACCAACTGCAGAAAGTTGTCTGCAAAGAAGAAACAACCACCATCAACTCATCAGCAAATAAACAACTGATGAACAACGAACAAACAACAATGGTACAACAACACCATTGGAAAGAAAACACGTTGTGATCTGGCCACAAAAATGAGAACAATGTACTCCGACCGAACACTAATAGAGAAAATCATCCAGGCGTAGAGCTCTCCTTCAGGGTGAATTTTTTTTTCTTTTTGCTAACCGTAACCCAGCCTGATGGAGTCTCCACTGTTGGAGGAGAAGACAAAGGAGGGGTATTCTCCTTAGTCGCATTTGTCCCAATTGGTACAGTCACAAACTTATTATTTTCCTAGCTGCCCTCAACAACTTGTACATTTTTCATGCTGCTAACAATTTGATTTTTGGATAGAGGGGTTTCCAGGGCAGATTTGGATTCAGCCATTGTTTCTGCTTTTGATTCAAGATCCTCTTTTGCATCAAAAATTAGGTGTTCTGGGAGTGCGTCTTTCCACCAATTTCACTTTTCATGTTGACGTTTTTCCATCCCACAAGCAGTAGAGGTGTGTCCTAAGCCAGAACATCTACATCGGAAAGGTAGACCTTCATAATTAAGAGTTTGTGACCAAGTTCTATTTTGCACTCTAAGATCTATAGTAGCAGGAAGATTTTTATCAGTGTTAAGTTCCACCAGGATCCGGGCATAGGTAGTATGGGTGTAATTAGTGGTTTGAGAATCTATATAGAGTGTAATTCCCAAGGTGTTGCCAATGGTTGTCAAACAGTCATGACTCAAGAATTGGAGAGGTAAATGGGGCAACCTGATCCAAACAGGTTTCCATGAGAAAGATTTTGTGTGCGGGTTAAAGGATGGGAACCAGGGTTTCGTGACCAAATATTTAGATTGACATGTCCAGAGTTTGGAAGCAATGGTGTCTTTATCAACTATTGAAGAGAAAGTCACAATGAAAATACCCTTAGCACATAGATGTAAGTCTATCTTACCAGTTAAAGTTGGAGTCCAATGCTGAGAGATCCACGCGTGAAGAACTGGAAGGCTGGGCCATAGTCCCCCGAATCTACAAATCAAAGCATGCTCTTTGTAGTAAATTCTCAGATGAAATAACATCTTCCCCAAATGTAATACACGGGGTAATGTCTGCAGGTTTCATGGAGGATTCCTTTCCATTTAGAATGTCTTTGAAGGAGGATCTGCATTTATTCTCTCTATCCAATGGTGGAATAACAGGTAAAACACCCTGTTCCAGCCCACCACGAGAAGAGCCTTCCAGCAAGGGTTTAAGAGAGCCATTGCCTGGCATATTCACAGGAGCATCCCCAGCTGGAGTTTGAAAACAACAAGGGTTTGTGCAGCCGTCCACGGAGCTCCCTGCATTAGTGAAGGCAAGATCAATCCACGAATAGGGCGAATCCCTGACAACAATTGTGCCTCCTCCATCCCCTTCTACTGGCCGATCCTTACGTGGTTCTGTTCCAGGGCTCATAGACCTGTGTGAATCTAAGGCATTTTCGTTGGAAAGTGTCTGGAGTTTGCCACTGCCATGGAAAGCAGATTCCATACCCCATTTAGGGTTCGTGGAGGGTTTGTTAGGGCTTGCAGATTTCAGAGCAGAAAGGGCGTGGGTAGAGACCATTTTTTTAATATTATATTCAGTGCATATTTTTTTTTATTAAATGTTCAATGAAATTCGTAGTTACTAAAGATTTAGCTTGATAACATTTCTCTATCATTTGGTTGTTTCTAGGATGATTATAATAAGAACCAGACTCTTTTTTATTACCACTACCTCTTAACTAATAACTAGTGAATCACTATTTAATGGTAAATATAGACACCCAATTTTGGCATGCGACTACTTAATTATTATGGTGCTAGTGTATTCATGTGTTTATTGATTATTGGTCCAATCTAGGCTCTTGTTGACATTCATTCCTTATGATGTTTGACCTTTGAATTGTTCCCTTTGTGTTTGTGCATGTTAGTGTATTTAATTAACCACATACACTGTTGCATGTGATTAAGACACACTTATAATATTACTTGTAATTTAATATGTAGATAATCCATCCATCGGTGCACACTTATATACGTCTATGTGAATTCCACTATTAATAAATTAAAACAAACATGTTTTGCAAGTGATTTTATAAAAACATGGAGAGCTAGTATTGGTGGATCATATTATGGAAGAGAGTTATTCTTACATTGACAAATTCAAGGTAGAGCTTCTTAATAGAGTTGTGGTAGTCATACCACCCTGGTAAATCTATGTTATGCCTTTATTTTAAGCTTTCATTGATTTATTATGTTTGTATGTTTGTGGATGTTCATCTTATGGTTAATTACAACGATTTTGGAGAGTACATCATACTTTAATAGCGCGACTTAGAACTTTCAATTGTATTTTCTCTAGTTGACTTTTTTCCTCTTCTTATTCTTCCATGTTCCATCCATGTTTTTTCTCTTTCCTCTAGTTTCTACCTTCCGTTATTTTTCTAGTGTTTTGTTTTTTTTTTTCCATGGCCATGCTTGTATGGCTTTGGCAACTACTTTTATCGGACCTTTTACCCCTTGTTTGCAATTTCTCCAACATTTTATGTTCCTTTTGTAAGCTTTCCCTCCCTTTGTGTGTTTGTTTATGTGCCCATAAGGTTATAATATAGATTAAAAAAGTCTACATGAATATACTAGTGCATTTAGAACATGATTACATAATAAAATAGACAATGAGTCATTTTGCACAAGACTAATATTGAAGTTGTAAGAGAATAATTTATTATTTTGAGAGCATCCTTGTGCCAAAAGTAGAATTCAATAATTTATATAACATCTAACGTTTACTTCTTGTTACACCCATTTGAAAATATAAAGGTTGGACACTTGCATTTATTGGATTGCATGTTAACTTACATCGAGTGTTGATTGCCAAATTGCTCAAAAGGTGAGGGGGGGCCTAATAATAATGGATGATAACACATGCACCCATTAACACCCTTCATTTTTATGGGTCTTGCAAAGCGTTTGATACCAAATTTAGGGTTTTGAGCAAGGAGAATAATTTTCTAGTGATTTGCAGTGAAATTATGAAAAGTGAGCGAAGTTTGTTGTGCCCAAAAGTTATAAATTTGATTTTCCATATCTCAATTCATGAGGGAATTACTCCTACGGTTTTTGGAAAAGACAATAATGTAACCATACGAATATGATTGAGATGGTCATACAATCACATGCTTCCTTGGTTTGTTTGCCTTGTGATATGAATATAAAATTCACTATACATGATTGACAATTGTATCTGGAGTAGTGACAACTCGAGTATTATCCTAAAAATCTGGATTCTCTCATCGTTTCAAGCATTCCAATCATTTATAGACATTCATTTACTACCTATATTCCTAGGTTTAATTTATTGTGTTATATTTAGTTAGACTTAATTACCCCTTATACAATGGTTAATATAGTGAAAAACACTTTCTACGTCTACATGTTGGGTGAACCTGACTAAGCTTGCACCCAACTTGTGTATACCTTTTTGGTAAGCCTGACTCAACTTGCACTCAACTCTAGGTTTTCCATTTTTTGTGAACCCGTGTTACATCGACCATTTGGTGAACCAATGCTTGCATCGAATATCGAAGCTAGGGTTTCATCTTTTGATAAACACATGTTGTTTGTAACATTTTAGGGACTATCTCTTGCATCTCATTGAGAACATTGATTGTCCTAGGTGTGTTTTATTTGTATCAAATCTTCTAGTTGTAGCTCTTGTGTGCGATATTGGTTGCACGTTGCTCTTTACATGTTATATCTTTTATGTCATCCAAATTGATTAGAAGACTTTGATCAAAAGAAGTGCTACACTAAATTCTAATTAGGTTGATCTTGTTGAAATCCACTCAAGTCATCATAGAGTTTGTGAGAAAGAAAATGGTAGGTCAATGGGACCTATGTTGACCCTAAAATTGTAGCAAGTCCTTTTAAGACTCCTATGAATGACAATGTTTAGAATGGTTCCCAAATTCTAAAGGTCAAAGCAATAAAGGGAAATGGGTAGATCTAGATGATCAAGTTATAATCCAAGACTTAGTTGTTTGTAGACAACATATGTTGAAAAATCCTAGTGAAATAATTGACATATTGAGTGTGTTACTAGAAGTCCAATCTGAAACTCAAGGTCAAGAAAATATCAATGGGGTTTATTACTCAAAATAAGACTTATGCAGTTAACCATGTATATTTGAATGCTAGTAATGATCATACACTTAATGGATCACCTTATTTACATTCTCATGTGGTTATTTATGTGTCAACCCGTTTCTAACTTTTTTGCGAGAATATAAATAATTATACAAATTAGCTTATTGGTTGAGTGTATAGAAATATGAATTGATTTAGTTTTTGATTTGAATGTACAATTATGCAATGTTAGGAAGATTACAACTTTCACATATTAGATGTTAGCATTTAGTTATGTAGCTAACACTTTGATAATAATGTTGCAACATGGATATTATCTATATTTTGTAGTAATATCCTCTAGCTTACTTCTACTTGATATTGATTTGGCTAATATATCATGATTTGGAATAACTTCCATTTGTTGACTAGAGGTGGATGTAAGATATGACTTCTCCCTCATATATTTAATCATAAGGGAGAGGGAGGCATTTTGAGGTGGACATTTTCACAACAAAATGACTTAGAGAACCTCTCTCACATACACATAGATGTAACTTGCTTTAGTTACTTGTGATTTTTGGTGTGGGTATCGTCACTTGTTTTGATTTGTTGTTTTTAGTGTGCTTGTTGTCTTACTTGATGTTGTACATTAGTTGTTGGCACCTTGTCTTGCTTGAGGCACCTTGCGAGGCACTCTACACCTCAAAGTGCAAGTAGTGACGTTCATTACTTGGGATACTCTACATGACAACATGCATTCAGAATATCACCATTAACACACACCCCTTCGTGTAGTGCCTTACAAAGTGACTTTGCACTAACTTTTTGTTGACTCCACCCCCACTTGATCTTTGCCAAATGTTACACTTTTAATTGAGAAAATCGACTTTATCTTTTCTAAGAATGAACAGTAGAATGAAGTTGTGTTCCCAAAACAGTGTAGGGCGTGACCCTTTATTTTCCACTTGAGTGGAGTAACATTAGCTGGTACTTTATTTATTCAACCACTTTTGGTTGACATGATCAGTGTGGCATATCATATTTTTAGCAGGCTAATCCACACTTAATTATGAGGAATCCAAAATTGCTAAGAAAGCTTGACTAAAGTTATTCCATGTAGAGAATTTAGGGGAGAAAAATATTTTTGTAGGATTGTTACTTGAGACTACTTCAACTTCAAATGCTCAGAGTTAGATTTATTTTCTAGTGACCACCATTTCCATTTGGTAAGGGAGAACTATGACAAGAAGCCTATATTTTAGGCATGTTGATTCCAGAATGGGGGCTTTGAATGGAAACCCTGCAACAAGACAAAGAAACTTGTAGTCTTGTGGGCATGAGAGATCTTTAAAATGAAAATCCCTAGCTAGAGGAGGCAAAATTTTGCTATTCTCATTCTCCATTTTTGTGAAGTTTTGAGGGGGGTTTACCACCATTTAGTGGAGGATCTCAATAGCTAGAGAATTATGGATCATCCTAGTGAAAGAAGTACGATGAGGAGCATTATGAGAATGTTGTGATGGACTTGCTAAGGTAAACAACACAATATTTTCTATATAAAAAGAGAGGAAGAAAGCTAAGGAAAAGTAGTTTCATTTGGGAGAAACTCCATTCCTTCATCACAATCTCATCTCACTATACAGACATGTTTTGATCCTTTTTCTTCTAACTCTTATCTATATCTCTTTGTTTGTGAAAGAGGTGTTAACATAAATTGATGGATTGATCTCTTACCTGTATTCATAAGGTTGATGAGAAGCCTGCATGTAGTGAATAATGAGAACGCATTGACCATTCATGAATGTATTTTTCATCACCCATTGGTCCTTGTTTTCTTTATGTTGAACTAATATTAAGGGGAACATACAATATACATGACCAATGATTTTTTAGCTAGCCCTTCTAATGAAAATTTATAATATTTTAATGCCTTTTAATATTGAAGTGTAATTTTAAGTTTCAATTTTTTTTGAAGAGTAAATTTTTAATCACCCTTCTATGACAAGCTAAAAGAGGTTTGAAGGGCATTGACGACTTCAAATTTGATCCCTGACAATCACCTATGTATGATTGTATTTTCACACTTAGAGAATGAAATTTAGTGTTATGATGTATGTGACTCATCCTAATAAACAACCATTCTTGGGATTGTAGTTTTGTATCGATTTTACTGTTTTAGACACCTTTGTGTGCACGCATGCACGAACCATTATGTTTGTGCTTACATAACCACATATGTGTAAAACTCCTACTTGTTAAACTCCTACTTTTCACCAAATTATGTGTACTTATCTTGGTGATATTGTTCTCTATTTTGACTACTTACACCGTCTAACTCCTACTTTTCGTCAAATGACTTGCTTTTAACTTGGTGATATTATTCTCTTTTGATTGAACCTTGTAAGGTCTACTCACACTCAAATTTGGAAAGGAAGATGGACGTAGAGAATTTGTTTTGGTAGTTATTGTAATTTTGATGTACTAGTTTAGTAGGGGAATGTGATATGCTTATCTTACTTGTTTGAGTTATTGTGAACCTACAATTTTATGTAGGGTAGATAAAAGACACATAGTTGAGGTCAATGGAGACTTTAAATATATTGACTTCATCCATATTTTTGTTTATATTTGTATCTATTATGTTGTGTATGGTATTGAGATAATTGTGCCAGTGGATTGTTGGAACTACGATTAGGTGTTGTGTAAGCTGAAACTATTAACCCCCATGATTAGTTAATCAAAATGATTTTGCCATTGTAATGATACTTTTGTATTCATTTGTCCATTCATGGTACCCTCCTTGAGCCACATGTTTCTTGGATGAGTCAACAATTAGTGGGAAGAACCTTGTTCTACTTGATTGATTGTATGTGATAGTGGTTGTGCTGATGATACCCATGGTTATCTATTATGTGTTGTTTGGGAGTGATTCTTTTATCTACCACCTTGGTAGGGCTACCCCCTAGTTAGGAAGGTGTACAAGGGGATCTATGGTTTGTGTTTGGAGGTAAAACACCTAGAAAATGTTCTCCCTCGCAACTACACAGTTATTGTACTAGAACCACCTACTCAAAGATTGCTATAAATATGTACTTCCATTGAGTGCACTTTACACATCATCCTTAGACTTGATTAGACTCATTCTAGACTCTTGTTAGTCTATGGAATCGCTAATGGGGCATGTTGTTCCCCATAGTTGAATCATTGTTAGAGTATGGAACATTTAATATGATTATACCTTTAGATACTCCTCAGATGTGTATTCATTACAAATCTTGTGATTACTTTATACCATAGTATATTAACATGCAAAATTAATGGATATTGATGTATTCTCCTTTGGATTAGGTACACGGTTGATTTAATATTGAATGGTATGGAAATCACGATATAGTTATACTTGTTTATTTGTTGTATGATATTTGTTCAAATGTAAATTATAATGGAATCTTAATGAATGGTATAGTTATTTTCATTTATTCTATTTTAGTTATGTTTCATTGGTCACTTAGGTTCATATAATCCACCCGGGGTTAAATTTGACACCCGTTTAGTTGTTTTTTTACGATTTTAGTCGTAAAATACTTGCAAATATTTGAAATAACAGTCACATGTGACTTGCATATTTTAGATATGATCAAGATTGTAAAGACATATGCATTGATAGATCAATAAAAAAATTGTTTAGCTAATTTTACTAAGCTCTTAAATGAGTGGTTTCATCGACCTCATCATCAAGTAAAGATTTTGATAGGAGCCACCCCCCCCCCCCCCCCCCCCCCCCCCCCCAAGTTTCAGGTAATCTAGAGATCCATGTGTTTAAAGGAAAATGTAACATAAATGCAACAAATAATTGGTAAAATCAATTAGATTCTTATATTTCTATGAATGTCCAATGATGAGAAAATTAAGATTGAACCTTTGAAAGTCTCTTCACCTGTCAAAGAGTTGTGGCAAGCCCATTTTGTTTGGGAGGAAGAATGAAAACAAGGAAAGTCTTGAACCAACCTGAGATTCATTCCTAGAAGCCTTCAAAGATGAATACCATCTTAAAGATGTTTATGAAGATTTTTACATTCAGTGGCAGCAACTATGGCAAAGATACGACCACGTAGTCCAAGCCTACACCGATGCCTTCCATGAATCTTAATGCAAAGGTAGGCTCAATCGAGTTGTAGGAGCATAAAGTTCTCAAGTATTGTTGTAGTCTACAACCATATATTATGTCCAAACTAAAGTTGACTAAGTTCGAGATGATGGAAGAATCATATCACTATGCAGAAACCATTGAGGAGTCTAAGATGAAGAGGAAGTGGGACACATTATTCACGCCAAGGAAGACACTTGTTTTGGCCAAGAAACAAGCTTCCATGACAAGCAAATGGTGTGACAAGGTCAAAAGTAACAACCACTCCAATGCAGAGTGCCATATTCAAAAGACTTTGCTTACGTGGGAAGAAATAACTGATGAAGGAGTTGAGCACTCAAATGGAATGATTAACATAAATACCCATGTTTTGGTAAACACCACACAAGTAACCCTAATAGCACAAGATGTTGAAGTAGAGTAAATGTTCACATTTATTCCATTCATAGATGAGGGTGCAAAGGAAGTCATTGGGATTTATGATCGATGGGGGCAACATGAAAAACCTTATCTCTAAAGCAATTGGTAAGAAACTTAATCTTCTAACCACGCCTCATCCACAACCTTACAAATTGGGATAACTCAATTCTAGTAAGAACAAAGGGTAGACATCTAAGTTTCGTGCAGGACTAGTTTATAGTTATGGTGCTAGTGTATGCACATGTTTATTGATTTTTAGTCCAGGTTAGGCTCTTGTTTGTGCGTGTTCCTTGTGTTATTTAACCTTTGACTTGATCCATAAGTGTTTGTGTGAGTTTTAACACTTTCAATTATGTACTAATCTCCTATGACTATCTATCCTCTTGTCAAACCTTTGCCTCTTTCTATTCTTTTCTATTTTGTCCACGTTTCTTCTCTTTCCTCCCATGTTTTCTTGGTGATTTGGTCTTTTTGTTAGGATTGCAAATTCCCAATGGTTTTGAATTTTTTTCGTCATCTTTCATGCCCCTAGTGACAACTTGTGCACCAATAGGGTCCTAATTTGAATTCAAAAATTCTATAACCACATTGATGCAGGAGCATTCATGAAGAGACTTTTATTAAGAACATTCATGCTCCTTTGAGTCTATTTGAGCCGTGAGAGAGATGTAGGAGTCCTTCTAGTTCATGTGAAGCATTTCAAGCATTCAGTGGAGTTAGGAAATTTGAATTTCTCTTCATTGGTGTTTTCCCTCCAAAATGGGATATTTGAAAATTCAAATGTTGTAATGAGGCATATGGACTCGTAAGGTTGTTACAAGGGTGTTAAGGGTTGATAAGTGTTTGTCAAAGGTCATATTAGTATCATGTTAGGATTCTAGGTTGTGTGTTCAATGTTAGTATGTGTGTGCATCATTAATATGCTTCAAATGATGTTAAAAATGGGAAGTTATACATGTAGAGGTGACGGAAGTTGAAAAGTCACAAGGAAAGTGGAAATTACATTACTTGTAGTAGGTGTATGCATAAAGAGTTTGAGTTTAGGATGAGAGAGGGGGAGTTTTTGTAGGGAATCCTCGTGGAAGGAGGAAAAATTACATGTAAGGTTTTTTGAAATAGCATCTTGGAATGAAGAAGTTTGTTTGTGTAGGAAATATGTAAATTAATGGTTTGTCCCAAATTAGTTAGCATAGCTTTTCGATTTTTTATCCAAATAAGTTGAAATTTGGACCGTAGGAGGAAAATATGATTTTGCAGATGGGTTTCGAATGGTTTTCTTTGATGATCAATACTTACTGAGTTATGACGTGTTTTCCTACCTAGTTTGAGATCGCATACAAATTGTTTGACAAAATGTCTGCATATGAAAGTGAGCATAACTCACTTGTTTTAAGGAATTAGTGGTTGAAATTTTGAGAGAAGAATAATAGGAGAACTTTACAAGTGGGTTTTCAATATTTATTTGATTTTACTCTTCTGTACAATTTTTTACTAAAATCTCTTCATACTGGTTTTTTTGCAAGAAACAAGCCATTTTGGGCTTGGGAAGAATCCTCGTATGCAAAGATTGAGTGGATTTGTTTGCAAACTCTTGAAAAGTATATATATATGCATGATTTTAGTCTCTCTGCATCACACATGAGTGTATTATTGCATTTAGTATAAATGTACACAACAAGATAATGATTTTTTTGCACAAAAGTGATGAAAATTGTAGGCACATATTTTATTGTTTCAAGAGTATCCCCATGCCAAAAGCAAAAATCAAGCATTTACCACTTGCTAAACTCGTTTTCAAATATGAATATTGGGACGCTTGCATTCACTGGATTACGTATTGACTTACAGTTAGTGTTGCATGTCAATTTTTTTAAAAAATGAGGCCTTGGATAATAACATAAGGATAACAATACCTCTATTAATACCATTCATTTTTATGGGTCTTGCAAGGTGTTGATATTATATGTAAGGTTTTGCCGAAAGAGAGTGATTTTCTAGTAATTCACAATTAAATAAGAAAAAGCCCAAAAACTAAAGAGCAAAATTTGCAAAATCAATTTAGTGTTCACATGAGGGAGCCACTTATGTACTCCTATTTTGGTAGAGAAAAATTGTGAAATTATACAATTCTAATGAAGGTGATTATTTAAAGTCATGCTTTCTAAGTTTATTATACCTTATGATTTGAACACTATCTTCCATTGTATATTTCAACAAATTCTTTATATTTCTAAATATTCTCATATCTACCACTATTCCAATAATTTCTTAAATTAAATTAAAGCTTATTATATTACATTTAAGTAAATCTAATAGACCCAAAATTATGTTTAACCTAGCACCCCTCTTAAAAACAAACCACTTTCCTCATATGTAATAACAAATGGCCACTTAAGCTAATCTTAAGTAATTACTTTTAAAGAACTTGGGTTAAGGTGGGTCCCTACCCAAAATTCGACCAAAATTAGGAAATAAAAGAACTTGGGTTAATGTGGATCCCTTTTGCCATACTTCATTGACACTTTTCTCCTTTTTAGTGTCATTTCAATTTTTATTTTTTTAAATTTTGACTTTGAAGGCCTTTTTTACCCTCCTTAACTCTCACATGTTTGCATTGTGCACTTAACCCTCCTCACTCTCATATGTTTTCATTTTACACTTATATAGACCATATTTAAACTTGATTATGTGAAATCGGGTGACAAATTTATTATGGAAAGAGACTTAACATGTACTTAAATGATTATGGAAAGAGACTTAATATGAATCCAAAATTTTAAATACAATGCAAGTGGGCCATAAATCTATTTTGAAATAAGCATGTAAAACTCCAACAAGTGAGTCAGATCTGCCAAAGCTTTTGAAAATTAAGGAATGACAACAAAATGTTTCTTATCAGACTATCATATCCACGCTAATGGATTATAATGATTGTTTCATCCCCTTGTTCTTACCATGATCAGGGTGAACACATATATGTGACAAAATTGTTTCATCAACGAGTTTCTTTTATGTTTCTTTTTATTATTGTAGATAAAAATCAAGTTACTCGTGCATTGCCATGCTCAATTATGTATCAAACAAACCTGTTGTTCCTTGTTTCAGAGGTATTTTCCATTTGCTAAGAGGTAACCGACTTTCACCCTAGTTAACAATAACTTGCATTTGTATAATTAATGTTCAAAATACATAAACCAAAATGCTAAATTCATATATTTTTTTGTTTCAAGTTAAACAACACAATATTTGATACAATAAACATGCTAAATGCCCCATCCAAAATTTTTAAAATGCATTTGTTATGACCCTAACCTATACATTTATAAGGCTATATGTAGGTCAACCTATTAATTTATATATCATTTATATTTATATTCATTAGTTAGTTTTTTATTAAATGTAAACTAATACTAACAAAGGGGTGTGACCTTTCGTAAGTGTGTGTGTGAATAAATTTCTCCTATATGTGTGAACAATGTGAGTTATTGTCTTATTGGAAGACTTGAGAGATTGCCCCCTCAAAGTGACTTAATAATATATTATATATTCTAACATATTTACATTTATATTCAAGCAATTCTCTTACAAGTGGTATCAAAACATCAATTATGACAATTTTTTCCTAATCATATCTCACACACATCTGCTATTTTTTTAGAGTTGTTTTTAAATGTGATCGAAAATTTTCACTCCAAATTTCAGTTGTTTTTTATTTGATTTGCTGCATTACTGTGATTTTTGTGTTTTTTACAAATCCACTCTACAAGCCACAATTCTAAAAAAAATTCATACTTGTTAATTTTTAGGCAAGATTTATTCTTTGCATTTTCATTTCATAGGCTTTGTAAACTTCAAAATTCATTGGTCAAAGTTGACAATAAACATCTACCTTGTTAGGCCTCAACGTGTTGGAGTCACATACTAGAAGATGGGAAAGAAATTTATACACACCATGAAAAACTCCATATAAAGATAAAATACAATCTAATTTAGAAATAGGAGTTACTTTCATGAGGGACTTACAAGCTCTTTTGACCAAAACAAATCAATGATGAGAGTAGATCAATATGTTCTATGATAATACATGAGAAGGATTTGTATGATCAATGGTACCTCAATATGTTGATACATCAACATACACAATCACTTTTTTCATTTTTAGAAGAATTCAATCATTCCTCCACATGTATCTAATATCCACGGTGACAAACCTATGGTCTTTGAAGAACCATGTATTGTAGTAACTGAAGACAACATGGAATAAATCACAACAGGGCATGATAATTATGACTCATATTTGACAAAGATCAAACATTCATATAAGGTTGAACCACATATGGATGAAGAATGTCAAAAAACAACTTAGGATGGATCTATGGAATACCATATGCTTAACTTGAAATCCTGTAACAAGGGTTTGGTAAATGAGGATGTTGTAATTAATGTTGATCCTAGGATGGATGTTAATTTTTTTTTTATGTAAAAAAAATACAGAAGATACAACCAAAACTTTAAGAAGTCAAGAAACACTATGTAAGATTTGTTTTGGGCCAATGTAACCACCTTAAAAGAAACACGCTTATGAATGGAACATGTAATAAAACCTTATTTAAGATGATTGAGATACAATTTGAACATGTTGAATGTCAAAACCTTAGATATAGTGGCTATGAAGGTCATTCAACTAGATGGTCCCTTACATCCTAAAATAATATGCACAACCTTAATAATTACGCTGGGCCACAATTGTGTGTTTCTTGAGAGTAAATGGATAATACATTTTTTTCAAGCGAAACACGATACATATTATCTTCCTCATGGAACTAGAGTTACTTAACCAAACTCAACTTAAGAGGTTCCAATTGAAGGTGATCCGAGTTGATCTCATCAAGGGGCAATACCTTCCTTACAAGGATGTGCAATGGGAGAACAAATGTTTGAATACAAGTTTTTCCATAGCAAGCACAACGTCAAGGACCTCGTTTGTTTGAAGGGGAGGAGCATGTTATGACCCTAAAGCATACCATTAATAACGCTGTGTGGGCAACATGTGACTTATATAACATTTATAATTATATTCATTATTTGTTTATTAAATGTAAACTAATAATAATGAAGGGTTGTAACCCTTCGTAATCATACCTATACATATGGGCGAGTAAATCTCTCCCATATGCATGAAATGTGCAAGTTATTGGGCGCAAGAGTGTGGCTTGATGGTGGGCCCTAAGTGCTCGCTAGCCACCCACCCAAATTCTAATCCCCCAAGCCCCAAGGGACTGGTTACCCTTGCATTTACACAACCGGTTGGGAGGACTCATCTTGCATTAGCGCGCCACAAAGTGTGCCAGGTGGCTCGGTCATTAACTCTTAAAATATTTAAAAAAAGAAATGTGCGAGTTATTGTCTTCTTGGATGGTTGCCCTCTCGAAATGGCTTAATAATATATTATATATTCCGACATATTTGCATTTATATTCAAATTATTCCATTATAGCATTTGAAAGGTTCCCCTGCCTTACAATACAATACCTAAATACATTTTCCTTTTCATATAGTTGCTAACGAACTCAAAAAATACAGCTTACCATTTTTTCATATTGTTGATAAAGACCAAGGTGTCATCTTCATATATACAAACTTACATTGATATTAATTGAAATGTCAGCATGGGAAGCTGAAGCCTGCTTCAGCAACAAGCATTTGTACCCACAATCTCCTGCCATTCAACTATATCTTTTGTTGATATGTAGGAATGCAACAGCAAAGAGTATGTGTGATTGAATACTCGAACAAAGGAGCAAGAAACAGACAACGAACATAAGCAAATGGTTGAAAACATTACTTCAACATAAGTAATCAACCTTGAGGATACACTGGTTACAGAGAGGCAAGCAAACATGCCATCATGGCTGAAAAAACATTTATCAGAACAGGAACAACAAAAAAACCCAGAAAGTTTGTCATCATTTCCAGGAATTGGATATTGACATGCAAATTATGACAAGATTTTCCCAAGGATCCATGCAAACATCAAAAGAAAGCGGCCCAAAATCTAAGGGATTTGTCTACATAAAACAGTATGATTACATAAGCAGTAGAAAATACAGAATGCAAAAGGCGTATCAGACAAAATGGTCACTTATTGGAGAAATTCGGTTTACCTTTTGGGAAAAAATGGAAAGAAGAGCATGGTTGAACACATATACAAAAGAGTTCTCAATCACGAATCCTATTCAGCCAACTAGGACGGGACTTGGTCATCCTGGCTTCTCCATAAGACTCGTCATTATCCCTTCTCAAGTTATTTCTGAAAGCGCCACATCCAATAACATAGACAATAACAAGCAATATGAAAACAACAATATTCAGAACAGACACCTTATGCCAGTCATGCTTCAAATTGGCCAGAACGCCAGCTTTGCATGAATCGCAATCATAACAAAGCTGGTCTTGGTTATTGCTCCATTTTACACAGTCAGGGTCTGTGTATGACAATGTCCCACTCCAAAATGTTGCATTTACGTAACTATATCCACAAGAGGTTGGTGGTTTGCAACAACCGGCCTGCCAAAAATAAAAACATAAGTGTTAGATGACAAATGGAGAGGAAAATTAAAAAAAGGAAAAAGAAAGCATGATAAGTGGAAGTCCCTCCCCTGCATCAGGCCACACTCTACCATAGTCATCCCATGCATTGTGTGTGCATATGATCATTATTCCTTAGGAAAAGAGCTTCTGAAAACTTGTGTATCCTGCCATAGGACACTCAACCCAAATGTCCAAACTCCATATAAAGGTGATCTTTGGACTGCATGGCAAACCATTATTGTCCTGTTACAAGTTGTTCATGCAGGGGCCAAGTGACCATGGAAAAGGAATCTTGTTACCACCACAATAAAATGTGTCTTAACACACATAAATTATGCCTCTGAGCATATGGAATCTTAAGGTACAGTCCACAAGTTATTGAAACATATATGACTACACATGATGCTCTCTGTGGGAATGGACAGGATGTACAGAGGAGGAACACTTACATTCTGAGAAAGGTAATGAGGGTTCTATGTGCAGTCTATGAAAAGCAACATTGTGTCTACCTATGCATATGCCACCCGCTATACATAGTCTTGCTGAATAAGTTCAGATCTGGATCATATTATGATTCCATGGGAAGCGACTATATGTAAGCTTTTGAAGCCAATTTCACATACCAGATGACTTCATGGGAAGAAATGTTTTTTTTGCTCATTTGGAGAATGTGAACTCTTACACTGGAATACAACACCCCACAGACCAGACACATATGCCGTGGATGGTTTCAGGTATCAGAGAACATGAAGTTAAGAATCAGAGATACCGGATTAGAGGAACCTCGGGGAAGAATATAAGGATAAAGGAGAGTCACATAATTTGGACTCGGAAGCCACAGGGCAACCTGAAGAATAGGAGTTCAATTGACACTTGGTAAAAAAACTATGCTGCATCAAGAATCAGAAAGAGGGACTTCAAAACTTCTGGAAAACTATTGATCTTTATATCCAAATCTTTCAGAAAGTACTAGCCATTGTATTGGAAACTTTCGGAGGAGGTAAATTCCAGTGGAGGAACCTTTTGTAAACTCCTGGAAAATTATCTTCAAGTTTCCAGCTTTTCTCCAGTAGCTCTCAAAATTCTGGAAGACATGGTAAGGTATCAGAAATTTAGAAATAGATTTCTGGAAACAGTTCCTGGGATTTGGGAAAGAGTGGACTAAACAACTCAAAAATTATCCTCAAGTTTCCGGCCCTTCTCGAGGAGTTTTCAAAATTCTGGAAGACATGGTAAGACATCAGAAATTCAGAAATAGATTTCCACACAACTGGAAACAGTTCCTGGGATTCAGAGCAAAAATCTTAGGAAAGAGTAGACTAACCAACTCAAACCACTAACATAAGACTACTTCAGAAATTTAATATTGAATTCATAGTTAGTTTGCAGCTCAACAATAACTCTACAAAAGAGATGAGCCTTCTTCTTTTCCTGGAGATTAGAGTCAAACTCAAGACACTTGTCCACTTGGGGAGGGAAGTATATCGCGACTATGACCAAAGGCACCACTCTGACTCAACAGCTTCTTCCAAGAGCACTTGTTAAGAAAGAAGCTCTAGACTCGTCATTGGTGTTAAGTGCTTGTGATCATTAAGTCGGGAGGTTGTAGAATCTAAATCCTGGACAGTACTTTGCACTAGGCTGACCAAAAAGGCATGGTACATACAGCATAAATCAGTATCTATGATCTCCCTACAATTGATAGATATCCTGGTATCTAAACTTAATACTTTTAGTGGAATCTTAAGAGTCTTAGTTTGCACGAATCTCTGAGTTGGTAAAAAGAAACAACAGTGATGAATGACCCAACATGAGCTGAAACAGATCTGATATCTAAAACTTGGTGTCTCTACAAAACTCACCAAGCCCAAGCATAAGATTCACTACCTTAAAAACAGAGAATAAAACCTTAATTTTCCAGTCAAAGATCTTGTTTGGAGCTGTCTAATATTTTTAATTTTTACCATTCTAGCAGAGTTGTTTTGCCAAGTGCAGGTCTGCTTGGCGCATCAGTCTTCCTGAGTCCGAGGTTAGTCCAAATCTGGATACTATGCATAGAGTAAGCAATTTGACTCATACAAGTATCTCTATCTCACTTCACTTCAAAGCAATCACCAGACAACTTGGCTAATAGTCTAGCATCAGCAGTGATCACCGTATACTGATAGCTACAAAGATAATTCATAGGAATCAAGCTCCGAACTAGTCAGTCCAAAGACACAGTAAATGAATTACAACTATTAAAACAGCCTACAGAGCTTCCTATAAAAGCCATGAACCTCATGTCAGACATGACACAAATAAAAATAACAGTAAAACCCTGCACTTTTACTTTGTGCAATAGATCTGATCAGAACTCCGCGGTTAACCACTATAGACCAAAGTACTCATGATGCAGAAGTACTCCTGGTTAAGTTTCTTTTACTCAAACCACGTCTGAACATCAATGAATTAGTCAGACTCTCGTCAAAGTTCAAATATTCCAATCCTCTTCTCTTCTTTCACATCTACTTTAAGCTCCTTCACAAGAAGCACAAGATGGGCTCTGTTTACTCATGAACAAGCGAGGTCTAGTATCCCAGGAGGCATGCCGAAGCCTAAAATATTATCTATACCATTACCCTTTATAGAATCAACATCTCTAAGTAAACCCAGCGAGGCCCAAACAGATCATACAAACACCCAAATAGCCGAATTACTCCACCTCAGTCAAACTCAAAAGGCCTCCAAAACTAAAAATTGAAACAAAGATCTAAAATAATGATCTCAAAACCTTCAAATTTCTCAGAAGATTCAGAAAATAACCTCAAAAACACTAAAAGTTTCGAAAAAGATCCAAAAACCTAACCTCGTAACCACCTCAAATCTTAAATTTTTAAAATAAGGTCCAAAACAAAAACCTCAAAATCACCTCCACACCTAATGGCTTAAAAAAAACGCAAAAACACCAAGCGAAATTTTACCAAAGAAAAAAATTAAAAACTATATGAGACTCAAAATGACCACCTGAATAGGACTCAACCGCTGCTGAAAAAACCCCGCAGAACTAAAAAGAACGGTCTTTGCGCCCAGCCTCTTACACACCCCTGCGTCTCGAACACACGACCTGATATTCTGCCAGCTGCCGGCATCCTTCACGCGGTTCTGCGTCCACTGCGAGAAATCCCCAAGCCTGTACTCAGAAAATCCGGTCCCCAAAACCGCGTGGCCGTCGCCTTTGTCGGTCACCGCAAATGCAAATATTATGCATCCCAAGTAGGCCAAAATGAGCAGAAGCATGAAGAAGAGGTAAAGCCAGAGCAGAGAAGTTACTCTGAAGCAGGCCCCCACGAAGCCCGCAAAAGAAAGCAGCATAATGGCGCCGCCGATGATAATGATCGGCCACTGCAGAAAATGAAGGCAGTCGCCGCTTTTTCTGGTGGCCAGCCATATTCCGCCGCCCAGTATGGGGATCGACAGCAGGAATGTAAGGAAGTTCAGCAGCCCCACTATGGTGTTCGTCGCCCTGAACATTTTTTTTCTTTTTCCGCGACTCTGTTATGAATTTCGAACTGTAAACCTCTGTTGTTCTTGCTGGATTTCGACCTGAGAACCGGTGTTGGTTTCGAACTCGAGACCTCCCGATCAATTTGTTTGAAAGAATTTCAGAGCGACCACCTCTAGCTCAGCTCAACTAGGCTATGCTTCTCCCTGTGTATATAATAATATTTCGTATTTTTGTCCGAAAATACGTTTCCGTAAAGTTGGTGGCTACGTATTCGTATCGTATTTCATTGTGATATTTTTTTATATCGGATTAAATGTCGGTTAACTATGATAATAATAATAATAATAATTTTCCACTAGAGTTTTAATTTTTTAATTTTCCTTTCTTAGCTTGAGTGTTAAGCTTTTACTCTTTGAGATATTTTAGTGTTCCAAGGCTAGGATAACACATGGAATCGGTCCCATAAAAGGGAGCATTTCACATCATGTAGAGAATACTTCACTATTTTTAGTTTATTTTTGCAAGAGTTAAGGGTTCCTACACATTTATTAGTTGTTAAATTGTTTATTTTAAATTAAATATATTATTGTCGTTTAGTTTGTTTATAAGGATTATAATTTGAATCATGTTAGTTTAAATAAACACGCGAGTAAATTATAGTTGCAGTTACCTAATTTTTGGTTGAGGTATTTGGCAATATCAACGTTGACGCCTTCTTAATTATTTGGATTAACGACACTTATTTGATTTTTTGGCACACTTTTCTCTCTTTGATTACTTTCATGTTTGTTTGGTTGCCTCATCTACTAGTTTTAAATACTTAGGATAAGTTCTAGTTTGTTGAGGAATCGTCTTAACCATATGAGGATATATTTCCATTTCCAGATCCCCTTCTTGACCCATAGGTCATGTTTGACCATCAATAGACACGTTCGATACCAAACCTATTTATACCTTGTCGAACTTGTCTTTCTCCTTTATATGACCGCTTTTACAAATTGTGCACTTTATTGAGTCAGCATAGGCGTGACTTCCGTGCCAATTTTCATGAGAAACTAATGAAGAGTCTCATGTATATATACAACTGACTCTAAAGGTTATTTGAACTCTCTCATCACCTAGGCACTTGAAAATCATTACATAAAAGGCTTAATACACATCGTAAATCCCTCAAGAACAGTATAAGAGAAAAGTTCCAAGTCTGAAGCTCTTCTAAACCAAAGTTGCATGTTGTTAAGTGTCTCTTGTTGAAATATTGATAATCTTAGTTACATATTGATTTATCTAGTTGCATTGCACATGAGTGAAGCTAAAAAATTTCACTCAGTTTGGGAGAACTACATGGACCCTGATCCTTGGTATTTAGTGCAATGTTTTTATACAATGAAGTGTGGGAGGACAATTTGGGCTTAGCCTAAGGCTTATCTTCCTTTGTTGTTTTAAGTGGTTTTAACCATTGATCAAAGTAGAGGTTAATTCAACATTATCGCACAACAAAGCAAAGAAAGGTGAACATGTGCTAGAAGTTACAAGCAACTCTGAGTAGCAGAAGATGTGTTTGGCTGCTAGTATACATGTTCAATATTGAACCTATCCACCTCTTATGAACTTGACCCGAACATTGTTCCAATGAATTTATAAGGTTTGTTGACGACATCTTTTTAAGATTTCCCCCAACTTATGTTTCTTCTATACAATCATCCACTGAGCTAAATTAGGTCGCGCATTTTGTGTACTCATGCTCTACATTACCCTTTCTATTTTGAGTGTTTGTGATTGCCCCTAATTAACATAATATAGATTTAAATTATCATTTTATTGCATATTCAGAGGATCTTAATTGTACACATTGGTTTCAATTAGTTTGTGCCCTTGAGTATGAATTAATCAAATATTTTGCGGAACCCATATGTTGATAGAACACCAACCTTAGGTTTTTATTTCTCCTCTTAGAGTTTCAAATTTTTCCCCTTTTAGGATATAATTTCTTGGTTGAATTGTATTTTTCCCATATTACATGAATAAATCCAAATGTTATCATATCAGTAGTTCTAACTTTCTTAGTGTTTTCATATTTACATCTTTTGTTATGTAAGAAGGTTTTGTTAGTTACACCTATTAGGTGAAGTGATAGGTTGAGTGGTGTTATTGTTGTTCATATTTAGAATCTTTTCACTTGACCTTGTGCTTGTTTACAAAAGAAAATGGTGGTTATTAATGATATTTATGTTTCCTCTTTTATTAATGCAAATATGGAAAATGTATATATGGATGTAAATGTGAATGAAAATACTGTTATTATTGAAGATGTTCCTTATGCTGAAAAATTATGATGAAAATGTTCGGAATAATTATGATTATTATGGTAGAATAGCCCCTAGTGAACTTAAAGATGTAAATTCAAAACATGTCACTAGACTTTCTCAATTTCGTAAAGAAATTCAATGCTTCCTTGGAGATATTGAGGCTATATTAGGCATTTTATTAAAATCTCATGTAGTTAAGATAGATAAGAAAACCATACATGAGGAGGTACACAACAAACCTCTGATTGCTACTAATCCACCTTTTCAAGTCACACATTCAACACTAGGAGTTTAGTCAAACACTATTATTGTTCACACTCACATGTCTACACTTATGGCTTCCCAAGTGTTGCCCACACCTAGTATGGGGGCACCATAGCCTACTCTAAAAATTTATATAAGTATTCCTCTTTACCACAACTTCATTTGTGCCTCCTAGGCCTACACTTAATCAAGGACGATTTTAAGAATGGAACCCTAAAAATTTCTGTAATATCTGAGAGAATCCTAAGTGAGGGGCAAAATTCCATTAGCTAATTGACTAGCTATTCCATTGGCTCTTTCAAAAAATTATAATTATTTTGTGAATCGAATGTATTATTCAAAGAAAGATATAATGACATCTCATTCCTTTTAGATTATTTCTTCTTATAGAGACATCTTTTTTCTCGCCGATTCTTTGAAACTTCATTGTGAACTCATTTTTTGGTAAAAGCAATGATTATCTACAAACAATATTTTAATCTTTTTTACAAATAAGGACAAAAATATATCGTCTTTAGAAAACAAATATGTGTTCTATCATATTCTTCTAGCATGAACTAGAAAGGGTGTTGATAAATGCCAAATCCAAGTGGAACGAAGGCTAAATTTGATAGTTGTATAATTATATTTACATGTCTTTAATGGAACATATTGTTTATACCTTAAATACATATATAAGAATGTGATGTGCAAATATATAGGATGTAAGGGTTCATTACTAGGGGTTATTCTAAATTAATTAATTTACAATTAACCATACATAATCAAAATAACACATTAATACTTACAAACATGATAAATGATATAAAAATATCTCAAAAATACAAGAGGAGATGAAGACTTAGTTGTACATAATGGAATAGAGGATATTTGGATGTGCATACTGGATAATACATTGATATGAACTTAAACAGGCTTCGTTTATGAAACTGTAACTAGAAAGTGTCTTTGTCCATGACCGTACAGTCCTACATTTCTTATGTACAATTCTACCCTCTTTTGTATGGTCTTGGACCTACTTGCAGTAATGTTGTGTAACGCTATGTGCCCTTTGATTGTATGGAAACATTTGTCACTATACTTTACTCTAACTCACACAACTTCTAATGACCTGCAAAAAATGGAAACCATAGGTATTTGTAATACCCTTTATCAAAGCATTAGATGATAAAAGGAGAAATCAGTGTGTGAATGAGAGTGGACTACCCGTGGTAATCAAATCTTATTAAACTAGTCCAAGTGTTGCATTACATGCCCTAAAGCGAGATCAAGCCTCATGTAGTTCTCCTAGTGCTTTGTGTAAGAGTGAATAGAATATAAGCCTACCCCCATGTGTGTTCCCTCACATCTCTTAAGAAAAAGATAGTGGGATAACTATAAATTAGATAAATGTACACAATGCGGTAAAAGTGTGATGTGATGTGTTTCAGCTACTAGACTAACCCTTTCGTCCCTTGAATTTTTTTGACAATGCTTGCAATGATTTTGCTCTTGCTAGTAACGGATCTATGACCTTTAAGTGCTTGGAAATGGAGGTAGCGAGACTATTTTTCATGTTTGATTGCTTTAAAAGTGCAGTAGTGGCTGTTTTATATGATGTGTAACTACTTTAGGAAGATTTAGAATATCCTTGAGTGCTTTTGTGTTGATATTTGCAATAGGAGCTTATGAAAGTGCTAAGTGAGTTATGAAGTGATATTAGCTTGCTTATATAAGATTATTTAGGTGAAATGTCATGTTAAGTTTGACCCTAAGAAAATAAAATGACGCATATAAGATAATCAAATTGAAAACAAAATTGTTAGATAAAAGGGCAGAGGACTGTACAGGTCGTCTAAGACCATAGTCCACTACAAAATAGAACTAAATAGGTTTTCTCATATATATAGTGATATAAAATATGAAGTTAGAGAATGATGCCTAGGGTTGAATTAATGCTTTTAAGAATGATTATTTCTTGGTTGAATGATAGAGTAAAGTGTAGGGATGAACAAGTCAAGAAAGAGATAAGGATATGTGTTGTTTGGACTTAGAATATGAGCATTTGTCTTAGTAAGGGAACAAATCCAAACTTATCATTGCCAAAGGATAAGTTTCCAAATTTGAGTGTCTATAAATGTAAACACTAATATTTAATAAATAACCTTTATTAAAATTTAATAATTATTTTGCTTAAAGATATTTTGACAAAATACAAATGGGATAAAATAAGTCTCACAAAGCGGGATATTCCATGTTATGTGTTAGCGAGTTTTGCAAATGAGAAAGTTGTTCAAAACATGCACAAATGTTTACCTTTTTTCAATGTGAAGATGTGTTTATAGAATTATGTATTATATTTTAATTTCTTCAATCATGTTTTCATTTGTATGTTTATTTTCTGTTACAGTACTATTGTGTCCTCGCCTCAAGTTTTATTTTACCTAAGTTAAATAAGATATCATATTAAAACTTAGGCCTTGGTCTAAAAATATACACAAAACATAAGTATCCTAAGAAATGAAACCTCACAAAGAAAACAATATATATTTTTTGCGAAACACAAGTCAATTTTTCACAAGGACTCTTTTAAATGCACTAATATTAAATTTTATACACTTCATTGTGTGATATTTTCTAAGAAAACCTATTGTTCAACTGAAGTAACTTGCACATTATTTAGGATTCATATCTTATTAAATGATAAAAAATATACATTATTATGAAATGTTTGAGCAATTTAAAATGCACTATGCCACATGTGCATGAAAATCAGATGCTTGTCTAGACTAGCAATGAAATTTCAAAATGAAAAATCTCTTCACTTCCATATAAGAAAGTAAAAGGATATAATATTTATAGGTTTTCTAACCTTTTTATGAAAATAAATTGAAATTTATGTGTGTTATTATTTATAAGAGTTTTTGTTTTCTTGTACACATGTTTTGTTGCCATTAGTTCATCGAAAATCATTGTTTCATGGTTTCATTTTTTGTATATGTTGGGTTTTTTGACACCATTTTGAACCAATCAATCCTAACAACAATTACATCTTTTCTCTATAAAGATAAACATGAATATTTTGACCGGTACATTATAAAACTAGCTGCAAAGTAATATCCAAATGTGTGTTTCAACATCTATTTATAGGATTCAGCCCAAAAATGGTGAAATCTCAAATACAATTGTATAAGGGAAAACATTAAAAATTTGGGGCACTATTTTAAAGAGTTCAAGAGGGTTATTGTGTCCTTTATTTTCTTAACATATACAGAAATACATTATAATGTCCATTGCCTCTTGATTTCTAACCTAATACAAACATAAAGGGTAATAAGAATACCTTCCTGAAACAAAACCCTAATAGTTTAGATCAACATACATTACTAGAGAGCCTCAATATTCATCAAAAGTATACAAAAAATAGAAGAAATAAGAAAATACATAAAAAACACCCTCATCTAATTTTTGAGTATAGATTAACATTTATATAGTGAATATTTGAATTCAAAGTTTAAACAAGCAAGAGTGACCAATCCACTTGAAAATTCAAGCCTACCTTGTCTAAAATCCCATCAAAATCCATTATCATAAATTCACAAATTAGAAGTAATATGTAGCTTTATTGTGTCTTCTTTTATTATTACCCATTGTTTCATGTGTGAATTTACTTTGTTTCCAAATACAACTAAGCTTCCATGTACTCTAGAAGATTCGTTATGAACATCCACATACCCACCTTGTAAGTAAATCCCAAATAAACATTAGTAATCCCTTCAATGTAAAAGACATTTAAACAAATCAAGGACTCAAATGGATTCAAATGTTAAAAATACCTTGTTAAAATCACATGGATTCAAATGTTAGAAATACCTTGATTCATCACATGGATTCAAATGTTAGAAATACCTTGATTCATCACATGGATTCAAATGTTAGAAATACCTTGTTAAAACCCATTTCAAAAACACAATGTAAATCATTTGAAAATATTCAAATAAAAGTCATAAACTCCCTTGGATGGGAGAACCTCAAACCTAACTAGTGAAAATGTCAAAAAGAGTAGAGATATTACCAACACTTCAAATACCCATTAAAACGATTTAAATATTACGAGTACTCATAAATTATAATCCATTTCAATAAAACAATTGAAATTGATACAAAGAGAAAACATCATTACCTTAGAGGGGATAACTTCCATAAATAGAGGAGGGGGTAGTAAGGGATTCAAACTCAACCCCCCAAAAAACCAAAACATTGGTAGTATAGTTAATCTTGAAGATGTGATTGTAACCTCTCCTCTTGGAAAGGTGCCTAATGAAATATTGGTGATTCCTTGTATGTCATCATGGAGGATACTCATGTGCATATTTCTCTACCCTTTCCAAAAAATTTAAAAGTAAAAAATTTGTTGCAGTTGAAAATAAATCTCCTTTGACTCGATAAACTCATCACATAGGGAGTTTTATTTTCTTGGCCTCCTTTTATATGTGACCTCCCTAAATGCACCTAATTTTGTGCATGTTGGATATAATCAATGACTTATGCAATCTGTGTGAAAGCAGATGATGAATTTTGCACTATTATATTCTAAGTTATGATAGTTAATTGGTGGTAGTGCAAATATAAGGACTCCACCGCTACTGAAAATCCCCATAGAGATCAAAAAATTATCTTTGCACCCAACCTCTTATACACCCCTGCATCTCGAATACATGATCTAATATTCTACCAACTACTAGAATCCCTCATGTGGTCTTACGTCAATTGAAAAAAACCCTCAAGCCTATACTTAGAAAACCCAGTGCCCACAATCACATGGCCCTACCCTTTTCTAGTCACGAAGAAGACATATATTATGCATCCCAAGTAGGCCAAAATGAGAAAAAGCATGAAGAAGAGGTGAAACCAAAATAAATAAGTTACTCTATAGAATCCCCCCATGAATTCTGTAAAAGAAAGAAACATAATGGCATTGCTGATGATAATGATAGGCCACTGCAAAAAATGGAGGAAGTCACTACTTTTTATAGTGTTCAACCATATTCCACCACCCAGGATGGGGATCAACATCACGAATGTAAATAAGTTTAGTAGCCCCACTATAACATTCATTGCTCTAAATTTTTTATTTTTGGGGGGTTTGTTATCATTGTTGTGTTTCGAACTGGGGAAATCTATCATTCTTATTAGGTTTTGAACTAAGAACCTTTATTAGTCGTGTTGGGTATCAAATTTTGGACCACTTAACCAATTTGTTTGAAAGGATTTTAGTGCTACCACCTTTAGCTCATTTTATATTCTCCCTGTGTATATAATAATATTTCATAATTTTGTCTAAAAATACGTTTAAGTAAAGTTATTATTATAATTTTGTATAAAAATATGTTTAAGTAAAGTTTGTGGCTACATATTTGTATTTTATTTCATTGTGATATTTTTATGGGATTAAGGGTTGGGTAAATATGTTAATTATTATGATATTCAACCCTTGCTCCAAAGTACTTTTGGGAAGAGTTTAATTTTTTATTTTTTAGCTTGAAGATATTACTGTATTTTTGATAGAGAGATATGAAGGCTTGCCTTTCTTCATACGCCCAAGCTTTACAAAGAAAAAAATATTTCCTGTGCGTAATAGTAACTAGAGTACAGTCTTCTTGCACCACACGCATATTCTTTTCTTCACCCCTAAACTCATCATCAGGGCTAAATATTTTCTCTAGGGTGACCAATGCTTTAGGAAACTTGTTTGTCTTGAGTTGTATCACTTGGTCACCATAGTTATCATGCAAGTCAACTTGCATACTTGAAGAGAACTTATCCTAATTCTAGATAAATTGAACAATTTGCACGTCACTGTCAAACATCTTCTAGTTTGTATTGTTTTTTGGAATAAATTTCATAATCACCATTTTGATGTGATGCGTGTTTCATTTGAAAAAGTCCTTAGCAGGAGAGAACTGTGAACCAAGCGCGACCATCTGATCAACTTCTTTGTTCATCTTGTGTGGCACCACATGCAGATTTAGAGCATCAAAGCTCTCAAGGAGGTCCCAAACTCTATGTTTATAAGCTTTGAGAAGCTTATTATTTGTCATGCATTTTTTTTGACCTGGTGGATGACTAGTTCTATGTCCCCAAAAATTTGCAGCGCCTTGATCTATTTATTTTCCGTAATCAAAAGAAAATGCACTAATGCCTCATATCCTTCTATGTTGTTGGAGCATGTGAACTGCAACCTATGCATGAAGAAGAAGTTTTCATCCTTGGGAGAAATGAGAACAATTATTGTGCCCACACCATTTCTGCTTCGAGATCCATCGAAGTATAACTTCCACAGACCCAATATTTCTTCATTTTGTTTGAGCGTACATGGAAACACAACTTCTTCTTCAAGAATGTAATATGTCCCAAACTGGGTTTCAAAATCTTCAAGCTCTTCAGCATATGGATCAAACTTATGGTACCTTTCCACCCACTCATCTAACACTAAATCAGGTACAGGAGGTGGAACAGGTTGCTCTTCAGAAACCGAAACTTGCTCCTCTTAGATTAGGCAATTGGCTTGAAGAAGAGATAAGTCATATGACCCTACATGATAGGAGAATATTGAGTCATATTGTATGGTAAAATGGGTACCATACCTTGTCTTGAGTAACATATGCAACCAATCAAAAGACAAGTAACCACCCTCTTTTGCAGTGAACTCTCTTTACAAACATAGGGCAAATAAAGGAGGTAGGTCAATGATTGACACATCTTGAGTTATACTTAGGCTTGGACATGCATGGAGGGTTGAATCAAGATCCTTGACAATTCCTAGAGTAGTAACACTTGAGCCATCAAGTTAAAGGACTCCTTTATACAAAGGGCTATACTTAAGACCTAGAACATCGGATATTTTCTTTGGCATGAATGAAGTACTAGCGCCTGAGTCAATCATGCAATTGTTCACAAGGTGTTTTCCTATGATCAAGGACATATAGAAAGGTGGGGTTTTATCAACATTACTTACTTGCTTCTCTTTTACTTGACAAATATTGACAACAACGCGCGGAAGTTGGGCCAGAGCTTCATGCTATAGGTCGCACTGAGATTAAATGGCCAGGGCATTCAACATTGTGAAATTCACATTTTTCTTCTTCATCTGGTCCACAATGTTGAATGGGAGGCCCATTTATTTGTGCATTTGGGGCACATAAACATATTTTATTGATTATTCAGGAAAAAAATTAGGGGTCTTAACGAGTGCAGAAGCTTCACCTACCAAAGGAAGGGTGCATAATGCTTCAAAAGGAGTATTTTATGGAACCTCATGCGTAGGAGCATGTGATCCTTTACTGTTGGATGCCTTAGCTGCATATTTCTGATTTTGAGGATCAACATGTGTTGCTAGAATTGAGACTTACATGCACGAATTGAGCATTCTCTTTTTGTACCTTGTGTTGTCAGCCACCTGGGCGTGGGGTCTATTTGCATCATCTGCAGCTTGGTTGATTGCACAAAAGTCCTCGACGCTAAAGAATATCAAGTATGGTTTAAGAGGAACTTCTGGATTTTCTTGATTTTATGCTTCAGCTGCATTGGTGGAAGGCTCACAGTTAGAAGCATTTTGGATGATATAGGCCTGTGGGCGTGCAACATTGGTGCAGTGATATTGACTATAAGGCATGTTGAAAGGAAATCACCATTCAGACTCTTGCACCATGTTGTTCTGAACTGGAACTAGTGCTTGACTTGTGTTGGGCACTGGAAGAGGTTGTGCTAGAGAAACAACTTACAAGGGGAGATGCACATTAGCATGCCATCTATCATTTTGTTGGTTCTACCTATATCTTTAGTTACCATAATAATTCTACCATGGATGATTGTTTTTATTATGTGCGTGATTATAATTATTTCTAAAGGCTTGCGTCGATTACTTTTCTAAAGCTATAACTTTATTGGACAAGTTCCTAATCAGGTTCTTCATCTCTTTATCTTCTTTCTTTTGTGCGGGAGAGTAGGATGTGGATGCAAGAGTTTGCATGCTTTGTACTGGAACATGTGCAACATGAGGTTGGGGTGCTGGAGACATCTCTGGAAACAAAGGTGCTTGCGGTCTAGGAGCCAAATTTCTTGCCTGAATGATACTATTTTCTGCCCTTATAGCAATGTTGTATGTAGTAGGTAAGGTCCTTCCTCCCATGGACTGAATCATGACTAAGATGTCACTATTCTAAGCTCTAAGTTAATACAAGAAAACATGTTGGGCTGTAGGCCTTACCAATTGAGGAATTATGTCCCAATTCTTTTGGAATCTGATATTGAAATCAATAATTTGCTTATTGGCGACCCTCTTTGGTGTAGTCAGTTTCTCCACTAGTGATAGGTGATCTTATTTATCTTCAAAGTAGTTGTATAGATTTGTACCAAGCTCTTCCTAGGTGGTAATAGATGCAGGTCTTAGGCCTCGGTACCATTGGAGTGATTTGCCCTTGAATGAGGTTGCAAGAATCCTAACTGCTACATCATCATGTGTGATCAGATAAACAGAGCATACATTTGCTACATCATGGATATGCTTAATAGGGGTAACTTGATTCTCACCAATAAAGTATGGAATACTCTTGAACACAGGTGATGGCATATCATGATGCATGTTGAGATTGAGAGGGTTCCCACCAATGAAGTTGGAAAATTTCCTCGGAGAAGGAGGAGGCTGGAGCACCATCATAGGGTGTGCGAGTCTACTCTTAGGAGGAGTGGAATGTGTGTGATGTGCTGGAGATGGAGATGCACACATGGGTGTTCTGCTACATACTCTCCTTAGAGATAGTTGGAGGTAATTGAAAGATGCTTTGGCTATTGTGCTTTGCCTTGTGTGCAGTCTTCTCATGAAAGGCACTCAGGACTGCTAAAAATAGTAGATCTGGGAGTGTTCGGAGTCACCAGATGTGTTGAAACAAGCCTCCAAAGGCTGGAAATAGCTAAGTCACACACAAAAACTTAGCAATGATGAAATTTAAGATTTCAATGTTTGTCCCATCGGGCGTGCCAAAAACTGCTGGTTCCTTAAACTTGCACCCATTTCTGAAGTATGGAAGAACTAAGTTTTTTGAGTCAACAATGGGACTATCTCCAAGTATGGGACCTTGCATGCTTGAGAAACGCCCCTGGAAAGGCTGGTTCCTCTACCTATTTCTACTACTACTACTACTCCTAATGCTGGAAAGGGAAACTAAACTAAAAAACCAAGGGACCAAGGATAAAAGGATATAAAAATGGAAAACTAAACTAAGGAAGGCGATAACATAAGAAAAGTGGGATGAACATTATCTATTACGAGTGAAAATGAAGGAGAAAGCATGAAGGGAGGCTAGGTACGCATAACACAAAAAAAGACACATTCACACTATTGATTTCATGAGAAACAATAAGAAAATGGAGCTGTAAGAGATTTAAATGACACAACAAGCACACAATGCAAAGAAAAGGCAAGGAAGAATAATTAAAATAGGTTAAGGTAGAGGATAGCCACAAAACAATGCTTGTATTACTTCAGGAAATGCAAATTCAGTTACAATGGTGCATGAGGAAAATATCCATATGCAAGAGCCAGATCTAGAGGTCTATAACTCAAAATACAAAGATGGAGAACCCTCAGTAAATGCTAGAAGATCCAAAATGTCCAACACTTTACAATGAGCCAATATCTTACATTTATAGATGAAAGAAGAAGAGGAGAGGGAAAACTCAAATTTGAAAAATAACCACTAAAAACAAAAATTCAATACTTGCAAATCCTCCTGTATATATGTAAAATATGCTTCCCCATGTCTGTTTGGCATGTAGGAGAAGGAAGTATGCAAGATCCATATCAAATCGGGTGGTTGGAGCAATCAGATCTGCTCATTAACGTCTAGAAAGACATTTTCCCATTTCTCACCTACTAAATCCTGTTGGAATTCAAATTTGAATATCCTGCACTGTAGCCCACGTTAGCAACTTTCAAGTGAGACCTGGTGTGTGTGTGTGTCAAAGCTCAGGAGCAGAAGTGATGGATGTTAGAATCCTTTAGGTCGCTCTGACATGTAATGACACGTGGTGCGCTCTGATTGATTTGAAGGACCAACCAATTGAGCACCCACTTTGTCTTTTTCTACCACATGTCAATCAATTATTTGTGTACAAGATTCAACACTCAACTAGTGTGCTTTGATTGGTTGCGTGTAGTACACTCAATGTCTAACAGATGTCATGTGGCACAAAATATCACATAAGAAGGCACGAGGGTACGTGCACGGAAGATGAGGGTGCAAAAGGAAAATTGAGGAAGGGTGTGTGCAAAGGTGACACATGCAGGAGAAATGGGATGAATACCAGAGGGAGAAATACATGAAAAAGGCACAATCATTACAAAATTATGTGCGGGGGTGCGCAAGAGTGTCATGGACTTATCTATTTTTGAGAAGAAATTCAAGGGCACACGCGCCGGGGAAAATGGAACAAAGAGGAAAAGTAAAAGGAAAGGATGAAAGGCAAAGAATAGAAGCAGAGCATGCATGAGAGCGCGAGGAACTGCTACCAAGGAAATGTGCTAAGGAAAAAATGAAGCGTGGTAACCTACAATGTAGAATCTTCATAGCCATAATGGGGATACAAGTTGTCCAAATAATTATGGGTGTTATTTGGATAACAGTAACATTTTCCCTCTTACAGGTGTGGGGTAAATATTTTGGATCAACTCCCAAGACAAAGGCCCTTTCCTTCTTTATCTTTCTTCTAGAACTATTCCTTCCTTCTAGCCCTATATAAGGTCAAAATTAGGCATATATTTTGATAGGATGGCTTATTCCACAAACAAATCAGATTTTCAAATACCATTTTGGGCAATTACTCTGTGTACATATAGACATTAAATCATGCACCTTGGGTATTTATCTAGTCCTGATCACATACCCCTATTCATATGATTCCTAAGTGAGAAAAGTACTAATTGATCACTGTCTTTGGCCATCTTTTCTTGCTTTCTGTTTTCTCTTGTGGTCTTACACTCCTTCTTACCCATTTCATCTTTTCATACTTTGAAATTTCTCATTCTAGACACCATCACCTATCCAGGATGCCATTGCTAGACGCCCCCGACCTCTTTGTACTTTATTCACTTATATTAGGTCCTTTCTATCTGTTTCAGCATCTTGTATTTTTACTACTCATCCTTTTAGTGGTTAACTATGAAATTCAAACAAGGGAATCATATAAATAAAAAATTATGTGATCATAATAAAGTACCAAGCAATAAGCATTAGCTATCACCACCTAAGTTTGCATCCAAGAGCATTATATGAGTATTCAAACATCCATCTAGCTCCACACAAGGGAAAATGGACTGTCATTTTTGCATACATGCATATGAGGGGAAGTTCATTCTTTCATGCACACATATATTTACATCTTTTAAATCTAGCTACTGCTCACTATCAAGTGTGACATGCAAAAGAGCTACCTAGGGCATAATTTTAACACACACACACATAGAACTACATTAGGTCTGAGATGTAGTGCAACACTCGGTCATAAGTTGACTTTGTTGATAGCCAAGGAAAGTCTCAATCCTCATTTTGCATCTTTATTTTTAGGATTTGATTTAGTTTAGGGGTTTTGTAGGTGTTTCTTTCTGATTGCAGGTTTCAGGTGAACAACAATAAAGTCCAACAAAGTAAAGGTGATCACAAGTGAAAAACAACAAACATCTTGTGACCCTACAAATTGAATTTTGCATCTTCTGAGCAGCAATAGGTGCCAAAAATAGGTATCTGGCACCCCAGGCACCCCTAACCTCGTAACAAATCCCTGGTCCTAGCATGCTTAACACTCCTACAAATTTCTGGATCTGATTGTGATATTCTACCTCGCAGTTTCAGTAGTTGTCCATCTCTCCACACCTTCGTCATCGATGCAAATCAACTAAATCTTTTTATCTATCCATTTACAAATAAGGTTTTAAATTCAAATTGTTTATTTGCTTGGATCAAATATGTACTTAATTATTTGTATTCAGTGTTGTCACATAATATAGAATTAGGAATTTATTTATTTCAATATTTTATTATTCATTTGGTGAACCCCACTCGTGATCAGTCATTCGGATCCTTCTTTGGCACATCATCTTTTCTATCATGGCTCCTAAATTTTCTCAAATTTATTTATATGATTTAATTCAAATGCATCCTAATTGCCAAGTTGTTCTGAAAAAATCCCTAGACACCGTGTATCTCCTTAGAGATATGTCATTGCATCAAGTGAGTGTTATTCTCAATCGTCTATCCAACGACCCTAGTCTTCGTGATCTTCCATCTTATCAACCCATGTTGGAGTCAATTTAAGCATTGTATTCTTTATTTGAAGATAAACTTTCAAGCTATGCAATCAATGATTACATCTCTTAAATTTGAAATTCAAGGTCTTAATGGACACTTCTTAGGCTCAGCGTTAGTTCTTCTTCTACATCTTCATTCTTTGTCTTCTACATATGATCATGTCAGTGGAGCCTCAAATATTTCCGCTACCATGTGCCTATCACAGTATGATCTCAATGCTAAGAAAAAATGATATACTTCCATGATCTCCTTAGCTCATCAATTAATCAGTCTTGCCATACTACTCATTGTTATCCTCCTTAGAGGATTGATAAAATGTTAAGGTCATCCCATTCTGTGCAATCATCATCGAATTAAGTGAACATAATGGCAATGATTAGTTATGTTTTACAATAAATAATCAAGACACCTTAAGCTTTAAGGATTTATCTCATTCACTGCATAACATTCTATTACATGGTCCATCTATACTTGTTACATCTCAAATGGGTTTATAAATCTGATTCGTCCATGTATAATGAGCATCATGTCATCAAATCTAATGCTTGCCTTCTTCGCATCACTCAAGTGGCTACCTATGAAATCCACTCATGACTAAGAAATTGCAACTCTCAAAATCCAGTCTAAATCCAGCTCCTCTCAAGCTATATATAGCGCTATCAAGTCAACCTAAGCAACCTCCTCTTAAAGCAAAGAAACCAACACCTCCTCCTACTTAAGTCTTTTACAACATTACCCAATATTTCACCACTATAGTAGCCAACCATTTTTTTCAAAGAAACTATTCCTTATTTTGATCCTCGGGACACATGTCAAACCCCTCCAGCATTGCATGGTCCTACCGTTACTTTCGCATATTCCATCTGCTCGGGGACTCACTCTCGTATCATGACATAGATAACACTTCAACGCACAATGGTATGGTACCTCTCATGTCGCTGCATAGGAAATTCCATCATTATAGTATACTTGAGGGCATCACATTTATTCGTCCCCCCTTCTAGCATTCATAGGTGTCTCACATGTCGCACTTGCATTACTTGGGGGGGCACCATCAAGTCGTTCCCCCACCCCTCCCTTACACATCTTTGATACTTTAGCTATCATCATGTACTGTATGATCCACTCTAGTTGTACGGTTGATGCTCAATACGCTTGAACGTATAAACCTGAAATGAACCTCACCACAGACACTCTTTGTGCTCTATGTTTCATTGATGATACACTTCTAGAGCACAATTAAAACCACTACATTACGCATTCTCTTTTGTGATATGGTTCAAAATTTACTATTGATGGGCATATTATACACATGAGCATCACACACTTCACACTTCACACATTGCATCATTCATCACATCTCTTTCTCATAGCCTATGTTACACATTACTACGCACTACTACACTCCATGCATTCATGATATATCTTTCTTACATCTACTTTTACACGCTACGCTCATTTCCATATGACGCACTCTAGTTCCATGGTTCATACTTGAGTACTGAGGGTGCTCAATCTAAGATGAACCAAACCACATCACTCACACTATACACTCTATGATTTATCGTTCACGTCTTTCTAGCACACACGTTCGAAACCATTTCCTAATGAAACACTCTTTTTATATGGTTCATTCTCGACAGCTGAGGGGTATTTTTATAAATTAACGTTATCTCATGCATACTCATTCACATTCGCTCAGGGGGCATGCGGTATCCTATCACATTCACTTTGCATTCCATTCCATTTCACACTCACATAGCATATTGCATATCTTGGTCACACATTGTTCTTGCATACTTATACTTGCATGTGTACACTTTCTTACTACATGTTAGACTGGATACATTGTATGTCATTATATTTTCTATATACACATATGCATTCACTTGATTTCTATTTTTGATCGCAGACTGTTACATAGATCGATACACGTAGCATGGATGCTTAGTGCAATACCTATTACAAGTCCCACAGTGGCTCCTAGGGGCATCCACTTTTGTACATACTTATAGGTGGTATTGTTTCGGTTTATACTACTTCTTATTCCTACTAGCACACTAATATATCAGATTATACATGTTTTGACATACTTTTTATCTTTATAACATGCTAACGGATGCTTCATGTGTAGTGTTTGTCTTGCAGGAACTCTTTGCTACCATGGTTGTCATGTTACATTGCTTGTTATTATCTTTCCATTGCTTGTCATTTTTTGTCATTATTTGTGGGCTTTTACCTGTGTCTTGCTTATTATGTGCATTGCATATCTGCTTTTGGCTATGTCGTCCTTGATGTGTCTTGTGACATCATGAGTGATGTCCCATGTTTGACAACCCGCTTTTCATGGTCTACTTTTTTTATACATTATTGCTTGTCTACATTGTCTTCTTACTTGATTAGCTTACATTTTTTCTTCTACATGTGTGTTTATCTTGCTTGCGCTAACACTTGTTTTCCAACCACTTTGTCTTGTGCGTGCCTTGGTTTCTACCAAGCACATTCATTCCACCATGCATGGACATCAATTATCAGTTTAGTGATCCTGGTCCTCCTTTGGGCACTGGATACTCCTCGTGCAATATCACATGCACCCTAAATGAGGGGGTATCCATCAGGTGAATTAGTCACCCCATATAGCGTTCTACAGTAACCGTACAGTCACAGTTCAACACGCATGTTAGCATATTATTTAGTCTCGGCAACGGTGCTAGAACCTGACTTAGGTCCTCATCACACCACAGTCACTAGCTGCCCAACACCAGACAGTAGTACGTGGGTGCCCCTGACCCTTCCTAGATACCTCATGACCAGGGGGTAGTTACACATACATTTTTCAGTTCAAAACAATTTTCGAGAAGTTCTACACAACGGATTTTATAGGACTAGTACAGTCCTTCAACGCTCGGCATGCATGCATTACACTATTATTTTCTACTTTTGCATCGGATCAGAATTGTTTGAATCAGATTGGATTTTTACACACTATCTGCAATGGTGTTTCATACTTTAGGAAGTAATTAAAGGTTGGAGGATGACAGTAGACTTTTCTCCCTACACGTTCTTCCATGTTCTTGGCGTGAGATCGCCCAAAAAAACTAGTCACTAAGCGCAGCTGGCGTGAGATCGCCCAAAAAACTCATTCTTCTACAACATCTTCAAGATCCTTTCTACACTCTTTTACGTCATCACGGATCAGGTGCACATGTTCATCTTTTCACATTTTTACATACTTTTTACACACTTGGATTAAAATCATCATATACGCATGTTTGACTACTTGTTCTTTCTTCTCTTTTATGCAGGTTCAGTCCTTATGAGAAGCAGTGGTCATATCAATCACATCTTCAATCACACAACAAAGTGATATCAACAACAAGTACAACACAACATCTACACACACCCTTTCACCCCTAGGGTCATCATCATTTTTCACGTCCTCTTCTTTAGCTTCCATGTTTCACTTTTTGTCACTCCACGCTTTTTCTTGTCTCTCTCGGCACACTTTTTGCCATCGATCTACATGGATATCTAGGTACGCACCTCTTATCTAATTGATGTTATCGAGCATTCACTCAACAACATAAAGTGGGGGTTAATGTAAACACTAAATTACATACTTTGGGTATTTATTTTTTCCTCATCACATACCAATATTCATATGATTTATAAGTGAGAAAAGTACTAATTGATCACTGTCTTTGTCCATCTTTGCTTTATTTTTGTTTTATCTCTTGGTCTTACACTCCTTTGCTTATCATGTCTTTTCATACTTCAGCATTTTTTCATTTTGGACACCAACACGCCTAGCCAGGATGTCAACGCCAAGATGCCCCTCATCCCCTCTAGGCACCCCGACCTCTATTATACTTTATTCACATCTTTTGGGTCCTTTCTGGCCGTTTAGTGCATCTTAATTTTTTACTAGTTGGCCTTTTAGAGGTTAACTACGAAATTCAAACAAGGGAATCATATAAATATAAAACTATGTGATCATAATAAGGGACCGAACACTAAGCATTAGCTATCACCACCTAAGGTTGTATCCAAGAGAATTCTAAGAGCATTCAGAGACATCCATTGAGCTCCACATAAGAGGACAAGGGAGTGTCCTTTTCTACATACACATATAGGAGTGAAAGTTCATTCTTTCATGCACAGATCTATCTACATATTTATACATCTATCGCTATTTCTCACTATCAAGTGTGACACGCAAAAGAGCTACCTAGGTCACGATTTTGACACACACACATAGAACTACATTGAGTCTGAGATGTAGTACAAGGCTCGGTCATAATTTCACTTTGTTGACAGTTGGGGACAGTCCAACCCCTCATTTTGCATCTTTCGTTTAATGATTTGATGTGGTTTGGGGGTTTTTTGCAGGTGCTTCCTTATGATTGTAGGTTTCAAGGTGAATAATTGCTAAGTGGAGTGACATAGCATGAGAGTCAAAGGCGATAAGCAGCATGAACATCTTGTAACCATGCGATAACTAAGTTTCGCAACTTTTAAGCAGTCACAGGCTCCCAGAACAAGTCTTTGGTGCACCCAAGCACCCTTGACTCTCCATAGGCGCACCTAGTCATAGAATTTTTGACACCTCCTACAATTTTCTAGGTCTGATTGCGACATCCTTGCCTCATGGTCTTCAGCGGTTTTATAGCTCTGCACATCTTCGCCATCACTGCAAGTCAACTAAGTCTTTTTATCTTTTCACTTACAACTAGGGTTTTAAATTGAAATTGCTTATTTGCTTGGATCAAATCTGTACTTAATTTTTTACATTCAACATTGTCACATAATATGGAATTAGGAATTTATTTATTCAATATTTTCTTAATCAGTTCCAAGTTACATGTTTACTTCCTTTGCAAAAATGTTTTCTACTAGTTTGTCTTAGCTCTCTAATTATGTCTCCTTGATCATGCACAAGTCTCTAAGGGGATTGTCTTCATTTCCCATTAATTGAGAATATCTCAATGTGAAATTTTTCTCAAATCTTGTTAAAGGACCTTTCAAGGTTGTTTCTTGAATTTTTAGGTCTTTGTAGCTGATTTTTAGATCATCAAAAGGTAAATTGTCATTGAATCCTAGGAGGGTTTAACCCAGAGCCCGAGAAGAGAATTTTTGTCACCATTTAATTAACATGTGGCCTCAATAATTCAAATCACCTTTAATATGACTATGCACACATTTCTTAGCCATTAATCTTATCATTAGGTTGTAATGACCCTCAAAGACACGTTCTTGCACACTAGATACCCTGATTTACCTCAGAGAAACATGGGTTATCAATCAGTTAGGGTTTTTCAAAAAGTATTTAATGGTTTACCTCCTTAATCAGGGATCTAAAGACTATTAAAATGTGAGACACACTATAAATTCATTCATACACTCTAGCTTTTCATCTTCCTTTCCAAATCTTGACTTTACTTGTCCTTAATCTTGATTGTGCTTACAAAATTACCATGTTACAGACTTCTTAGTGTTCTAGCACTCACAATCATTTATTTATTGAACCTTCACTAATTTAATGCAAACAAGTTTAGAGTAACTCTGACCAACCTGTTACATCTCATTCTTGCTTAAATACATTCATGCAAACATCTACAACAATGATATACAATCTTGAAAATAATGCAAAAATAGTTGCAAAGTGTGTTTTCCTTCTCTTGCAAGTTCTTAGAGCTCCAGAAATTATTTGCCTCGATTGATCAATGATATAAAATAGTTACAAAATTATATTTATACCTCTTGCTCGATTTCCTCCTAATAACCATCCATTTTGTTCATTAAACAAGGTTGTATGGAGGTTGCATGCTTGAAAAAGGAGCTTAAAACAAGGTTTATGATTTACATGACCACACCTAAACCTCAAAAGGAACTCCAATGAATCAAAAAGGTATATATCAACCTAAAACATGATAGAAACAATTCTAAAACCCCTACACCTACCTTGAAATCCAAAATTGGCTCAAACAAGATTCAAAAATTCAAATTGCAAAAATGGAGGAAAACTCGATAGTTTGAATTCTTGATATCTAGAGCATAAAAAGAAAACATGACTTGACTCCTAAGACCCCTATGAACCAAAGAAAACCAAAATTGGACTAGACACACCTAAGTTAACCTCAGGAGTGATGCTCCTGCATCATGGAATAATAACATGTAGTAGAATCTTTTCAAACAATTTCCCCTTTTATGATAGCCTCCACATCTTGGCCTTGGTCACCTCGTCTCTCAATTTTACAAACTTGGGATTAGTTCTACTTTTCTTTGGAATAATCTTAACCCTTTTTAGACATTTATCCATTTCTAAATCCACATATTTTGACCTATAATCTAGATTCAACCATCAATAAATAGAGACAATATCAAACCTATCTATAATATGTTGAATATTTATTTCTCCTCTATAACGGTCAATTTTTCAAATTGTGAACTTTAATCAGGTCGGCTTGGATGCAAATTTCGATTTGGCTTGAACATAAAACTAAAGAATAATATTACACACACACGCGCGCGCGCGTGCACGTGCGCGCGCGTGCACGTGCGCGCACACATAAACACAAATGACCTTATAGGTTAATAAAATTATTTCATCACCTTAACACCTTTGAGATCATTACACAAAAGGATTATACACCTCCTAAATATCTAAAGTCAAATCTAAGAGTAGAGTTATAATTCAAAAGCATTCCTAAACTAGAATTTCTTGTTGCTAAGTGTCTTTTTCCAAAATAAGGATCATCATAGTTGTTTATTGATTTATCTAGTTGCATTACATATAGGAATGCATGCAACGCATGAAAAATTCACTCGATTTGGGAGAACTACATGGGATTTGATTCTTGGTATGTAGTGTAATTCTTTCACACAACAAAATGTGGGAGGATGCCCATGCATATCCTATACCTTATATTCCTATGTTTTTTCAAGTAATTTTAGGGTTTTATCAAAGGAAAAGTCAGTTGAGATTTACACACATCATTAAAAAATTCCAAATCTAGATTCTAATGGAGTAGATACATAATAATAGATGTCAGAAGTTCCAGATGGCTCTGAGAAGTGGAAGAAGGTTTTTCCACTAGTAGATATGTTTGATACCAAAACTAACTACCTTTAGTGATCATGACCCAAACAAGAACTTAACTTACCAACTTTACACCATTTTCTGAGCCTTCTATAGTTTATATTTCTTCAATGTAGAAATCCAACATGATAAATCAAGTAGGATATTTCCTATACTCATGCCCTAACATTTCAATTTCTATTTATAGTGTTTGCAATTTCCCCTTATCAATATAATTTAGGTTTAGAGCACAAATTTATTTTATATTCATTGGACTTGAATTTACATATTAATTTCAATTATTTTATGCCCTTTGGTGTAAATTAATCAAAACAATAATGCATGTACAAGAAGAAATACAAAGGACTCATTATTTCATGAATATATTAAGTAATTACAAGCATTGGAGAGAAGATCAAGTAGTTATTAGACCATTCATTCATGAATAATTGTACATTGCATAACACAAATTTTACTAGTTGATAAATTATTGTAATTATTATAGTGTTTTTTTAACATCGTTATTATATATGGCCATGACACTAGCACATTTTGATGATTTCACATTATAATAGTGTCAGAATAATGTGTTTTTATGTAGAATTTTTGTCATGTCTTATACAAAAGTTCATGTGATGCACTTTGCATCAGGTGACACAAAATGCAAATTTTAACATGGAAATAAAATGGCAAGTTTAGTGGAAATGGTTAGTATACAATTTTTATTACCCAAAGAATGTGTTATCTAGATAAGCACACCAATTTGATATGGAAAATGTGCAATTAAAAACATTAAATTATTTTCAACATTTTTTTGAATACGATTTTTTACTGCCAAATATTTACATCAGGTTTTACATCAACTCATTTGTGTTAATGGTACGACGTGTAGTTCAATGTTGATGACGCTATTTTTAAATACACACACACACACACACAACAATTTTTGTTATCACATTTTGCATCAAAAATAATTTATAAAAAATATTAAATTGTATTTTTGTTTATTTATTACATATTGAATAAGGCTATTGTTGATGTTATCATTTATAGATGATAATAATCGTAATTTTACTCAGCAACATTTTTTTATTTATGCAGTTTTCATAAAGGAAACTATTTAAGAAATTTAAAAAATAATACTTGCAATCTAGAGATTATAACTACCACAAATTTCATAAGAATCAAATAATATTGAAAACTCATGAATAAAAGTATTAATATACTGATCATAATGTAAGTCTATTAATCAACTAACACTTATTAAATGTAAACATTAAATTAAGTTTTGGTCATAATGAAATCTTTATTATTATAAAATCCATAAATTATTCTAGTCCAAATTATCATCCTCCTCCACATCATCATGATCATAGTTGTTGACATGATTATCATTGCCATTATTAGAGTTTCCATGATCTACAAAGTTGTTTTCTTCTTAATTGATATTTGTTTAAACACAATGCATTTCCTACAACATATGGATTTGCTTTTTTTTTTTTAATATTTATCATCAAACTTTACCTATTTTTTATTTTCAAAATGTGAAGTTTAAAAAATCACTTTAAAATTACTAATTAATTGTAGGCCTCTTGTTACATCAATGTACAACATAAGGGCTTTCGAACCTTCTCTCATTACTACATGAATTTCGTCTTTTGGTAGTGTCGTACATTGGAACTTTGTTTTTTGCAAATAGGAAAAGAGAACTTCTATATAAACCAAGAAGCAAAACACTATAAGTGCATGGTTTCATATAGAAAATTACATATGTTTTTATGAAAATTTGACAAGTTGTTTTTTTTATGAAAATATATTCCCTCTCTATGGGAACATGCTCAAATATCTAGCATTGAAAAAATTAATAATAAACATTCGATTATATGGTTCAAGAACTAAAAATAAAATCCCACCATCCTTCCAATATATGGGGAAAATTCTCATAGTATGGTGTCCATGGATTCCCTTGGGGAATTGAATTCTCGAATCCTAACCCTAGTCACATATGCAGAAAAGGTAAATTAGCATTGCCATTCTCTTACACCATTTTGGTAATGTTCTTCCTATCCTGGATCTACAAACCCTTTAGTTCCCAGTTATTCCTCCTAGCTAGTGGCTTCACAAGCCAAGTATCGTGTAGGGAAAATAACCCTACAATAAATTACTTTGAAATGATAGTTTTCTGGGTTTCAATATGATCTTAGGGGTAAAACTATCCTCTAGGGGAAGTTGAGTGATGATGTAGTTCCCTCTTGTCCCCCTTGAGGGAAGGGTCTCTTATGAAATTGGGCATATTTTCACCATCATGTCTTTCTTATGGGTATATCCTTGATATAGTTAGAATCATTATAGTGATATATAGATTTATAGAATATGTTAGGATGAAATAGGTTGCCTCTTTTCTTTGATTAATATGGTTGTTTTGATCCGAATATAATATCTTATATAATCGTGACTCCTTTTTTGGATAAAAATTTAATGGGAAAGGCACCCAAAAAATCCTTGTTTATCTATAATAAAATATAGGAATTAAAAATAAAAAACCAAATAGATACATGGATAAGACCTGATAAAACTTGCAAAATTGAGCAAGACTCCTTTTGATTATTTTGTCCATGTGTAATGTGTAGCTGAATTCTTTTCAATCCTTTTCATTGTTTCCTTTGAATACTAAATTGAATTTTGTTTTCCTCCAACATATTCTTATTTCTTTTCAAAATTTCAATCATGTTTCTCCATCCTACCTTTGTCTAATGATTCACACACACACACACACGCGCGCGCGCGCGTGTGCGCGCATGCACACGCACATGCACACGCGCACGTGCACGCGCACTCGCACACGCACACGCACACGCACACGCATATTTTCTCATTTTTATTTAGGGTTGTCCTCAATTTTTCCATACATCACATCCCTAAACCTCCCAAGGGAATCACCCATTATTTGGAGTGTCTTCATCTTTAGGACGAATTTATAATAAAATGATACCACTATATCATAGGAAATATATAATTTTTACACACGGGGAAAATATTTCCAATTTTAATGGGTTAATTCATTGTGATTGAAATGTGTTTGATTAATTATTTCAAGCGAGGTTGAAAATTATCACTTGATTTATTTTTTTTACACATCATCGTGGTCATTAAACCAATATACCCTGTGATCATATGGGGTAAATTGTGGGAACCATAGAAGATAGTGATGATTCAAATTCATTGATTTGTGAAGAAGTAAGGTTATTATCTATCTCTATGTCATCCATAAACATAGTGCTTTTGGGCCTAATGTTTGTTACATAAAGGATTTATCCAATTTATTGAGGTTTTGTGGGTATTTTTGTAGAAACCATAAACCACCAACATCATCCTAGAAATAACTAGTAATAGAAGAAATAAATGGCATCCCAATAAATATTCAAATTCAAAACTAGACGAATATTTATTAGGGTCATTAAAATCAAAGATTAGTATATTTCGAAATTAAAAAAAATCAAATCACCTTTAAAATAAATAGACCCCCACTTTATCATATTTAATAAAAAATACATAAAAAGTACAAATGAATAATAAAAGTAAAATTCCAATCATTTTTCAAGATCTCCTCATTCTTTCCCTTTCCCTTTTCTTTTTCCTCTTGCATTTTTTTTTGCTATTTATCATCTTATGCTTATATATGAAGAAATTTAGAAATACTCATGGATTTGAGATAGTCTATCTTTGGAAATAATAGACAAAAATAACACTGCTTTCAAACTTTGATTTTTCCTTTCTCCCTTTCTTCCCCAACCATGAAATATTGGTAATAAGTCATTGGTAAGAGATTTTATTAACATGTTATACTTCCACTTCAAGTTAGTGTAATTATTTTATCAATTTAACAATATTATTACAATTGCAATATAATAAGAATAAACATATTATTCTCAATCTTTGTAATAATTCTTTTCAAATAAGGAAATTAAAAATTCATACAATATAACAAAACTTCAAAGTTTTCACTTTCAAAAAATAGTCGTTAATTATTTGTTTGATTGAAAAATGTAACATACTTAGGTTACTTATTTTATATAGAAAGTACACGAATGGGAACAAGACTTCTACACACACACACACACACAATAAATATTTTGGTCTTATATTATTCACAATCACCGATGCACTACATAAATAATGGTTGGGAGTAGTAGTGCATCCACACACACACACACACACACACAAATATTATTCACACAAATATTTTGGTCATATATTATTCACAATCACCGATGCACTACATAAATAATGATTGGGAGTAGTAGTGCATCTCATATGAGAGTTATTTAGTAAATTACTATGTTCTTAAATGAAAAGGGACAACCATCCATGTAAGTGTTTATGTGCATTATTTTTACATCTTTCCTTGCATCTATATCACACTTAAGAGACATTGTATTTGTACCTAAAGTTTATGTGGACACACTAAGCCACCTCTAAACTTGTATTCCACCAAATGTTTCCATTATATAAATAGATACTTTAGACCATAAAATGGAAAGATGCAAACTTAATTTTGAACTCCTCTCTTTGAACCAGCCTTACACTACCTAATCTGAAATGTCTTATGTTTCCATTACATATGTTTGACAAACTTATCACATAACTACTACTGTGATGTAGAAGCATCAAAAATCATTATACAATCTTACATTAACCAAAAACATGGTTAATAATATGAATATTCACAAGACTTGCTTCTTACAAAAATATAAATTCTTAAAAAATTTGTATAGGAGTTTCATTCTTATTGCCTAAATTATCTATGAATCTCTATGAAACTTTACAAACATATGTACAATAATAGTTTGTATTTTATTATATTTTGCATATATTCCCTCTCCTATACACTGAGATGTAACTCCATGAGACCAGACGCCACTTCACCTATCTACAAAGTTACATGAAAATCTACGAAAACTTTTTTTTATAAACTTTTTTTGAATTGATGTACAACTTGTTATTGGCGAAGGGATATGTGTGGAAAGTGTTGTGAAGTTATACGCAAGCCATTTTTCTACAAAATCTAAAAATTTCTAGATACATGATAAGGAAATGCGAGGCAATAGCGTTTGGACATAAATTAATGGGATGATGATCTAATTATTTGAATTTGCATAATTTATTTACCTACACGTCACAATAACTTTGGGAAGCATCTAAATAGTGCAACATGTCCACGTAAAGACAAATGTTAATCCCCTTAACACTCTTAAGGACATAACCAATTAGAAGTCAAAGATTCAAGGAGAGTTAACACGTCTCATGCATGTAATTACACCGGAGGTGTCTCCTTTGAAGATGACCCTGCTGGAAAGCGTCAAATTCCGGCGGGCATCTTCACGGAATTATTTCCGGCATCCGTACTTCAAAGGAAAAAACTACCCGCATGTGTGGTGAGCAGGTGCAGCACATTAGAAGCGTTGTCGGCCTCGGTGTGGTGGTCGCGGAACAGGGCGCTGGGAATGGAGCACGAGTAGTGATCTTTCTCCGATGGCTCTGCTGAAAGCGCTGCTTGATTTACAGTTTCCAGCGAGCTTTTCTCCGTTACCCTGTTCCGGCTGTCGTGCTGTTTACTTAGCATGTTTACTGGAGGATTGTGTATCCTGCAGTGTTTTCGTTCTTTCTGCGTGCTGTGAACCAAGCTTCACGACCCACATGTCATTGAAATGCCTTGGCACATTTTCCCATGCTATATCTAAGCCGTGTGAGTCCACCTTGTGTTGCATTGTTTTGATTTAGATCATGAAGTGTAATAGCACCATTGCCGCAGTGCTTCACACTCTTCCACTTCGCTTCCATCTACCTTTCGTTCCTGCCTCTCATTCCCCTTTCTGTCACATCATGTTGTCATGAAGCATTTCCTCAAGCCGTGGAAGCTTGTCTAAGCCGCATGGTTCTATTCAAAGCCGTGGAACACTATCTATAGCTGCGAAGGTCTCCGAATGCTGTGAACCATCATGCCAATCCACGCAACTCTGTCTTTTGTTGTGATGCTTCATTTTATGCTGCGGAACATTGTTAGTGACCGCCTGGAACTTCCATCACACTCCCTGACATACCAACAACTCTGGCTGCCTGCGATCTACTGCTTGGCCATATCTTGACGCGACATTCCCTTTTCTACATTCTTCAGCTTGATAGAGAACCTGTAGAGATCTCCTTTGGTTGGGAGAACTTTCTTCATGCTGCCACATCACTGGGAATTGTTTTCTCACTTCTCTGATGCCCCAGATGTTCCACCAACCACTGTCAGTTTGCATTTATGTGCCGAGCTATCCTCGACTGCAAGAATGCTGAAAGAGTCATGAAGTTCGCCTTGCAGAGTTAAAGTTTGGATCTACCACTTGCAATGGAACTACTGTACAAGATTTAATGATTCAAAGTATTTTGAGCTACGGTTCAGATCTTGGGGGCTGTCTGCCCCCCTCCATATCTGTTGTTCACTGTCATAATCTCTGATTGCCTTCCAGGATCAGATATTTGTGCCACTTCGAACTTCAGATTCTTTGCGAGAAGGGACAACCTACTGTTCATCCCTGGTACATGTGACCTGGTTCTTGGGTATCTTCCCGCCATTTTCTATAAAGAGCAAATCTTGCTCCACTTTTGCTTCTTTTTCTTCTTTGGAGTTGGCTCGAATTCTCATCTTCTATGTATGGTTTTTTAACCTTTATGCTAGTGAACATAATGCATCTATGGCCTCATTTTATTGTGTAACTTAGCTGTGTCTACTTGAGCAATAGCAATGTTGTTGTGGCTTATATCTGCCCTTCTCTTTCCTCGTCTTTCCAGATCTCGTGTAGATCGTTCTTACCTATTGTTATGCTATGATTTTGTGTGTGTAGACCATACTTGCAATCATTTGACATATTTTGTTATCCTCAAACACACAGAGAGAGAAAGATCCCTATTTTTGAGTGTATCACCTCCCGTTTCTTATTTTTCTCACTCCTTGTCCCCCGTCAAGAATTTAGTTTAGGAGTAGTAGGTTATTTGGAACACTGAAACAAAATATCTAAAGAACCAACATTCTTTGGAGGCTTGCTTTAAGTCGCAAGTCCCACATTTGATAAGCTTTCCCGTGTAGTGAAACAAACTTCACGGGCAGACATTTTCAACCACCGACACAAACTAAAAACCATAGTTAGGCAGTATCGTATTGTCTTTTCCTCTTACCACAACACGCCCATTTCCGATGAGGAATCATAGACTATAGAGTACTAAGGTTTATTTCCTATTCCATATTTTTTTGTATTACCTTGTGTGTGTGATAAGTAAGAGTAACTTGTAGTTCTTTTCACTGATCCACTCCTATATTCTCTCCTCGTAGTTAGTGGTTAAATCTAAAGTTAGACACTTGCTACCTACACTATTATCTTGGAATGCAGACTCTTTATTAGGATATCTCCTATGTTGGTTGCACCGCACAAAATAGGACCTAAATGTCTATCGTGGAAATGGTGATGGTGATGGTTTATATGCAGGAGACATTTGGAGTTTGGGAGTTACATCGCTGGAATGCTACATGGGTCATTTTCCATTTCTAGCACCAAGACATAATCCGGATTAGCCTACGCTCATGTTCGCCATTTGTGTAGAGGATTTATCATCTTTACCACCAAGTGCATCGTCAGAATTCCAGAGTTCATAGATTGTTGTTTACCAGAAAAAATTCAATAGGAGATGGACTTACCTCCCACCTTCTCAACCATGCCTTCATTAACAACTCTCTTGAGTAATATTTTACAGTTGTCATTCTTTATTGAAACAAGGCAAGTGTCTTGAGCATTTCCTATGGAGAACACATATGGAACTGTTGTCTTGAGCATTTCATGGGTTGATACACTTTTCTTTGCCACTAATGGGTTTTTTTACCTTATTCCACATGAGCAATAAATTCTTGCTATATTTACAAATAATGAATGAACTACTGTGTTAAAGATCTTAATCTCTACATCTGCTTCTTTGCAAACTTGAAGCAGTTTCCAAAAAAAAAACACTTTTGGGTGATATTCAGAATCTATTTTTACACCGGGGGTCCCCACCTTTGAGGATGCACTTGTTGGATAAGCATAAGACAAGTTGTACAAATCCTTCCATTCTTCCTCCTTTTTCTCCTCTAGAGAAGGCATAGATAAGTAGGGTTCACAGGGAGTCAAGAAGACACAGTTTCGTGACATTCTGTAGTTAGGGGCGAGGGAAACCTAATTTCAGGCTAACAATGATGTTGCATGGGGGAGAGATGGATATAAAAGAAGATATGGTTAAATGGGTGGAGGTGGCTTGGAGGGATCGAACCCCTGACTAACTGTTTGTTTTTGATCCTGCAAGTAAGTATGAAACTATGAATATACAATATAAAGAGGCAGAGATGTATATAACTGAGGATTTTAAATTCCATATTGCAAATGTGAGAGAAGTTGAAGTGAAGGGGAACACATATGGAACTGTTGTCTTGAGCATTTCATGGGTTGATACACTTTTTCTTTGCCACTAATGGGTTTTTTTACCTTATTCCACATGAGCAATAAATTCTTGCTATATTTACAAATAATGAATGAACTACTGTGTTAAAGATCTTAATCTCTACATCTGCTTCTTTGCAAACTTGAAGCAGTTTCCAAAAAAAAAAAACACTTTTGGGTGATATTCAGAATCTATTTTTACACCGGGGGTCCCCACCTTTGAGGATGCACTTGTTGGATAAGCATAAGACAAGTTGTACAAATCCTTCCATTCTTCCTCCTTTTTCTCCTCTAGAGAAGGCATAGATAAGTAGGGTTCACAGGGAGTCAAGAAGACACAGTTTCGTGACATTCTGTAGTTAGGGGCGAGGGAAACCTAATTCAGGCTAACAATGATGTTGCATGGGGAGAGATGGATATAAAAGAAGATATGGTTTAAATGGGTGGAGGCGGCTTGGAGGGATCGAACCCCTGACTAACTGTTTGTTTTGATCCTGCAAGTAAGTATGAAACTATGAATATACAATATAAAGAGGCAGAGATGTATATAACTGAGGATTTTAAATTCCATATTGCAAATGTGAGAGAAGTTGAAGTGAAGGGGAACACATAAAGGAAGAGATGTGAATGTGCCCTCACAAACAGGTGGTCGAAATGGAATGATGACATTATTGATGGCACATAATCTATGTGTACAAATGATATGGTTACTATGGTCAAAGCTATCAAGTTTACTTAATTGATGGCCTAGGATTAACAAAATGTTTCACTTGCCCTGCAATTTGACGTTCACCTACAAAACATATAGTTTCTTTTATGCTAGGTTTTTTGGAAACAAGGAAACTATGCAGTTTTGCATTGCACATTCAATATTACATCTACAACTTTATATATATTCATATGTTTTGTTTTCCTCCCCCTCATTTTTGTAAATAGCTTGGTGTTTTCCTCCCCTCATTTTTGAAATAGCTTCTTACTATCACATGAAAATGAATTTCTAACTTAGTTTTAGTAGATGGACGTGTTGTATGTGCTCGACGAGCTCGAAGAAAAAGTCACGCCTGAGTGCATATGAGCTATTTTTCAAGTGCCTCATTTTATCCCAATTTTACGCGTAGGCACATTCATATCCAAGTAAAAGAAGACATGACATAGACATAAAATTACTTAAATCTTATATCGTCCATAATATTAAGTGAAATTTTCAACAAACTATTTTTTTTAAAACAATAGTATGTGAATCTTTTAGATGAATATTAATGAAGGCTATGAAATTTAATATGAAAAATATTTATTTTGATGAATATGTATGTTTTATTTGTAAAGAGGTAAATAGTTTTGACAACACTTTATTTACTATAAATAATGTTCAATTTTTTTCTATTTAATTAAATGTTTTGATTTTTTTTTAAATTTATTTAATCGATGTGTGTCTTAAAGGCATATCTTAAAAATATTTATGTATTTTGTATTATAAACTTACACAATTTATCTTTAAAATATATAATTAATCAATAAATCAATTTTTATCCTTTTATTATCTGTAATAAACAAACGTGTTTCATTGAAAATTGGTATATTCTAGATAATGCCATCATAGTTTGGGAAGGCATGGAATGGGAGAGAATATCTAACCAAAAATCCCTTTTTATCAAGATAGATATTGAGAAATTTTACGACTGGATTGAATGGCCCTTCATCTCCCACATGCTATAAGCCCTCAACTTTGGACCTCAGTTTATTCACACAGTGAACATGTTATTCCAACATGTTGATTCTTGCATCACTATCAATGGTGTTCAATATTATCGGTTTGGGATTTTTAGATCTATTTGACAAGGACGTCCATGGTTCCATCTCTTTATGTGTTGGTTGCAGAAGTATTTAGTTATTTGTAAGTGCATTCTCTTCGGCGTCGTGGAGAAGTGCTACGATAAGGACGAGCAACAGGGGGTAGGGTTTTCCGAGGCGAGCTCAACGGAAAATATTCAAGTGCCGGATGATTTCAAGTGCCCCATTTCGCTCGATTTGATGCGCGACCCTACGATTGTGGCCACGGGTCAGACCTATGACCATGTTTCAATCACGAGATGGATCGAGGAAGGACATTGTGCGTGTCCTAAATTGGGGCAGAAGCTTTTGCACATGAATCTGATTCCGAACCATGCTCTCCACAGCCTGATTTGTCAATGGTGCGAGAAGAACGACGTTCCGTTCGAGAAACCGGAGAGCATTCCGTCGCTGGTGCCGTCAATGTATACGTTGCTTATTTACAGGGAAACTTCACCCCAAATAACGTATACTCTGGTAATGGAGATGCAACTTATCATGTCAGTCTGTGAAAGTGTTGTGTGTACAATAGACATGGGGGTCTACAAGGATATCCCTGCTATTGTGAGAGAGGCCAATGCAAGTCCACTGGGTGAAGGTCTATATTATACTTCGCTTCTTGCCTGTGTTGTTTGCTGGCAGCTTTTCTTTATTGGGGTCTTCGGTATCATTTTTCCTCAATTGTTTGCAAAATTTCCATAAGATTAATCCCGCGTCAACTCGTGTAAAAGGTGTGGTGATTTGGGTATCGAATACCCATTTGGCATTGACGATGGATGCGGGAGTTTTGGAGTACAGATCGTTATTCGTGTGTAGCAACAACACCCACTTGAATCAAGGATACTGATTGGTAGATATGTCGTCGCAAATATCAGCTACGATGCACATCCCTGAAATTCTTTAATTCAAATACCAACAAATTTCCTCTATTTCAATTGCAACCACACCTCTGTACTGCTTCAACCTCAATTATCTGAGTCTATGTGTAACGCTAACAGTTACCTGTGCAAGAGGTTCGTTGAGTGTCCCACTCATGCATTATCTTGCTTCTACTATCCACAGACTTTATATTAGTTGAGATTCATGCTTGAAAACTATGAATCATATGTCGCTATATATTCTACAGATTCTCTTGAATTATGAGATTCCCATCATGGCTAATACTCACTGCCTCAATTGTCGCTAAGGATGAGGGAGTTGTGGCTACCACACCCAATTTTCCACTTTTCTTTGTCTTTGCGACCGCACAAATCTCACCCTTACTCGGTAAGAGCATGGTCCCATGGAGGGGGGCTCCATAAATATCTGAGTGCGGGTATGCATATTATATTCCACATAGACAAAAAATAACCTAAACTATAACGACAAACTCCTAGCCCCCCTCTCCAGCCACCGCTTGAGTTTAGGGGGCAAAAAATTTGGAACTCCTATTTTTAGGCCTAGATTCTATTATTCCTATAGGTGGCTTTAAAAATAATTGTGTGGCCTTCCGTTGCAAAAAAATAGGAGCTGCAGCTCCTCCATGGGACCATGCCCTAAGTACGTCTATCTAGGTTCTTCCCTCTATAATATTTGTTTTTCTTTTATATGGATGATGATGTAAGCAGGGTGTTGTTACAGATCATCACAACCATGTTGGAGTAGCAGGGGTAGGTATAGCTACACTCCACACACTTTCTTATGCATTTCAACTTTGTATGCATGTTTTACTTGAGTATATTTGATGTTCGATGGCAGCAATAGGCGTTGGTGCAAGGATTTTTCTCGTTTGCTATTTTATAAAATGCAGAGCTAATAGAGTTTGTTTGAGATTGGGAGTTATCTACACCATTCCTTAATAACAAACTTGAATTGGTCTAAAGCTTGAAAATAATTCGATGTAAAATCTTATGCCAAGCTCATAAATGTTAGTTCACGGACGAGGAGGGTGATTATGGAACCAATGTACTTAGTCTGAATGATTTATAATAACGAGTGACACATTTCACGATGGGAGATTTACACACGGCATGTGAAATCTTCAATGTTAGTCAAATGTTGACATTGTTTCACCTAATACAACCAACATGTGTCTAATCTTTTTCTAGCACATGCTCACATCCTGTGAGAAAAAAGGAGCTTCAAAACAGGTCGTGGACTTTCACCAAAGCATAATAAGAATTGTTTTTTTTACCAGATGTTGTAGTTGTACTATATTTCTCCCCCCCGCCCATAACATGAACTTGAAACAATTTAAGATAGCATATATTTCACCACAAATTGTAACTCCAAAAACTAAACATTGTTATCCTCTCCGGTGTAATTTGCAACTCATTTGCAATTGCTAGTATATAACATTTCACTTTTCATAGCTCTTTTTTTCCCCTCATGAGTGCCATGAAATATAGAGGAGTCACTTTGATAGAGGTTAGCTTAGATGTTAGGTAGGCTTAGTGAGCTAAAAGAAAGAAGATATTGTTGGTTTCCTTGGGATATATTTGTTTAGCTCATAAGAATGGAATGGTAGAAACATGCATAGGTTTATGCATTGACTTCTAGGATTAAATTTTTGTAACTGATATGCGACCCAAAATAATGTTGCAAGTCATGTAGTTTTTGCATGTTTAATAAATTTTCACCAAATATGAAATCATGTGATGTTTCATCTTTATATAATCTTGTGTATAGATATATTTTTTAGTGTGGGATCTATATTTCACGGTCTAAAGTTATTGTTCACTCGACTTCTTAACTATGACTAAAATGGACCCATAAAAGAAAACAAAACTTTGACTTCAAGAAGTGACTTATCTAAAGGCCAAAAATCCACATACTCAACCTTCCTTATCATTATAAGAATCTTTATATGTAAATGTTTGAGATCATATAGAATATTTTGATTCCCTCATTCTCAAAATTGTAATCTATATACTATTTATTTTGTCCTTTTAAATTTATCTCTCAATTGAATTAGAGTTCTTACCTCTTATGCAAGCACTCTCCATCTCATCTAATGTAAAATCACTAAGTTTAAAACCCCACAAATATTAAAAGGGTCCCATGTTAAAAATATCTTCCAAAATCAATTGACATATTTAAAATAAATGATGACCTAGAAATACATGAATCTACACAAAAATTGAAATATTTACAATTTAAGCTTCTCATAAAAAAGACATTTTAATCCCACAAACTATATATATATATATATATATATATATATACACACACACACACACACACATATATATATATATATATATATATATATATATATATATATATATATATATATATATATATATATATATATATATATATATATATATATATATATAATCACTTGATCAATGTATTTTGAATGACTATATAATAGATATGATAAATTTTTATTGAAAATACGAAGAAAACACATACCAGTTTGTGAAATGACATTATTTTTTATTGTACAATTTTCAAACATGTCTTCTAATTATACATAAGATAATCGCACTCTCCCTAATTATATAACATTCTCTTACACATGCCAATTTCTTGATATAATATAAAGAGATCAACTCAAATCGTATTCAAACCCCTCTTTATGGACAATTTGGATAATAACATCATACAATATGGTTTGTAAATCCTCATGCATGGGTATTGTACTCACAAGTTTTGGAAATGCTCAACATTGGTGCATGGTGCATCATTTTTATTTTTGTGATGTAACATGTTGATGGAAGTGGCAAAAGATAGGAATACACAACTATGTTTAGAGGGGTTTTAACCTAAATTTGGTAGAAATGTTGAGTTTGATATGAATTGTGTCATCAAAAAATGTGATGAAAAAAATGTTAGATTTTGAAAAAAATAAATTAAAAATTAATAGTATTGGCGTTGTTATTTCCTCAAGATATATTAGTGTAATAAATATCAAGATTGTTTTATTGTTCTCTGGTTTAATGCAGCGCCCAAAAAATATTTTGTTTTCTCTAAATTTTCATAGATGTTGTCACCCTATAAGGGAAAGAAGAGGGTTTCCATTTTGTAGGTGATTAGAATGCAAGAACAAGAATGTGAGTGGGGTTTTTTTAGATCAGAACCAGGAAATCAAAGTGATGAAAACATATTGAACATGTTTTAATTTTTTTGAAAGTGTTTAGGCACTTGGGATAGAAAAAGTTTGTTTGTTTCTTTTGAGTTTTTCAGATTACCTCTATCTTATGTCATAATGCACATTTCCATTATTAGATCATGAAAATTATGACATTATCTCATAATATTCAAGATACAATTCTAACCCTTGCATTTCAACTCTCTCTAGATAGATTTTATGTTGATTTATGATTTTTTCCTTTTTCTTGATTTTTTTTGTATTATTATTTTTGATCAGTCATTTTTTTCAGTTATTTCAAATATTTCATTTACATTTCCATTTGGATGTAGTTTTTCTAATTTGTTTTCTCAAGTTACTCGAATTTGACACTTGTTTTTCTTTCTTACGGGTCTTGATTATTTCCTTTCCCATAATATTTTATTTCAATTTTTCCTTTTGCACCCTTGCATTTAATTTCTATTTTGTTTCAAGATTGTTCTAGATCTTGTGCCAACATGTGTCCCTTGTATGTGCTTCACTCTACAATATTTTACCATGTTGGGGAAATGTTCCTATAGTCAATATTATATTGCTATACCACACCCACATGAGGTATTCTTAACTTTTCAAGCCTACATTGATTACACATTACCCAACATTGAGGCATAATCCTATATTTGAGAATATATCAAGTACATATTGTCCACATTATGGGCATTGTTATAGTTTTAGGCACACATTTCTTACCCACCTGGCAATACATTTCCTTTTGAGATTATATTGATTATATCTTTTCCATCTTGTTATTTTTATTATTCTATGTATAACCACATACAATTAATTAAATGATTTCCTAATTCATATTATTAAATAAATATAGTAAATACACTATAAGCTTAAATTAGTGTTAGATTGGTAGATTTTGTACCAAAAAATAGAATATAACTACACAATGAAAAGATCCAAATTAATTATTCCCAAATATGAAATGTACATTGAGTTTAGGGGCCTAAAACTAACCAAGGAAAGTGTTAACAAGAAACCTAACAAAGGAGACAACCTAAAAGTTTTCTTGGAAACTTCTGTTAAAAGTGAACCTTACCACTAGATGTTAATGTTTGGGACGGTATATTAGGCCTAAAAATTATTGGAACCATTTTCCTTTGTATGCAATACAATTTTATGGTGTTTATGATTTGCAATTCGATGTGATAAAGCATGTTTGATCCCTCCTTTGTCTTTACTATAAAAATGTATTTGATAAAAAATGCATAATAAAATACCATACAATCCATTGGGATATACTGATAAATATTAGTAGTACCCCCCTTGGAATGTGAAGTACTACACTACATGGTAATTTCATCATTCCTCTTGTATTTATACTACCTATGTGAGTGTGAAGGTATGAAAATAACACATAAATAATATGTAATCTAGATGTGATCCTTCATTTGAACCTTGATAGTTAGAACTATACAACTTTGATCTATTTTTACTTCATATTTTAGCTTAGTGAATTAATCTAAAAATCTTATTTGAATATTGTTAGTGTAGGATTTATTTTCCTCACTTTATTTGTATTATCCTACTTGGGATATTCCACCTCACTTGGAGTTTCCTTGCACTTATGGGATATGCTTACTTAGGTGTACACTTGACTACACTATTCTAGGTGTTGGTTACTGCTTGCTACATTATTTTATGTGTTAGTCACCACTTGACTACACCATTCTAGTTGTTGATTACCACTATTCTAGGTGGAGATTGCCATGATTCTAGGAGGAGGTTACACATTCACCTCCTACATGTACATCTCTTGCATTATTCTATTTGATCATATTGAGTTGTAGCTATTTATGTGTTATTGCAATTGTCTCTCTTGTATTTTCGTAATTTATAGTCTTTTATGCTTGCATTGTTTTGTCTTGGAACAATTCACTTCTCGCATCATTCGCATATGCATTCTTCAAACCAGTAGAGTTGTGGCGCTTCTCCGATATGGTATTAGAGCCGAGCTGGTATTGAGTTTGAGCTGTTTCTGTGTTATTGTAATTTTCTCTCTTTTATTTTCATAATTCGTAGTCTTGCATGCTTGTATTGTTTTGTCTTGGAACAATTCACATGGCACTTCTCAGATAAATATTTGAGACGTGTTTGTGCATTTTTTGTAATGATCTCAAAAGTGTGTAATAATGAATTTTAGTGATAAATGGTGTAAGGTATGAGAATGACCTATGTGATCGTGTGTGTGTGTGTGTGTGTGTGTGTGTGTGTGTGTGTGTGTGTGTGTGTGTGTGTGTGTGTGTGTGTGTGTGTGTGTGTGTGTGTGTGTGTGTGACTATTCATTAATGTATCACCATAAATGACCCATGCAATATTCCTAGGATGACCTAATAAATGTTCCCAAATTTGAGAAATAGCCATCGGACATTCCTATACATTACTAGAAGAGGAAACTTTTTATCTGTCTATCTATCTATCTATCTATCTATCTATCTATCTACATATGGTGTGCCCCTATCTATATAGGCCATTCATGTTGGGGAGGTGTATGAAGATTCATTCAGTGTAGTGGGATATTAGGGGAATTCGGGTCCTTCTCGCCAGATAGTCACACAAGGGACTCCACAAACCAATTATACGTATCCGATGTTCATGTGTGGAGTTAGTTGAGTCTAGATAAATATGACTATCAAATAGAGGTGACTAAGATGATAGATATATTTCAATTTTCCAAGTGTGCCAATGAGTTCCAAAAATAGATGTTATTAAGTGTTAAAGACAAAATTTAAGTGTCTATAGTTTCCCTCTTTTAATATAGTAAAAAAATCTATATTAACACGATAAAAGAAATTGTGTACATGTGATAACTACTATGGGTGTTGATAGGTATTACTAAAATTTTCCATTTCTACCATGTGAATATTCACAAGAAAACATGTGTAGATCATGATGATAAGAAAATTTAAATATGCAAAACACCAAAATATTGAAATAGAAAATCTATTTGTTGGGAAAATAATTTGTCACAAGGACAAATTAGTGGTTTTTCACCAATTCTCCAGGACTAAGTCCCTCCTCTTAGTAATAAGAAGGCTCTTGTTTATTGAATGTAGAAAAATAAAGAAGTGGGTGATTGTAAAGCCGAGGATCACATAGGAGTACTCCACTTGAAGGGAAGAATTTTCTTAGAAAAGTAGGTAGAGGGGAGTAAGAATGTAGTGAAGGGAAGGTTCATTTTTTAAATAGGGACTTGTAGATTTCACAACATTAACCAGAGTATATCCACACTCAATTAGAAGAATTCAAATCGTGCAAAAAACAATGAGACTAACAAACCAAAGACACACAAGTTCTATTGATTCATTCATCAAATGTACAAATTCCATTTCTTGGTTTTTCAAGATCACCATGCTTACAAAGTTGAGTATGCAAGAAGTAGAGGAAACATAGACAAGAGGGAATAGAAGAAATTAATCTTTTTCTTGTATCTAGTAGAAGAAAACGCTATCCACAAGCAACTCACAATTGAAAACCCTTTGGAATGGAGAATCCATTCCAATTTATAGATTTACAATATGACTTTTCATCTCCCCCACATGACATTTCACCTTTATTATCACTTGTGACCTTTCATATTCATATAAAATGAAAGTGAGTCTTTTTCTTATTAATGAAAAAGAACTCTTACAATGTCAAATTAAAGGTCACTTAAGTGAATAAGACAAAATAGTGAAAAAGTACATTCTTAATGAAGAATTAGAATATGGAGAGAGAGAAAAAGAAAGAGAGAGGGAGGAGGGTTGATCCTTCTGATGAAGATGAAGCCTCTGCCGAAGATCCAGCTACTAGAGAACATTGAGGGAATACTCTGGAATGATTTCCTCACCTTTGAACTATTTATTGAAATGGGCCGCTGCAGGTGCCACCTTTTCTACCTGTGGAATACAAATAAAAACTCAAAGCATTGATCCAAGTTTCATGAATGCTACTAAGGTTCTTGCATTGGTTGAACCAAACTTGATGATCTCTTGTAGTATTAGAGATTGAGCCTATAATTTTCGTGCAAGATATTCCAAATTATCCTCATTGAATGAGAAGGGATCTCCACCTCTTTCTTAACCAAATCTTGGAAGGACTTAAGGATCTCTTCCACGGATGAATGTTCATTGAGCAGAGGTGACCGGAGATTTTGTACACTGTTGCTGACACCTTCTAAGATCTGGGATGCATTCTCTCCACAAGAATCAAGCTCAGAGATAACATCATTTATCATGTCATACCTAGCACTCATCATGTGAGACCATATGGAAGAATAGTTATCAGAGATGGAGGTGAATACATTTTTACTCACTAAGGAGTGAGAATCAAGATTTCTCATTTCAGATACCAATGGAAACACACTATCCCAGTGGGATTTTTATTTCTCAATCTCCTCTTTGGTCACTTTCACTTTTTAGAAGCAGTGATGAGGGAAAATTCAAAATAATGAGAGAATTTAAAGCAACAATGCCTTTCCTTTCTCGAGAATCCTTTCAACCACTTATCATTAGCTCTCCCTTGCATTGTGTATCCTTGTTATCTCTTGATCATCTAAGGGTCAAAACTGTTGATGTTAGAGATGAATTCCATAAGAGGAAGTGGCACTATATTGGGTTCTAAGAAATATTACACATAGGTAGTGAGAGTTCTCACATGTTCTCCTCCAATTACTCATAGGTTTTATTTGTACTCTTCATTTCTGAATAAGCAAGCGGGCCACAGACTCCTTGAACAGATGTGCATCACCTTCATGCATGGCTTTGCCAAGGAGATTATTCAACTCATAGTCATCTTGAGTCATCTCTTCCATAGGTTTTGCAACTTTTGGCTAGGAAAACTCTACATACTAGGTTCCAGAGGCCCCATTTGAAGAAATAAGAGGTTACTTGTGCTTTCTTTCTCTGCTTGGTTTTCATGAATTTTAGATAGCCTAAAAATTAGGTGTTGTGGCTTGCTGCACTGTCCTTGACTCATTCCCAAGAAGCTCCTAAATCCATGGGAAATTTCCTTCTAGTAGACATAATATCAAGCATGGGGGAACTTTTAAGGTGCTCGATAGGGGATCACAACTTGCTCATAGTGGGATGACTCCATTACCGAGGAAGATACACTTGGATGTCGTTGGTGGACAGGAGACTATGAAGGATAAATTTCACCTTGTTCGAGAGGCTCAATGGGATCTTTCAATGACCTTAGCCTTCTTATGGATCCTCCTAGAATGGGACTCTTCAATGTTCTCTTCCTCCATAATATTTCTCTTTGAATATTCTTCTCAGTGAGTGGAACCCATGGATTTTTCAGATGCCTTTAGAGAGGAAGTGTGAGATACTTATCTAGATAGAGTCAAGAGACCATCTAATCAATGAAAGTAATGCTCTTCCTTTTAAACCATTCTCTTTATCTTTGGATTACTACTGTAGTCCTCTCCTTAATATCACTTAATTCTCTGATATTCCACATAGTCAGAGGAAGGGGTGAAGATTACACTACTTGGTACTCGGGATCAAACAAGTCCTGACCCATCATCTTTTATCCCTCTTGAACCAATCAAATTTGAGATCCCTCATCTAGTCTACCTTCATCCACATATAGTCCCTTTTCTATTTACCTCAAAATCATCAGTGTAATTGGCCCAGTAGTCTTCAATTTGGGGCATATGGTGCAAACCTAGAAAGGTGAAGGTATATGTATTTATCCTAATATTCGAAGTCAGACCTAGATGTGTAGGAGTAGAGACTGAGGTCAAGGAAGGATGCTTCAATGTTTGCTGCATCTGTGTCATTCTTACATGAATATATTCCCAAGGAGATGCGAAATGACACACCTTTCTTTTTTTTATTCTTACACTTGACATGAACATGATCTAATTGTCTACACAACTCAAACATTATGATTTTGTCACTTGGGTACCTAGGTAGCCTGCGAGGAGTGAGATCATAGCCTATGACTCTGATGTAGGTGAAGGTAGGGAACTGGATGAAGTGGCTCTTGTATTTTTCAATCAGTGAAACTTCTTGAGAAGAGATCCTTCTATTATGCATATTTCCCTTAAGGAGTATGATAATGAACATGGTGAATGCATCATTCACCCTGGCATAGTGGGAATTTCTCTCCTTATGAGTCAGCTATGGATACTTCTCCTATGGAGGTGATTTTTGAGGCACATGGGGAGATGTGGACAATATTTTGAATGTATTGTGAAGGAAATGGCATACAATAAGTAATAAGTCATGGTGAACTTCTTAGTGGTGGGGAAATGTACAACAACTCCCATGGATGTTATCACTAATGATTTTCCCCAATCTACCACCTTGGTTTCCTTCATTACCAATGAGGATGAACTGAGTCATCCAATATTTGAAATATTTCATTGTTTCTTCCCCCATCACTCTGCTCAGTAGAATAATGACATTAAAATAGGCCTCATGAAATTCACTCCTTGACAGGTTCTTGGGAATACGAGAAGGCTTTCTTCCTTGTTTAAGCCATGAACCAAGTGTTAGGCCTTGTAGATATGAATCATATTTTCCCACTCCTGTGAAGAAAATTCCTTGGTTATGATGACCATGTTCTCTAATGGTGGGAATTTTCATACATTGAGAAATACCTTTCGGTCTTAGAAGTGCAAGGAGTGAATGTCATTTTCTTGAATTGTTCTGGAATCTGCCTCGTAGTGATGTGCACATGTTATGACTAATTTAGATCTCTGAACAGATGTTGGGTGACCTCCTTCCCTGAATAGTCTGCTCAAGAATATTTTCTCCTCCACTGGTTCACAAGGTCGGCCAAGCATTTTATTTTTCAAGTCTTCTAGGTCCATGTGGGTGACATCACTTATCTCCCACACCAGGGTATTCAGTGATCAGAGTCGGAAATTGGCTCCAAAAATTGATACTTAAACTTCATGGTGTCAAAAATTAGTGAGATAGGTGGAATTTGAGTTGAAACAAGTGACTTGAGCTCAATCACAAGGACTTTCTATTTTTAGCAGGTCTTATCTAGGACAACTATTTTTAGTAAGTTTTCACAATTTTCACATTCTGATGAGTTTTTAATTGTTTGGAGTATCGTGGGAGCTATGAATTTTTTATTTTGGAAACTTATATTTAGGCATGTGAATCCTTGCAAAATTACTATTTTTAGATGGAGGTCTTCTAGATGTTGTATTACAACGAAATTGGTCTCTAAATTTTATGTTTTACTTCAGGACCTTCTACTCCATAGTTTTTGATAGTTTTTCACCTGTTGGGACTCTGTAGATCTGAAAAGGAAACCTTTGGGCCTATAAATTTTATATGGTTGCTTTAAATTATTTAGAGAATTAATTTAAATTCTCTTATAATCTTCTTAAAGGAATTTTTGGGAGGAGTGCACAGGTAGAATTTGGTTGAAAACGGGTGCACGGTTAGAGAGTTATGAGCATTTTTTCCATTTTGGAGCATGGATGTCTGGTAAAATTTTAGCAACAATTCTGGTGAAAATGGAGGTTTGGGAGGGAAAATAACAACACTTTGAATTATAAAAAATGACTAAGTATGAGGGTGAGGAGAGTTAGTCATTTTGCTTGCAAACTTTAACTCATCTTTTGACCCAACAACTTAACTATGGTTGGTGGATGGTTGAAGTGGAGTTACACCAATGAAAGAGGGAAAAAGGGGACACAAGGAGACACCAAAGTGTACTTTTCACTAGATGGTGACAAGTGGCAGCCTCTTGTTCAGTGTGAATGAGATACATGGGCTGAAAAATGGCTTCTACGGGCTTAAAAGTGGATTTTCACGTGACTAGGAATTGAGTCGCCAAGTAGCTAGATGAGGGGTGAAAATTTGTTTCCCCCTTATCCCCTTTGTACCTAATTCAATCTAAGGGTATATAAAGGGTTTGAATGTGTGCCATGGGTCCAAGTCCATGAGAGGGGGACAAGGCAAAATGCAAGTTTTTGAGTTCTCTAGGTGCAAAAGCAGTGAGCTTTAATTTGCGAGAAGTTGGCCAAGATGGAGGATCACATTTTGGTGTCCCTGTTGACCCTTTTGAACCTTCGAGACAAGGTAAAGGGATAATGCATACTCAAAAGTGTGCCAAGGGGTAAGGTTATCATGAAAACTAAGCATGTGAACTTAACTCTTCCATTTGCTCTCCCTAACACCTCAAGTCAAGTTCTTAAGTGCTACAACTTAAGAATCAATGAGGGAGGACACTTTGGTGTCTACTTTGTACCCCTTTCACCTTGGGGATAAGAAAAGGGGACAAAACATGCTCTAAAACTTGCCTATGTTGTTTTGGGATGTTGATGTCACCCGCCAAGTCTAAATTAAGACATCGAGAATGTTTTTTTTGCCTTAGGAGCACGAAAGGGTGTTTTTGGGTAAAAAATTATATGATTTTGAATTGAAATCACATGTTGATATCATTCCATTCATTATTATGAGCCAATTATTCCTATGAAAAAATGGTCTCATGCATTTTATGGACCCTTTTCACTCATGTTCATTTTGTCAATTTTTGTATTCGTATTCTTGACTGTTGTGTGTTGTCTTGTATGCATGTATGGTTAAGAATTGAATTCAATGTAGTATATGAATATAAATTTATTCTAGTGTATTTAGGGCAAGACATACAAATATTGCAAGCTATGCATATAACATGTCAAATTTGTAAGTAAAGTATTTGTTATTTATGAAGTGTCCTTGTACCAAAAAAATTATTTTGAGCATATAAAAGTATGTAGATGATCCTAATTATTGTGTGTATAGAAAATATAAGGTTTGGGAAAATTACATAACATATGATTTATTTTGGAATGCATTATACTTGTTTGCCTATAATTGCCACATTATACCACTATCTAGATGAGAGGCCTAATAAATATCAATGAACCTCAATATTTCTCTACTTTAGCACATGACTGAAAGCCATTTTATTTTTGATTGCATTATACTTGTTTTATAATTGCCACATTATTATCTAGATGAGATGCCTAATAAATATCAATGAAGCTCAATATTTCTCTACTTTAGCACAGGAACCAAAGCCATTTGTAACACATCACATTTTATTTTGCATGATTAGAGCCATTTTTGGTCAGGAATCAACCATTTGTGCACCATGCATAAATGGTCATGGTAGTTATTCAATATTATTCTCTTGGTGTTGATCATATTGCTATTTGAGCTAATTTTCTTCATATTTCCTCTCATAATTTTCTTATGAAGTGTGCAAAATCAAGTATTATCCTTCAAAACCCTAATTCTCCCAGCACTTTATTATTTTACATTATTTCTATAGTCTAAATTAACATCTTTATACAATCGGATTTGTAGCCATTAATTAAAACTGAACTAGATTTGATTGGTATGTGTTATGGTTAATTTAGTACAGTTGTCAATGTAAAACCAATTTCCACATCTACCCTTATTAAATAACACCATTGGTAGTGTCTTAAGTTTGGGTTTGATTATAGACCTCTATTAGGGTATTGAGCAAGCTAACTATTTCACTAGGTTTTAAAAAAACATTGTCTGATGTCAGCAAGGTCTTAGAGGTTTTCATGGTTATCTAAGGAAAATTATTTCCCCTTATTGTTCTCACATTGCACAACAAGTTGAAAACCATATTATGAGAATTATCATTCAAAGGAGTATAAATGGGAAGAGAAGCTATAATTTAAACATCAACATGAGTTGTCTAATGTCAGCAAGGTCTTGGAGGTTTTCATGGTTATCTAAGGAAACTTATTTCCCCTTATTGTTCTCACATTGAACAACAAGTTGACAACCATATTATGAGAATTATCATTCAAAGGAGTATACATGGGAAGAGAAAATATAACTTAAATATCAACATGAGCATCATTTAAAGCAACCAATTTATTCTCACTCAAATTCTAGGAGTAATGAAAGAAATTTCAAAAATACCATCTGGATTAGGATCTAACCTATCACTTCTTCTTGGATTCTTGAATATAATCACTTTAGATTGGAATAAACGATATAACATGTAAAAAAAAATATTAAATCAATATTAACACAATAGTTAAGACTATTATATTTGGAATAAATGAGTAATACAAGCCTTAGGACAATCAAAGTTATCAAAAAAATGGAAGAGCTAACACAATAAACCTACAATAACTTTAGGTTCACTAATGGATAAAACCATAGGCTAGGTGTAAGATGATTAGGGTTCACGAAAAGGGAAACCCTAAGGGTTTGGTATTCATTATAACTCATATTCAGAAAAATGTAGATGTTGAAAGTATGGTTTTTCACTAACAATGCACTACATTTAACCACATCTATCTTGCAACTAGGCCTAAATAGATATAAATAAGTAAATCAAACCTAATATCATAAATGGATGTACTTGGAACACTCTAGAACATAGGAAACATAAGAATAATTAAAATAGTCAAGAGAAATATAGTTTTTAGAGTGATACATGTTTTTATTTCGTAATTCAGAAGATAATCCTTAGGAACAACAATGGAAAATAGATCTCGACAAAATGGTAAAGCATACAAAAAAAATACTTGAAATAAAGAGCCTCAACCAGAACCATACTAGTCCTTAAGTGGCATACCTATAAATGTACCAACATGAATATGACAATTGTTGGTTCTTGTAAAATTGAAGTGACAACTTTGTTCATTACTTTTAAGCTTCGAAATGCTCACTCACTTTGTTTTTTGAGTCATAAGGAAACTTTTGTTCCTCCTTGAAACCTTAACAGACCCACAAGAGCTTACAAAACTGAAAAAAATAGATGGAGTTAATGGGAATATGTTAATCCCTCCAATATTATTAGGTCCCTTGGATTTTGAATAGTTTGGCAATCAGTACACCAAGTATAATGAAGTTTAACAAGCAGTGTAGTGTAATGCAAGTGTCCCAACCCTTATTTTTTTCAATGCTCTAATCAAATTAACAAATAAGTATTAGATGGTCTCTATTTTTTTTTAAGAATGTTTGTGACACATATGTGGTTTTGAAATAAATAAATTCTTTATAATTAAATTGTATTGTCTTTGTGCGATTCTCTTAAATACTCTAGTACACACATATATTTGTAGATTTTTTGAATTCAAATTATGACCTTATATGCACGCATGGTCATGCCTAAATGCAAACACATAATTGGTGGGAAAAGGTGACAAAGAAAAACAAAAAAATTACAAGGATCCCAAACAAGCATCAAAAGGGCCCATGAAAAAGTGACAAGAACTATAGTGGTACTATCATGTCATTTCATACCATAGTTCTACAGTTCTAGTAAAAATCATATAAAAACCGAAAAAATGGGGAGTAGGGAGAAAACTAATAAAGAGAGAGAACAAGAGGAAATAAAATAAAACATGGCAAAAGAAAAGAAAAGTGAATCCATAAGAAAAACATATAAACATCTTAAATGAGAAATGAAGGAACACGTGAAAAATCGAACAAAACATATGTTAATAAAAGCTTAATATGTATCAATAATAAAATAAGCTCACAAATTTACTAGAACTGTGACAATTTATTAGTCCTCTACCAAAATTAAGTGTCTACATATAACAAACTCACTACATAATTTACAAGTTGTTCCGGTTAACTACACTACTCTATAATAATATATCAAAAAACTTGTAAATTACAGTTCATTTACATATTAAAATGTATAATTTTATTAAAACAAAATTTTAAAAATAGATTTGAAAAGGAGAGAGATGAGAAAAGAAGAGATAAAGACAAAAGGATAGACATTGGCCATGTTTATATATTAAACCATATATTCGTGCAAAAATAGTAAATAATGTAAAAAGGTGGCTTTCTTTATAATAAATTTTAAAATTGTTAACTTATTTAAGATATATTAAAAATAAATTATAACTTATTGTTTCTAACTAAATTATTTCATTGTATCTTTATTTTTTAATTTTTAAACCATTTATTTTATTTAATATTAAAAATTTAAATGTGAAATATGAAATTTATAATTATAAGGAAATTACCATTCAAAATCATATATATATATAATTTCACAATTGTTTTTCACAAATCACCTTCAATAATAATGTTATGTGGAGACATGTACCCTAAATTTTTGTTACATTTTATATGTTCCAAACATTATGGGGTCCTAAAAATTTGAAGGAAATACCTCAAGTTTATAAATAAATAAATAATTCTCACATTTTCATTTAACTAAAGAGGAAAATATTTTAAAAATGAAATAAAATTTAAATTTCTACGTCACTAAATAAAATTAAAATATTAAATTAATAAAATTAAAATATTAAATTAATAACCATTGACCCAACCTCTCTAAAATTTCGGAATTACCTAGGTGACCATAGGAAAAGACGCTAAAAGTGGAAAATTCCCTATTATTTGTCTTACCTTTTGTTGGATCTTTCACTAAATGATAGAACAAAAGGTCAAAAAATTGTATAAGATATTAATTGGGTGGGAACAATGTTCCTCAATATTTTGTGGGGACAAAAACAAAATTAGTGGCCAAAAAAAAGGGATCTTGCAGGTTCCATACTTTACTTTAGGAAAAAAAGAATTGAAAATGTTTTGAATTTTTTTTAAAAATAGAATTTGATAACCAAGGAAAGTTGTTTCATAAATGGAGAGCATACATTATTGGGGCTACCATCATAGCTTTTGATATTTTTTTAGGATTAAAAAGCTTTTGATATTTTTTTAGGATTAAAATTGCTAGGCTTTTAGTGCTTCTTGAATTGTGTGATGGGGAGAAAGTTTGGGCTTTTCAATGCACATGGAGGAAAGGTAGCAACATAATTAATCACATTTGGTCCTCTCCAATATAGAAAATTTTCCATAATAATGCATGAGAACAAAAAGCAAACTTCTAAACCAAAATACAAACTACGTGGACTTTTTAAAGCATGAGTTTTGGTGTCATTAGAAAGGATATATTGGTTTCTACAATTTCCAAATAGTGTAGACATAGTTCCAAACATTTATTTAATGTTATTTTATTTGTGTTTAGTGTACATGTTTATATGTTAATTATTGGGTTGGTCTATTTTTTGAGAGAGGAATAGTGGAAGCGGTTTGTGTTAGTTGGGTGTTGGTCATAATAGACTTGTTAGCCGTCTGAGGGTGCACCTATTGCTGATATTTCCTGGGAAGCTAAAAAAAATTCTTGGTTTAAATCAAGTATTATTGATGTGTATTGATGGTTCTTTGTGATTTCTCTACGCTTAGTTTATTATTCTCTATATTCTCATTTAGTTTTGCTTGATTCCTAATTTTGATTGGTTCTTTATACGAGCCTTGATTAGTCGTCTTTAAAAGTGGGCCCTCATTCTCCTTTTGTTTTCCTATCCCACTCTTAACTATCAGTATCTAATTTTTAGGGTTACGACCATCTTGACTTTGACTATGCATTTCCAAGTCCAAATTCTAGGTACAAGTTTTCTATGTAATATCTAATACACACTTTTCTAACCTAATATAGTTATTTTCTAGTCAATTTTAATATTAATAACCTAGGCATTATTGTGTGTATTTTGTTGTATTCTACATGATTACTAATGTGTAACTTATTGATGGGTTGTTATGTTTGATTGGTTGTACACTCATATCAGTCATAATATGAGATGACCACTAAGTATTGGATTGCTCATTATAGACAACCTCTGGAGGGAATTGTTTCTGATTTATCCTAGTTATACATAAAATGCATTGAAGCTTGATTTGTGGGGTAGGGAGAGAGAGAAAACAAAGTGACGATGGACCAAGATAAAAATGATACGCAATGTTGTAAATGTGTATCTTGTAAACTCAACTAATTGACATGTACACACAAACACTTAAATTAAGCACAATCAATACAATGAATAATCGAAGGTACGCTCTAATATGAATGTGAGAAGGTATTAGAGTAGCAAGATAACAACAAAAGGGATCAAAGCCACAAAATATTCTCTCAATTGCATTGTAAATGCTCAAATTGTATTTATTAATCAAAGTATTAAATATTTACAAACACATAACATGACAAAGACATTCGAGACACTAGTTGGGATTTGAGAATTTATATTAAAAAAATTATAGCCTCAAGTGATTACAACAATAGAAACAACATTTGGGTTGGAAAATTGGATGAGCTTATACAATTTAAATTAGAAGAAGAAAATAAGAATTAAATTCTACAATGATTGAAGTAGTGAAAATAGAGGAATGGGCCACATGCCTCTATATGCAGCTTTTCCAATTATGGGACTATGGTAAAATAGTTGTTTGTCTCCTTGTAAATGTTGAGCACGTCTTATTTGTCGTTCTAGTGGCTAGAAAAGCCTATCTTGATCATTTGCAAGTCACCTTGGTCTTTAGATTTCTATCATTTACCTCAAAAATTTAGGTAATTCTTCAATTTATTAGTCATAACATAAACTACAAAAGATAACACCTCTTAATGACAACTTATTCTTCAAGAAATGCTTAGTTGAATCCAAGTGGGGATTAATCCCTAGGAAGACTAGGCAACTACCTAGGGCGCTAGCAATCAGGGGGCGCCTAAATCTCAATATTTTCAATATTTTTAACTATTATTGGAACTCAATATTAAAAAATTTACCTGAAGTCCATATTAATTGACCCTTGTATTGATATTATTCTAAAGTAATAAAATTTTATGCATTCACATAAAAAGGTACTATAATATTTTTGCAACTAAAAATAAATATGCATCTGCTTAAGCTAATACAATTTTGTTTGTATTGTTACCCATTCTCTAATGTACCTCTAGATAATTCAAGTGCATAATTTTTTCTCAGAAAAGGTTCGTGTATTTTATATAATTTCACCGGTGTGGCTAGTAAACGCAAGTATAATTGATGGAAAAATTATTTAATTCTCTATTCCTAATGTTTCGGGGGAAATAGCTCTTTTTTATGGAGGAATTAGTATGTTTGGTTCATATACCACTCTTCACAAAACCATGGAAGCTACCTCGAAAATAATTCTCTCCATTCATGGATTATTACTTGTCCTTATTTGATAATTTTATAGGATATTTTTATTCCTTTTCTATACCAATTTCTCTAAATTAGTGATTTATTATTATCCTTATGAAAAATTAAAAATACAATAATGTGCATAGCTTTTATTTATTTATTTGATGAGGAAAATTATTAACTTAAATTTTAAAAAGGGCAGCCACTTCAATTATTACCTAGGGTGCTCCTAACCTTTAATTCGAGTCTAGTTGAATCTCCACATGATCATCGTAAGTTGACTTAACAAAATTTTGGGTTTCCATGGCTACGCTAAGCTTCTTTACATTTTTCCTTATTAGATCAGATAATGGACAATTAGTATTAGGACATAGATTCGATGGAAAATAAATGTTCTTTATGCTAATGTCATTTCCTTCATTTTAAGTGACACCACATTGTTAATATGAAGTTGATACAATGGTGACAACCCATAGTAGTTGAGATTTATAAAATAGTCTAAGATGCACATATATTTTCATTTTGGAATTACATGGGACCAACTATGCACCTTTAAGCTTCTTTGAAAATCTTACGGTTAGGCGCAACTATTGCATTTAGAGATCCAATGGTTGTGATGAAGGGCTCCAAATATTTTGCTAACCTAAGCTAATATTTTCTAAAGCCCTATTTTTGATTAAAAGATGATTGGATGGTAAAGACAACCCACCTAACTTACCAAAATACACTTAGGCTTACATAACTTTGTAAAGTTATTGAAATGTAACATTTCTACAAATTTAGCTATAACTTGTAACATGTATAATTTTCAATGTCTCAGCTCACAAAAACTAAAGAATGCCTATAAAATCTTGCATTCTTCAATGTAGTCATTTTTGTAGTTATATTTACTAATAATGTTGAAAGTTTTTAAATAATAAATTATCCAAATCCATCATCCATTTGGATTCTAGAGTCTCAAAATCCGTATGTAACTCTTTCTCTTCATCTTGAATGGGGATCTTGGTCATTTCCAATGATTAATGGATTTTTCCTAGCTTGACAACATTTTCCTATGATAGTCCCTGGATATTTTATATAGCTTTCAGAATATATCTAGCTTTGTCAGTGGGTTGATGTTGTTAGCAACATATGAGTGTGTTTGTCAACTAATGCTAGAAGGGGATGATGGAGCTTAAACTTGCACCCGTGTCTCGGATATGAAAGAAATGAGTTTTTGAGTCAATAATGGGACTATCTCCAAGTTGTGGGACCTTGCATGCTTGAGACAGACCTCCGAAGAAGGTCGGTTCCTCTACCTATTTCTACTGTTACTACTACTCCTAATGTCAAAAAAATAAATCCTAAGCTAAAAATGCCAAAGGACCAGGGATAGAAGGATATGCGGAAAGGGAAAGCTAAAACTAAAGAAGGTGATATCACCAGAAAGAAGGGGGATGAATGCGATTAGATTTCAGAAAAAAATGAAGGCATATATGCATAGGAAGGCTAAACACATGTAGCATGAACCCGAACACAACATTACAATCGTTTTCATGAAACATAGTCAGAAAAGAAGATACAAGGGACGTGAGAAAGCACAAAAAACACTCAATGTAAGGGAAAGGAAAGGAAGAAGAATAAAAACAAGCTAAGGCAATAGATATCCACAAAATAATGTTTCTATTACTTTTAGAAATGTGCAGTTTGTTATAATGCCGTATGAGGCCGATATCCACATGCAAAGACCAAATTTGAGATCTGCGACTCAAAATGTAAGGCAATACCTATGCAAACTAAAAGAGTCCAACCCTTTACAAGGAGAAATGTTCTTATATTTATAGATAAGAGAGAGAGGGAGGAGGAGGAAAAAACTGATTTGAAAACTCAACCACTAACAACTAGTAATGAATGCCTGCAAATCTACCTATAAATATGTATAATACGCTTATCCATGTTTGTTTGGTGTGTAGGAGAAGGAAGGGGGTGAGATTTGAATCAAAGCGGGTGGTTGGATCAATAATATCCTGTATTAATGGCATGAGAGACGTTTTCCAACTTCTCACCTACCTAATCCTGCCGAAATTTAAACTTGAGCAATCTGGAGTGTAACCCACGTTATTAGCCATTTTGTCCTTCTATTCTATGTGTCGCACTTCTATTGGTTGCAAGGATTCAGTACCCTATTGGCATGCTTTGATAGGTTGCGTGTGATTCACTCAATATCTCACAATCCACGTGGCACAAGAATTGGTGCAGAAGAAGGCGTGACGTCATGTGAAGGAATGAAGCAAGGAAGAATAAAGCAGAAGAATGCGCGTAAAAGTAATGCACACGGGAAGAAAGGAAGGAATAATTATAAGCGACACATATGGAAGAGGCTTAATCATTACAAGGTAATGTGATGCAGCAAGGAAGGGGGCACACAAGAGTGCTAGGGACTTAGCTAGTGAAGCAAGTTTGAGGTGCGAACAAAGGGTGCACAAACTGTAGGGAGGAAGGTGAGTGCGCCGAGAGTAGACGCGAGGGAAAATAGAAAAGATAGAGGAAAAGGAAGGGAAGATGGAAGGAACGAAATAGATGGAGAGCATGGGAGGAACTGCAACTAATAAAATTCTGCCAAGCAAGTAACTATAGATTGTGCAACCTGCAATGTTGAAGCTTTAGAGCCAGAATGAGAATATAAGTTGTCAAAATAGCTGGGGAGTTATTTTAGACAACAGTTTAGCGAATTTTGGGGCCATCTTATTTCTAGATGAAAAGAGATCAGTAGCCTGGAGAATGCATTGGGCATAGAGTCAACGTATACATGAATTTATAATATGTAACTTTAAAGAACTGCCCTTGAAATCACTTGATCAAATTTTTCTGAACTCTATTCCGAATCCCGCAAAATGTTGAAATTGTTGGAAGATTGCTAACATCTTGGAAGGAAAAGAAGAGTGCATGCAAGGAACATGTGAGAAGAAAAAATAATGTACAAACAGAACAATGTGCGTATAGTGCACTTGGAGGAATTGAAATTACTATTTTATATATATATATATATATATATAATGATGGAGCAAGCTTAATGGAATGGTTTGAGATAGGTCCTATTGACTGGGATTGATAATGTGTCTCCATCAAGGTGAGATGAATCAAAGGATTTAGCTTCCTTACAAGAAATTATGATGTATGGGCCACTCCAAAGTGCATCAAACTTTGAATGACACCCTGGTTTGGCTTTGTTAGCATACCATTTTAAGACTGAGTCCCCTACTTTGAAATCTTGAGGCCTATCATTTCTGTCAAACCACTTCTTAGTTGACTGTTGATGTTGTTATAACTTGATCATGATAGAGTTTCTTGAATCTTCAAGTTCAACCAGCTCTGTCATTCTATTTTCTCTCTGGTCCGTGCCTTCGAGTTCCAGGTGATGGGGAAGTTCTAATGAATTCAACTCAAGTGACAAAGGAAGTGTAGCCTCCTTTCCATAGACAAGATTATAAGGTGAAGTGTCTATTGCCTTCTTCATTATGATCTTGTCTACCCAGAGCACATACGAGACTTTTATATGCCACCATCTTTAGTTGATATTCATTATTCACTTCATGATTCTGATCAGGTTCTTATTTGTTGACTCCGCCAAGCCATTTCCCTGAGGGTAGTAGTTGGAAGAAGTTAACAAATATATTTAGAGGCTTAGCGCCCAATCAGATATTTTAGTACCAAGGAAGTCCTTTGCATTATCAGAGATAATGGTTTGAGGAAGATCAAACCTTGTTACAATACCCTTGAGAAAGTCAAGGATGACTGACTTGGTTAATTCTTTGAGCACGACAACTTTTGTCCATCTGGTGAAGTAATTCATAGCTATCAGCACCCATTTATGCTTCGCACTTGAAGGAGGGTTGATCATGCCTATGAAGTCAAGACCCCATTATGCAAAAGGCTAATCCACTTTAATTTCTCGAAGGGGAAGAGCTACCAATCTTTTCTTTCCTACAAATAAATTGCATTCTTTTCATTTCATGGCCCACTTGTGCACGTCTGTGAACAGGGTAGGCCAAAATTATCTTGCCTTTATAATTTTAATTGTTGTGGTTTTGGCAGAGAAGTTTCCACCAAAGAATCCATCCTAAAATTATGCTAACAATTTTTCAATTTGTGTGCCATCAATGCATCTCAGTAGCACACCATCAAGATTCTTTTTGAAGAGAAGGCAATTAATCAGAACATATGGAATAGACTTTAGCCTCAGATGTCTTCTCTTTGCTTTATTCAAACCAGGATGGTACGTAGCCTAGAAAAGGAGTGTGATCATGGCCTTCATCCAAATGTGCATGTAAGGGTCTTCATTCTGCTCATGTTCTACGTGCGGAAGATCTTCATCCAAAAACAATGAAGTCTCAAGATCATTATGTGTGTCCTCAGCAAGCTACTTGTAGAGCGTGCTACCTCTAACCAGCTTCATGGCTTTTATAGTCACATCATACTCCATGATTTTGGTCATCCATTTTTCTCTCTTCTCGCTAATTTCTACTCCCATGATGAATTCTCTCACATTTGAGTGTGAAACTAACACCTTGATGTAGTTTTTGGCGAGCATACTTTTGAAATTATTAATCGTGTGCATGATGGCATAGAACTATGTTTCTGTGTGAATTTATTTCAACTCATAGTCCTTCAACATTTTATTGAAGAAAACCACTAGTTGTTTCAATCCTTGTTTATTTTCTTGTGTCAGGACAACAACAACACTAGCATTAGCTCCATAAGCATAAAGGATGAAGTCCTTGGAATAGTCTGAATTGATGAATTTTGGTGCATAAGTAATCTATTGCTTGATCTTATGGAAGCTCTCATTTCATTTTGTTGTCCAACTGAAGGCTATTTCTTTCTTGAGCATGAGTGTGATAGGAAGAACCCGTGCTACAAAGTTAGGAATGAACCTCCTAACAAAATTGATTTTTTTGAAGAAGGACTGTAAGGCTTTCTTGTGTACCGACAGGGAAAGAGCTAGGATGGCTGAAACGCACTCATGATCAATAGTGATACCATCCATTGAGACTACATAGCCCAAAGTATTGCCCTGCACCACAAAAAATTGCACTTCTTGGGGTTGAGAGATAACCCAAATTTTCTACATCTCTCAAATAATTTTTCCAGGTGCGCCATATGATCCACACCCTACTTTGAGAAAATAGTTATATCATTGGGGTAAACCAATATGAATTCATTAATGTATCCTTTTAGTGTAATGTCCATGGCACACTGAAATGTTGCACCTACGTTTGATAAACCAAAGGGCATATTTTGATATGCATATGTTCTCCACTTGGTTGTAAATTTTGTTTTGAATTGATCCTCTTCTTTGATCGGGATCTAATTGAATCCAAAATACCCATCCAACATAAAAAAAATTGCGCGCCAGCCACAGTTTGCAAAATTTCTTCCATAGAAGGAAAATGATAGTGATCCTTCAAGGATGCCTTGTTTAAATTTCTAAAATAGACGCAGAGTTTGATTTCACCGTTCTTCTTGCACATTGGAACAAGATTCGTGACCCAATTAGAGTACTTGATGGGAAAAATAATATTTGACTTAATGAGTTTAGAAAACTCTTTCCTCATGAAGGGTTCTATCTTTGGATTGACTGGTCACTGCTTTTTTCTGATGGGCTTGATAGTAGGATCATTGTCAATGGAGTGTTGAGCAACACTTGAATCAAATCCTTTTAGGTCTTCATACTCCCATGATAAAATATCACTGTATTTCTAGCACAAAGAGATGAGACTTGTTTTTCATCATACACATAAGCCTTGTTGAGCAACAACTCCTTACCGCATGAAATAGTGATTGGGGAGCAGTCTTCTTGTGTCACACTTTTATGATTTTCTTCACCCTTGAAGTCATCATCAAGGAGAAACATTTTCTCTAGGCTAGCCAGCCCTTTAGGAAACTTTTTTATCTTCAATTGGATTACTTGGTCACCATAGCTGTCATGTAAGTCATATTATATGCTTGATGAGAATTCAATTTCTTTCTGAATGAAGTGGATGATCTGCATGTCATTGTTGAACACTTTCCTGCTAGTGTTATTGTCTGGAATAGATGGCATGATCACCATTTTGATGTGTTGTGTGTTTCCTTTGATAAAATCTTCAGCATGATAAAACCATGAACTAAGCGCAACCATCTGATTTGCTTATTTGTTCATTTTCCTTGGCACCACCTGTAGATAATAAGCTTTAAAAAGCTTATTATTTGTTTCACACTTGTTTGTGACCTTGTGGATAACCAATTATGTGTCTTAAAAAACTTACAGCGCCTTAATCTGTCTCTTCTTAGCAATGAGAAGACCATGCACCAACGTCTCATACTCTACTACATTATTGGAGCATGCAAACTTCAGCCTATGTGCGAAGAATAATTTCTTGTCCTTGGGAGAAATGAGAAAAACTCTTGCGCCTACGCCATTTCTACTTTTGGATCCATCAAAGTACAACTTCCATAGACCAAAATCTTTATCATTCGTCTTGAGCACACATGAAAGTACATCTTCTTATTCAAATATGCAATAAGTGCCAAGCCCAGTTTCAAATGCTTTAATATCTTTAGCATATGGATCAAATTTGTGGTTCCTTTCCGCCCACTCATCTAGCACTAGATCAGGTATAGGAGGGGGAATGTGCTACTCTTCATAAGTTGAAACTTGTTCTTCTTAGATTAAGCAGTTGGCTTCGAGAGGAGATAGGTCACATGACTTGACATGATAGGAAAATATTGCATCAACCTGTATGGTAAACCAAGTACCATACCTTGTTCCTAGTAGCATATGGGACCAATCAGAAGACAAGTAACCACCCATTTTAGCAGTAAAATATCTTGACATAAACAAGGAAAACAAAGGGGGTAGGTACATAATTGACACATCTTGAGTTATTGTGAGGCTTGGACATGCATGGAGGGTTAACTCAAGATCCTTGATGACTCCAAGGGTAGTGATAGTTGAGCCATCAAGTTACAGGACTCCCTTGGATAAAGGGTTGTACTTAAGACCTAAGACATTAACAATTTTCTTAGGCATAACAGAAGTACTAGAGCCAGAGTCAATAATACAATTATGGACAAGGTGTTTTCCTATAATCAAGGACATATAAAAGGGTGGGGTATTGATGAATTTACATACTTTCTTCTCCTCTTCTTGACATATGTTAACATCAACACACACTTTTTGGACAACTGGATCAATGCGCAAAAGTTGCGTCAAAGCTTCATGCAACAAGTCACGCTGAGATGGGATGGCCATTACATCCCAAATTGTGACAATCACATTTTTCTTATTCATCGTATCCACAATGTTGAATATAAGGCCTATTAACTTGTGCATTTGGGGCATAACAACATGCTTTATTATTTGTTTAGGTGCAGTGGCAGGGGCCTTAGCTTGCACAAAGGCTTGACCTACCAAAGGAGGTGCACGCGCCACTTCAGGAAGAGTGTTGTGCAAAGCCTCGGGTGAAATAACTTGTGCACTTTTACTATTATATACCTTAGATGCATCTTTTTTTTTTTTAGATCGACATGTGTGATAGGAACTAAAGGCTGCGTGCCAGAATCTAACATTCTTTTCTTGTACCTTGTGTTGTCAAAAACATGGGCGTGTGGTCTGCTTATGTCATCTGGAGCTTGATTAATTACACGGAAGTCCTCATTGCTAAATAATATCAAGTTGGATTTAGAAAATTCTTGATTTTATTGGTTCTCAGGCTCACTCGCGCTTATTGAGGTTTCGCAACTAGAAACAACCTGAATTAGGTAAGCCTGTGCGCGCAACATTAACATGGTGGTTTTGGTTATGAGGCATATTGAAAGGAAATCACCATTCTGAATCTTGAACCATATTGTTCTGTACTGAAACAAGTGCTTTGCTTGTGTTGGACGCTGGAAGAGATTACACAGGATGACCTACTTACAATGACAAGTGCGCATTAACATGTCATTTATCATTTTTTTACTATTCCCATATCTTTGGTTTCCATACTGATTCTGCCAGGGTAAATTGTCATAGTTGTGCCCCTGATTAGTATTTTTCTTAAACGCTTGCACCTGTCATCTCTCTAAAGATATGACTTTATTAGACAAGTTTCTAATTAGGGCCTTCATTTCTTCATCTTATTTCTACTGCATGGGAGAATAGGATGTGAATGTAATAGGTTGCGTGTTCTACACTGGAATAAGAGAAATGGTATGCTAGGGAGTGTGAGACATTTCTTGAAATAAAGGCATTTTTGGCCTAGGAGCTAACTTTCTGGCTTGGATGAAACTATTTTCCACCCTTATTGCAATATTGTAAGCAACATACAAGGTTCTACCTCTCATGGATTGAATCATGACTAAGATGTCACTATTAAAATCCCTTAAATAATATAATATGTCCCAAGTCTTTTGGAATCTGATATTGAAATCAATCATCTACTCGTTGGGTTCCCTCTTTGTTGTTATCAGTTTCTCCACTAGTGATAGGTGATCTGACTTGTCTTTAAAATAGTTGCATAGAGTTGTTCCATGATCATCCTAGGTAGCCATAGATGTGGGTCTTAGACTTCTGTGCCAATGAAGCACTTTTCCTTTGAATGAGGCTATAAGCATCATGACTGTTATGTCATCATGCGTGATTAGATAGACAGAGCACACATTCACTACATCATGGATGTTTTCTAGAGGGGTGACTTGATTCTCTCCGGTGAAGTGTGGGATACACATGAGCGTGGCTACTAGCATATCATGTTACACATTTAGAGCAAGAGGGATTCTTCCAGTGAAGCTAGCAAAGTTTCTTAGAGAAGGAGGTGGATGTAATGCCATGACAAGGTGCACAAGTCTGTTGTGAGGAGTGGAATGTGTGCAACATTTTGGAGAGGGAGATGTGCACACAGAAACTTTGTTGCGTATTCTTCTTAGAGAAATATGGAGGTATTCAAAAGATTTTTCAGCTACAACACTCTATTTTTTATGCACTCTTCTCATAAAAGGCACTTTGGCGGCTAAAACAGTAGATCTGAGTGTTGGGAGTGGCTGGATGTGTTGAAATGAGCCTCCAAAGGTTGGAAATCACTAATTCACACACTAGAACTTAACAATGATGAAATTTAATCTTTCAATTCTTGTCCCACTGGGTGTGCAAGAAATTGTTGGAGCTCAAACTTTCACCTGTGTCTCATATTTGAAATAATTGAGTCATTGAGTCAACAATGGGATTGTCTCCAAGTTGTGGGACCTTTTGTGCTTGAGACAGACCTCCTGAGAAGGCCGGTTACTCTACCTATTTCTACTGCTACTGTTAATCCTAATGCCAAAAAAAAATCCTAATCTAAATTTTCCAAGGGACCAGGGATAGAAAGATATGCAGAAAGGGAAAGCTAAAACTAAAGAATGTGATACACTAGAAAGAAGGAGGATGGATGTGATTAGCTTTGAGAGAAAAATGAAGGCAGATGCGCAGAGGAAGGCTAGACATGCGTAGCATGAACAAGAACACAACAATATAGTTATTTTCATGAAACACAGTCAGAAAATGAGATGCAAGGGATGTGAGAAAGCACAAAAAACACACAACGCAATGGAAAGGAAAGAAATAAGAATACAAACAAGCTAAGGAAATAGATAGCCACAAAACAATGTTTCTATTAGTTCCAAAAATGCATAGTTTGTTATAATGGTGTATGAGGCTGATATCCACATGTAAAGATCAGATCAGAAGACCTGCAACTCGAAATGTAAGGTGATATCTATGTAAACTAAAAGACTCCAATCGCTTATAAATAGAAATTCTCTTATATTTATAGATAAGAGAGAGAGGGAGGAGAAGGAGGGAAATTTTGATTTGAAAACTCAACCACCAAAAACCAGCAATGAATTCCTGTAAATCCACCTACAAATCTGTCAGATATGCTTCTCCATGTCTATTTAGCATATAGGAGAAGGAAGGGGGCGAGATTTGAATCAAATCTAGTGGTTGGAGCAATCATATCTTGTATTAATGGCATGAGAGCTGTTTTGCAGCTTCTCACCTGCCCAATCCCGCCAAAATTTAAACTTGAGCGATCTGGAGTGTAACCCACGTTATCATCTATTTTTTCCTTTTATGCCATGTCTCACACTTATGTTGGTTGCAAGGATTCGGTGCCCTATTGGCACGTTTTGATAGGTTGCATATGATTCACTCAATATCTAGCAGTCTGAGTGGCAAAAGAATTGACACAGAGGAAGGCACAAAAATGCTTGAAGGAAAGAAGCGTGGAAGAAGAAAGTAGAAGAATGAAAGATCTCCAATAGATCTTTTGCCCAAATAAGATATTTTTCCCACTTTAATAATAAAATATACTTTTTGGCAGCTATGGGAAATAAACTAGGGTTTTATATGTAAACACACCCAAAATTGGCATACAATAATTATTTTTACTCCCAAACCCTTGGAACAACCCTGGAGAATTTATGGCGAAAATCAGATTTTACAACAGCTAGAAAATAATTTATATTTGAAACCCTAACTGTTGCCATCTTCAAGATAGCATAACTTTGTCTACACAACTTTGATCTAGGCAAATGACATATGCCCAAACTTGGAAAAATACAAGGAACAAGATGATATAAACCAAATTATAACAACTACCAAACATGCAGATATAGCCCTCCTACTATTTCGGCCCACACATTTTGGGCATCAAATGAGCTCCAAAAATTATTTTCTCTATCCCGAATGCTTGCCTATATTTTTAGGAACTCATTCACATAAAAATTAGAATTTTCGAATGCCAAATCAACTCATAAATTAGATCTGAAATTTTATCATAATTGGCAAATAACCCTCAGAAGAATTATGAAACTTGGGTATTTTCATTCACAGAAATTATGAGATATTAGACAATGATTTCCAGATCTAAATACCTCAATAATAATGCCCAAACAGTCCCAAAGTGAGTCGATCCAATAGAGACAACACTGCTGCAATTTTATTCACCAAAATACTTCGAAAAGTATTCAATAACACTGCTGGAAAAACCCTGAAATAGACTAAAAATCTGATTACAATCAATGGGAATTTCTGAGTGAAAAACCCTCTCAAACTCTTGGGGTTTTTGTCCACAAGAGGTAGAATTCACAAGGGGTTTCGTCCTTGGAATTTTTTTATGCAAAAGCTTAGAGCTCAAATGCAAGAGAAATATCATATAAAAATATGGATTATGGAATAGGCAAGTCGACTTCCCTTTTAAAGGAAAAGGGCCAACAACCAACCTCCAAACCAGCCAATGAGCTCACATGATTTTCCCTATGCAAACATTTAATATTTTCCCATATTAAATGTTTTTCCCAACAACTTTTCCCTCCTAGTGCAAGTCGCATTTCTCTAGGGGGAATACATAAATTAATTATGTTTTTATCTTTCCTAGGCTTCATTACTCCCCTTTGGCCCAATTCGCCATTATCCTTTCTAGGAGGAATCAAAATATAATAAATCCCTTTACAATGACTTTTGCCCCTTAAGGCAAATCGTATTTTCCATAGGGATTACAATTTATTTTTACTAAGCTAAATAAATTAATATAAGTGCTTTAATTATTTTATTTTATTTTTTTATAGCACTTTATAATTATTTATTATAACTTAAGTCACCCTTATATTTTTCCTTTGGCCATCAGGTTGACAAAATAGGCCAAAGGTCTTCGATTGGAAAGGGGACATTACAAAGAAGGTGCATAAAAGTAATGCACACAGGAGGAACGAAAGGAATACTTGTAGGTAGAATGTATGGAAGAGGCACAATCATTGCAACGTAATGTGCATAAACAAGGAAGGGGGTGTGCAAGAGTGCTAGGGACTTAGCTAGTGAAGCAAGTTTGAGGTGTGTGCAAAGGGTGCTTGAACTACTGGGAGGAAGGTGAGTACACCGAGAGTGGGCGTGAGGGAAAATGAAAGACATAGAGGAAAAGCAAGGGAAGATGGAAGGCATGAAGCAGATGGAGAGTGCGAGATGGCGCATGAGGAACTGTAGCCAAGAAAATTGTGTCAATCAAGTAACCATAGAGCGTGCAACCTACAATGTTGAATCCTTAGAGCTAGAATGGGAATATAAGTTGTCAAAATAACTGGGGAGTTCTTTTAGACATCAGGAGACTCATCATTTTTTTAATCTTCCATTAGCTTTTGAAATTTATATAATGGTAAAATTTAGTTATCCTAGCCTAATTGAGAGGCAAGCCCTTGATGTACAAGTGATTATATATGTCCTCACATTTAGATTATTGTTTTGGAGATGATTATAAATTTTAAATTGAAAATATCAACATTTTCCTTTTCTTACAATATAGATCTACTACCTTGCAACTACTATTGTTTTATCTTGAATCCCTCTTTTGATTAATTTCTCATTGGGTATGTTACTTAATGCTTCTTTGTACACTTTAGCTTGTTTACAACTTATTTTCTATATATTTTTAGAGATAACTTGTTGAATAATCTAGGATTGGGCTAATGCATCATCAATAAACACAAGATTTTGTGTCAACGTGACTAAAAACTCTATTATGTTGTCTGAATAGGCCTTATCCTCTTCTTTACAAGCTCCAAAACATTTCCCATGTCTTCTTTTTCATTGAGCTACTTTTTCACATTATCAAGCTCTTTCTTGACTTGCTTTATCTCTATTTCCTTTTCTTGCTTTTGATTTTAAATCCTTCATCAGTTTGGATTTTAGGAGCATCTGTTAGGATCTAGGAAGGAAACCAACAAGGTTTCAGCCTTCAAATCTAGAACAAGACATCTCTAAATCTCCCTAAAGAAAATGTAAAGAATTCCAACAATGTAACATTTTTTAATCTCCACTCAACATGATATATGTAAGTCTAATAAATTTAGGATTTTTCAAGGATATTATAATAAATACCTCATAATTGTCCAAACTAATTGAATTCAAACTAATTACTTTGGGCACCAAGTTGTTTAGTGAAATTACAAAATTGGATACAATAAATGAACTCCCTAATAATGAACTTACAATAGTGTGAACACAACTAAACTTGGTAACACATAACTCAAACCACTACCTAATGTGAACATGCTTTAACACTCTCCCTTAAGAGAAGGTTAGGGAGAAAAAAATGGGTCTTGACTAATAGGTTTGATAAGGTACCTATGTGCAACAATCAAAAATAAAGAAGGAATAAATGGCTCAACTAGAATTCCCCCAAGCGCAACTTCCTTCACCTCAAATAATGCTCGCAGTTGAAGGTAGAAAGGAGAGGTCAAGGGATTAATGACTAGAAATTACACCAATAGGATAAATGGTCACACTGATAGGAATGCAATATTAAAATGAGGGACATTAAAAGGATGGTTGTAAAATTTGAATCCTCAATATATCGATGGGAGAGAGAGAGGACAGAAAAGTGAATAGGGTTCAATTACATGGGAGTGTAATTTAGAAGAGTCATATGCACACTTTGTATTTGTAAAATCGATGCGGAGATCATAGAAACCATGTAATTTGTTCACCAACTATTTACTCTTTTCTCCATTTCAGGAAAAAATGATAGTGCACCAATTAGCAAGTGATATATTTGTATGATAAGTGCATATTGTTGATTTATAATATAAATCCATAAACTACTCTCCTAGGAATAATTTTCTAGCCAAGTTTTTCTCCAACAATGGATAATTGGTTGGTAATCAAAACAATAAGATATGCATAAAAATAAATGTCGAGAAATCCTCTTGACTTCATTCAAAATATGTATGCAATATGTCTACTAGCACCATACATCAAAAGAGAAATGAATACAAATAATGTTTAAGAACCACAAATTGAATATATTAACAAGAAGAAAACTATGAAAAGATGCCTTACATATATTTTTTCTCCAAAGAAGTCCATTATTTATAGAAATAAACTAATTTAAACAATATACTTTTATGTTTTTCATGAAGCTATCATTTTTTCAAATGAAGAATCTAAACTCATATTTGATTCTTGAAATACATGATATTATATAAATTATGGTATTATAATTTAATTCTATTAATATCACACATTTCTAGAGTTGTAAACATAATAACACTATTAAGAGTAGGTTGCGTAATCAAAAATACCCCATCTATTGGTGATTTTGTTAGGATGTCAATGAGCCCACCATGGTTCAAGTATTGTTGAGTGCAATGCCTGGAGATACCCGACACGAAGAGTCAAAATGGTTGAGGCCAGGATCATTCCCTAGGTGACTTTGATGGTGTGGATGCCCCTTACTCATAGCTTCTTAGGCTAAAGGTGATCGCTATTGTAGTTATATGCTTACTCGAAATTGTAAATCCACTATATAATTCCTCTGAAGTATGAGCAAAGATGTTGACAATGTATGTAACCTAGTGCCCAATGAGTGCACACTTCTCATAAAAAATACCCCGTCTATAAAAAAAATAAAGGGTGTTTATTCAATACCATTATCGTGTGGTAAATCCTATATAGGTGAGAATGGTCGCTCACTGCAAACTAGAATAAAATAGCATAATAAATATTTACAGCATGTAAGGGTCAATAAGTCTACTCTTTTTTAACACCAAAATAACACAAAGCACTCCATATACATAGATGAGACCAACACTTTATCGATGGATAATCACTACGTGGATAGGAAAATACATTAAGAAATTGAGATTGAAAAACAAAACTATAATCTAAACCGATACGATGGATTGAAGATAATTCTCTTGTGGTAACCTCTCTTAAAATGTCTAAGCAAACCTGAATATTAACTTGATTGTTATACTTATGTGCTTCTCTGCTTGTATAATTGCATATGTGTTGCATTGTTATCTTTGTGTGTCAAGATTTCTAGCATGTAATCTATTGCAGGATCATGTTCAACATGGTGGCCACCTACAACTACCTTTATGTGTTCTAATGATGATTATATGTAATATCTGACATGGAAACACTTAAATAATTTTGAGATGAGTGAGTTATATATTATCTTCCTCATTTCAAAAGAAGGGGCATTCAATGGTGTTATCATAAGAATATCAATGCAATTTATGCGCACATACAAAGTAGAAAGTAAGGTTACAAGAAATTAGGAATAGTAACAAATAAAAATTATTCACATAAATTCAATTTAGACAAAATTGTTTAACAAATGACATAATTATCCTAATAAACGATACTATCTTGGGTAATTTTTGACATATAATTTAAAATTTTAAAAATAAAATATGCATTTTCACATATATCTACTACAAATTTAGGGATGTGTATGTAGTTTTTGTATAGATCCCACTACATTTTAACATATAATTTAGGGGTGTGATGCCATATTCATTATGATATATGCTACACTTTCTATTGGGCAAGCATTTGCATTTTCACATTTGTACAATGAGGGCATGAGCATTGTTGGATCTCAAAATTGCACCCTGGATATTGTAGTCAATACATCAAGCACTTTTAGTCAATATTTAGTCTCGGTCTCATACTACTATTCATATGGTTTTTGAGTGAAGAAGGTACTAATTAACCCATGTCCTTTGGCCTTTTTATTTCACTTTATGTCATCACTACCAACCTTTTGCATGTACTTTCCCAGTTTATTTAATCATTACATGTTATTCTTATTCCTGATTGGAGTGCCTAGCCAGGATTGGGGCACCCCAGGCGTCCTGATCCTATTTGTATGTTGCTTCCATTTTTTGGGAACTTTCTAACCGTTTGAGTTTTCCATATTTTTAATGGTCATCCTTTTCGGGATTATTTACGAAATTAGAACAAGAGAAAAATATAAATATAAAGTTATGAGACCATAATGAGGGACCAAACACTAAGCACTTACTATCACACATCTAGGTTGCATCCATCAAAGGCATCTAAAGCTACATTTGCATCCATCTATCTCCATCACAAGGCACACAAGGCTAGTTCATTTGCATCACAATTCATAGGAGGGGGAGTCTATTGTTTCCATGCACACATTTACTACATTCTACATCTATTTATTGCTCACTAATTCACAAAGTGTAGATTAACAACAAGAGAAACCTAGGGACATGATTGTATCACACACACATTTCAGAAATACATTGGGTTTGAGATGTAGTGCAATGATCAATTAGTAATTCTACCATTGTAGCGACTAAGGACAGTCTGACCCCTTCATGTGCATATTTAATTTATAGGGTTTTGATTGTTGTTATCTGATGGTTTTTACAGATGATCTCATTCATCTGTAGGTATTATAACGACATTTGACGACAGTCCAATGAACTTTAGTGCGACAAGAAGAAAACACAGGTGAACAGTCACTTAATGACACCTCAAAGGAGGTGTTTTCAGGACATTTTTGTAGACCAGGGTGCACCCAGATCTTAGAGCATGGTGCCCATGGGTTCCCCTATCCCTTTCTAGGTGCCCCAATCTAATAAGAGAGCTTTGATATGTAATCTTTCTCAGTCTTATGTGTGGTTGTTTCCTCCTCCTATTTTCACTTAGTTCAGCATTACAAAACAGTCCCACACCTTCGTCAAAATCAACTAAGGAATTCCTAACCCTTTCTTGCACATTATGGTTTTACATTTCTATTTACTTTAGTTTCTTGGCTCTCATTTCCTTTATTTATTTAGTTTTTATTTACTACTTTGAATAACATCAAATTAAACTAGGATATTACTATTTTAGTTTAATCATTACAGTAAACCCAAATGCTTTCACGATAAAAGGATCCTTGTTCTTCCTATACCAAGGCATGTAAAATTCCTGCAGTAGTGCTTTTTTTGATTTACTGAAGATGCATCCCAATTACTAGGATGTTGAGCAAAAACCTTTAGACACCATGTCTCTTCCTAAAGATACCCCACCACTTGAAATCTTATGGGATTTTCCATCAAAAAATTGACGACCTTAATCCTGATGATCCGCCATCTAATCAATCTATGTTTGACTATAGTCAAGCATGACATTATTTGTCCCAATACAAACTTGCATTCATCACGAGATCACCAACAAAACTACATCTCTCAAATCTTGAGATCACCCAAAATTTTAAGGTCACTGCTCTTGCTCATGTTTGATTCTCCTTCTAAAACTCACCCTTCACATCTATTTCTAAGACATATGCTCATATCCTTTACACTCAAGTAATACCATTATCAGATGCATGATTTCAACTTTTTTACTCACTTTTACAAATGGGACATATGCGACTAAGGAATTATACTCATACTTTGCTCTAATCTTATCCATATACGCGAAGACTCCATCAGGGTGGGTAACGGTCAACAAAAAGAAAAAATCTACCACTCTGAAGGGTAACTCTTCACCTTTGCAAGGGTAACAGTCGCAGAGCTTACAAGTTTGCTGTTTCACTGCGGTTGGTTTGCTGTTTTATAGCAACACATATACTGTTATGTCTCGTTTGAGTAGCTGTTTTTGAGCTACTTTGAGCTTCATTGTAACACTTGGATCTTGATCCATTCTTTTTGTTTCTCACTCTTATTCCGGCTCTCAGGCCTTCTTTTGTATTCAAGGGTATAGTCCCTTTCAAAAAACTATTTGCCAATAATTAAAAAAACTTTGATCGCAATACTAAGTAACATGACCTTCTTACTAAGCTCCTTAGTTAACAATTGATCACTTTACCGCCTAGTCATTACTATCCTCCCTATCGGCTAGCAAAATATCAAGGGTATCCATATTGAAATTATCATTGGATCAATGGCCATAATGACAATGACTGTTACACTTTACAACAAAGAATAAAACATCTTGATCGTCAGGGATTTATCTCATTCACTGCAAAATATTATGTTTCACACCCATCTACAAATGCTACATCTCAATGGGTTCCTAAATATGATTTGTCTATGTCTGATGAGCATCATTCCTTTGCTTCTAGTGTTCCGTATTCCATCACTTAAACGTCACCTATTTAATCTACTCAAGTCAAGCAACCAACTCTCCAAATTAGTTCAACACTGTCTCCTACTAAGTCACCTACAATATTACCAAGCCAAACTAAGTAACCCCCTCTAAAGGTCAATGCAACTCCTCCACCTCTCAAGTCACCTGCGGTCAACAAACAACCACTCCTTACATAAGACAAGTACACTCTAGCTGAAATATTTTGACTCTCGCAATTTAAGGACCTTATCCGGTCCTTTCTTCAACATCCAATCACTTTTTTCAAAGAAACCACTCCTTACATTGATCCACTTAACATCTTTTGACTAAATATCCATCACTTGCATACTTGGGGGGTATGGCACTTATCACCCCCTCCCTCTTCTAAAAAATAGATATGTGTATTAAATCTTCATCACGTAACAATCAAACATCCACTCATTCCATTCATCCTTTGACATACAATCACATCATCATTACCCTATGACACACTCTTGTGCTTCGGTTCACACTTGACTGTTGAGGGCATACTACACATGAACCTCACACACTGTAATACACATTGCATTTATTCACACAGATTAGATTACATCTCGCATTTTGCATGCTACCTTTGTATTTCAACATTTTTACATCTACACATAATACTAGTGGTCATCACCCATGTGTCGCACTCCTATTTTCTACGAGTCTAGCATTACATCTTATTCATCATACATACTACATAGTGTGCATTTCACACTATTAGGCTATCTACACATCTTGTATTGCATTATATACATCACCTATCTACACATTTATATCATCACATGGTCGTATCTTCTCATTGCACATACTACATTTTATTTTACGCACTGCACTCATTACCTGATGACGCACTCTAATCTCACAATCCATACTAGACTGTTGAGGGTATATACAACATAAATGGACCACATCGCACTTACATGTCCATCATTCCATTTTCTCATCTGACATTCCTAGGATTAATGATATACGCCTTAGGCTATAGGTTCGTTTCTCCTAGCATTACCTCATGATAGGCTACATCATCACTTTCACTTACATTGGTTAGTGGTATATGCTTTAGGCTAAATCACCACCTCCTTTCTATTCATCTAATTTTGATATACACTTACTCTATATGGTCACACATATTCTGTCACTATGTTGCATCTCATTACCACACGCTCATCACTCTGCATTACACACCACAAATAGTTCACCCATTTCCCGATGAAGCACTCTCGTTTGTGGTTAATTCTTGACTGTTAAGGCGACATACTAAATGAATCTCTGCATACATTTCCATTCACTCGGGGGGCACGCGGCTCCTACGATCAATCTTGCATTACATTCCATCCTTCCAAAACATATGACATATCTTGGTTGCTTTTAATTTTGCTTACTTTTTCTTGTTCGTGTTCGTTTATTACACATGCTAACTAGATCTCTTATATGTCATTATCTTTACCATAAACACATGCACGTTCACGTCCTTTTCTAGTTGTGATTGCAGATACATGTATCTCACACCCATCATGGATGTTCACCTCCTACCATTCCTACACTAGTTGTTGGGGGCATACACATTCATCTCTTACAGGTGTTATTGTTTCAGTTTATACTTAGTACTCTACATTACTTTCTTATACACATTTTTTGACATATGAGTTATCTTTCTAACATGCTAATGGGTGCTTCATGTGCAACATTTGTTTACAAGATTATTTTCTTCCATGGCTATCTATTTGTTTGTCTAATATTGTTTATCTCTTGTTTTCTATTTTATGCAGGCCTTGCCCTCTATTTAGTGTGCACACTTGTTTTCTGTATGCGGCCATTATGGCCTTGCATGCCTTGCAACATCGTGAGTGGTGTCCCATGTTTACAACCCGATTTACGTGGTCTATGATTGTCTCTTTTAGTGTTTACATTATCTCCTTATGTGCTACTTTACACATTCATTGTTTCTATATGCATATTTTTTTGTACTAACACTTGTTTTCTAGCCACTTGTTTGCGCACCTTGGTTTTTACCAAGCACATTCCTTCCCCAATGTTGGGCTTAGTTTCAATTAAATGGTTGGTCCTCTTTTGGGTCCACATTCTCCTATCCGCGATGTCACATGCACCCCCAAATCAGGGGGGAATAATTTGGGGTTTTATACACAACACCCATACAATACAATTCATTATATAGTTTATCGTTCATTCTACAGTTGTCATCCATGGCACAATTCAGTTTACAACAAGTGGGTTCAGACCATTCTACGAACCCCATACACAAAAATTTTTACATGAAAAATTCTCCTTAGCATTCTGGGGAGTAGTTATAGGTTGGAGGATACAATCAGATTTTTCTCCTTACACTACTTCGACCAGTGGCGTCGGATCACCCAAAGAACTAAATAGTACAGAGATCTCTTCACCAAGTCTCAGGAAAGCAGTTATAGGCTGGAGAGTAACACACCTTTCTCCCTACAATTCTTTAGCCAAAATGGCATGAGATCATCCAAAAAACTCACACCTCACTGATAGTGACAAGATATCCTTTCTACACCCTTGTGTCTCATCACAGATCATGTGCACATGTTTCTTTTTCATCGTCATTTTCGTACTATTTCTACATGTTTCTTTACAAAGCATTTTTACACCTATACATAAGTATTTGACTACTTGATCATCTTCTCTTGTGCAGGTCTGTTCATATGAGAAGCAAGCAGTTAACAACAACAACAACACACACATGACGAGTACACACAGGATACTAACCATGTAGGTACACTACACACATTGGCATCCACACACGTGCTTCCACCCTAGGTTCACTCTCATCACTTTTTAGAATTTTTTTACATCTTTAGTCTCCACGCTCCATATTTATTCTTACTCCACACTTTGTCCAGTCCTTCGGTGCATTTCTACATCACTCTACATGGATTATCATGTATGCATCTCTATCTACTTTATACTACTTAGCTTTCTGCTCAGCAACATAAAGTGGGGGAAAATGTAGTCACTAAAATCATGCACTTTGAGTCAATATTTAGTCCCTGTCTCATACTACTATTCATATGGTTTTCGAGTGAAGAAATTACTAATTAACCCATGTCCTTTGGCATTTTTATTTCACTTTTTGTCATCACTTCCGACCTTCCGCGTGTACTTTCCCTGTATGTTTTATGAGTTTTTGGTATTCGTATTCCTGATTGGGGCACCCTGGTCATCTCTGGGCACCCTGGTCATCTTTGTACTTTACTTCCATACTTTTGGCACTTTCTAGTCATTTGAGCTTTCCATATTTTTAGTGCTCATCCTTTTCAGGCTTAATTACGAAATTAGAACAAGAGAACAATATAAATATAAATTTATGATACCATATTGAGGGACCAAGCACTAAGAACTTACTATCACGCATCTAGGTTGAATCCATCAAATGCATTTAAAGCTACATTTGCATCCATCTAGCTACATCACAAGGCACACAAGGTTGGTTCATCTGCATCACACTTCATAGGGAGTCTATTGTTTCCATGCACACATTTACTACATTCTACATCTAGTTATTGCTCGGTACTTCACAAAGTGTGATTGACACAAGAGCAACCTAGGGCATGATTGACACACACACACACATACCTAGAACTACAATGAATATGAGATGTAGTGAACAATCAGTTAGTAAGTCCACCATTCTGGCCGCTGAGGACAATCTGACCCCTTCATATGCATCTTTCTTTTTTTAGGAGTTTGATGCTTGTCTTGGGGTTTTGTAGGTCTCTCCTTCATCTTTTATTTACAACAACATCTAGCGTAGTTCATCGAAGCTAGTGCGAGAAGAAGAAAACACATGCAGTCACTTATTGACAGCTCAGATGAGGTTTTTAGGTCATTTCCACATACTAGGGCACCCAGTTCTCAAACTAGGATCCCTACAATTCTTCAGCCACAGTGGCATGAGATCATCCAAAAAACTCACACTTCACTGAAAGTCATAAGATATCCTTTCTACACCCTTTAGTCTCATCACGGATCATGTGCACATGTTTCTTTTTCATCTTCATTTTTGTACTATTTCTACATGTTTCTTTACAAAGCATTTTTACACATATACATAAGTATTTGACTACTTGATTCTCTTCTATTGTGTAGGTCCGTTTGTATGAGAAGCAAGTAGTTAACAACAACAAACACATGGCGAGTACACACATGATACTAACCATGTAGGTAAACTACACACATTGGCATCCACACACGTGCTTCCACCCTAGGTTCATTCTCATCACTTTTTAGATTTTTTTTGCATCTTTAGTCTCCATGCTCCATATTTATTGTCACTCCACGCTTTGTCCAGTCCTTCAGCGCATTTCTACATCACTCTACATGGATTATCATGTATGCATCTCTATCTATTTTATGCTACCAAGCTTTCTGCTCACCAACATAAAGTGGGGGAAAATGTAGTCACTAAAATCACGCTCTTTGAGTCAATATTTAGTTCCTATCTCATTCTACTATTCATATGGTTTTTGAGTGAAGAAAGTACTAATCAACCCATGTCCTTTGGCATTTTTATTTCACTTTTTTCATCACTTCTAACCTTCCGCATGTACTTTCCCTGTCTGTTTTCTCATTTTTTGGTATTCCTATACCTAACTGGGGCACCCTGGTCATCTATGGGCGCCCTGATCCTCTTTGTACTTTGCTTCCATATTTTTGGCACTTTCTAGCCGTTTAATCTTTCCATATTTTTAGTGCTCGGCCTTTTCAGGGTTAATTATGAAATTAGAATAAGAGAACAATATAAATATAAAGTTATAATACCATAATGAGGGACCCATCACTAAGAACTTACTACCACGGATCTAGGTTGCATCCATTAAAGGAATCTAAAGCTGCATTTGCATCCATCTAGTTCCATCACAAGGCACATAAGGTTGGTTCATCTGCATCACACTTCATAGGGAGTCTATTGTTTCCATGCACACATTTACTACATTCTACATCTAGTTATTACTCAGCACTTTACAAAGTACAACTGGAACAAGAGCAACCTAGGCCATGATTGACACAAACACACACATAACTAGAACTACAATGGATATCAGGTGTAGTGTAACACTCTGTTAGTAAGTCCACCATTGTGGTTGCTGAGGAAAATTTGACCCCTTCTTATGCATCTTTATTTTTTTAGGAGTTTTATGTTCGTCTTGGGGTTTTGTAGGTCTATCCTTCATGCTTGATTTACAACAACATCCAACATGGTTCATCGAAGCTAGTGTGAGAAGAAGAAAACACATGCAACCACTTATTGAATTCCCAGATGAGATTTTTAGGTCATTTCCATAGACCAGGGTGCCCAATTCTCAAACTAGGGTCCCTACAATTCTTTAGCCATAGTGGCATGAGATCGTCCAAAAAACTCACACTTCATCGACAGTTACAAGATATCTTTTCTAGACCCTTTTGTCTCATCACAGATCATGTCCACATGTTTATTTTTCATCCTCATTTTTGTATTATTTCTACATGTTTCTTTACAAAGCATTTTTACACATATACATAAGTATTTGACTACTTGATCATCTTCTCTTGTGTAGGTCCGTTCGTATAAGAAGCAAGTAGTTAACAACAACAACACACACATGACGAGTACACACAGGATACTAACCATGCAGGTACACTACACACATTGGCATCCACACATGTGCTTCCACCCTAGGTTCACTCTCATCACTTTTTAGATTTTTTTTTCATCTTTATTCTCCACGCTCCATATTTATTGTCACTCCTCGCTTTGTCTAGTCCTTCATCATGTTTCTACATCACTCTACATGGATTATCAGGTATGCATCTCTATCTACTTTATGCTACTAAGCTATCTACTCACCAATACAAAGTGGGGGGAAATGTAGTCACTAAAATCACACACTTTGAGTCAATATTTAGTCCCTGTCTCATACTACTATTCATATGGTTTTTGAGTGAAGAAAGTACTAATTAACCTATGTCCTTTGGCATTTTTATTTCACTTTTTGTCATCACTTCCAACCTTCTGCATGTACTTTGCATGTTTGTTTTGTCATTTTTTGATATTCCTATTCCTGACTGGGGAGCCCTGGTCATCTCTGGGCACCCTAATCCTCTTTGTACTTTGCTTCCATACTTTTGGCACTTTCTAACCATTTTAGCTTTCCATTTTTTTAGTGCTTGGCCTTTTCAGGCTTAATTACGAAATTAGAACAAGAGAACAATATAAATATAAAGTTATGATACCATAATGAGGGACTAAGCACTAAGAACTTACTATCATGCATCAAGGTTGCATCCATCAAAGGCATCTAAAGCTACATTTTCATCCATCTAGCTCTATCACAAGGCACATAAGGTTGGTTCATCTGCATCACACTTCATAGGGAGTCTATTGTTTCCATGCACACATTTACTACATTCTACATCTAGTTATTGCTCGGTACTTCACAAAGTGTGACTAGCACAAGAGCAACCTAGGGCACGATTGACACACACACACACATACCTAGAACTACAATGGATATGAGATGTAGTGTAACAATCAGTTAGTAAGTCCACCATTATGGCCGTTGAGGACAATCTGACCCCTTCATATGCATCTTTCTTTTTTTAAGAGTTTGATGCTTGTCTTGGGGTTTTGTAGGTCTCTCCTTCATCTTTGATTTGCAACAACATCTAGAGCAATTCATTGAAGCTAGTGCGAGAAGAAGAAAACACATGCGGTCACTTATCGACATCCTAGATGAGGTTTTTAGGTCATTTCCACATACGAGAGTGCCCAATTCTCAAACTAGGATCTCAACAATTCTTTAGCCACAGTGGCATGAGATTGTCCAAAAAACTCACACCTCCCTGATAGTGACAAGATATCCTTTCTACACCCTTGTGTCTCATCATAGATCATGTGCACATGTTTCTTTTTCATCTTCATTTTTGTACTATTTCTACATGTTTCTTTACAAAGCATTTTTACACATATACATAAGTATTTGACTACTTGATCATCTTCTCTTGTGCAGGTCCGTTCGTATGAGAAGAAAGTAGTTAACAACAACAACACACACATGGCGAGTACACACATGATATTAACCATACATGTACACTACACACATTGGCATCCACACACGTGCTTCCACCCTAGGTTCACTCTCATCAATTTTTAGATTTTTTTTGCATCTTTAGTCTCCATGCTCTATATTTATTGTCACTTCATGCTTTGTCTAATCCTTCTGCGCATTTCTACATCACTCTACATGGATTATCAGGTATGCATCTCTATCTACTTTATGCTACTGAGCTATCTTCTCACCAACATAAAGTGGGGGAAAATGTAGTCACTAAAATCATGCACTTTGAGTCAATATTTAGTCCCTGTCTCATACTACTATTCATATGGTTTTCGAGTGAAGAAATTACTAATTAACCCATGTCCTTTGGCATTTTTATTTCACTTTTTGTCATCACTTCCGACATTTTGCGTGTACTTTCCCTATATGTTTTAAGATTTTTTGGTATTCCTATTCCTGACTGGGGCGCCCTAGTCATCTCTGGGTGCCTTGATCCTCTTTGTATGTTGCTTCCATATTTTTGGCCCTTTCTAGCCGTTTGAGCTTTCCATATTTTTAGTGCTCGGCCTTTTCACGCTTAATTACGAAATTAGAACAAGAGAACAATATAAATATAAAGTTATGATACCATATTGAGGGACTAAGCACTAAGAATTTACTATCACGTATCTAGGTTGCATCCATCAAATGCATCTAAAGCTACATTTGCATCCATCTAGCTACATCACAAGGCACATAAGGTTGGTTCATCTCCATCACACTTCATAGGGAGTCTATTGTTTCCATGCACACATTTATTACATTCTACATACCTAGAACTACAATGGATATGATATGTAGTGTAACACTCAATTAGTAAGTCCACCATTGTGGCTATTGAGGACAATCTGACCCCTTCATACGTATCTTTCTTTTTTTTAGGAGTTTGATGTTTTTCTTGGGGTTTTGTAGGTCTCTCCTTCATCTTTGATTTACAACAACATCCAACGCAGTTCATCGAAGCTAGTGCGAGAATAAGAAAACATATTCTGTCAATTATTGACATCCCAAATGAGATTTTTAGGTCATTTCCACATACCAGGGCGCCCAGTTCTCGAACTAGGGTCCCTACAATTCTTCAACCACTGTGGCATGAGATCGTCTAAAAAAATCACACTTCATCGAAAGTTACAAGATAGCATTTCTACACCCTTTTGTCTCATCACGGATCATGTGCACATGTTAAATTTTTCATCGTCATTTTTGTATTATTTCTACATGTTTCTTTACAAAGAATTTTTACACATATACATAAGTATTTGACTACTTGATCCTCTTCTCTTGTGCAGGTCTGTTTGTATGAGAAGTAAGTAGTTAACAACAACAACACACACATGGCGAGTACACACATGATATTAACCATACATGTACACTACACACATTGGCATCCACACACGTGCTTCCACCCTAGGTTCACTCTCATCAATTTTTAGATTTTTTTTGCATCTTTAGTCTCCATGCTCTATATTTATTGTCACTTCATGCTTTGTCTAATCCTTCTGCGCATTTCTACATCACTCTACATGGATTATCAGGTATGCATCTCTATCTACTTTATGCTACTGAGCTATCTTCTCACCAACATAAAGTGGGGGAAAATGTAGTCACTAAAATCATGCAATTTGAGTCAATATTTAGTCCCTGTCTCATACTACTACTCATATGGTTTTTGAGTGAAGAAAGTACTAATTAACCCATGTCCTTTGGCATTTTTATTTCACTTTTTATCATCACTTCCGACCTTCCGCATGTACTTGCCCTGTTTGTTTTGTCATTTTTTGGTATTCCTATTCCTGACTGGGGAGCCCTGGTCATCTCTGGGTGCCTTGATCCTCTTTGTACTTTGCTTCCATATTTTTGGCACTTTCTAGCCGTTTGAGATTTCCATATTTTTAGTGCTTGACATTTTCAAGGTTAATTACGAAATTAGAACAAGAGAACAATATAAATATAAAGTTATGATACCATAATGAGGGACCAAGTACTAAGAACTTACTATCACGCATCTAGGTTACATCCATCAAAGGCATCTAAAGCTACATTTGCATCCATCTAGCTCCATCACAAGGCACTTAAGGTTGGTTCATCTGCATCACACTTCATAGGGAGTCTATTGTTTCCATGCACACATTTAATAGATTCTACATCTAGTTATTTCTCCGTACTTCACAATGTATGACTGACACAAGAGTAACATAGGGCACGATTAACACACACACGTATACCTAGAACTACAATGGATATGAGATGTACTGTAACACTCAGTTAGTAAGTCGACCATTGTGGCCGCTGAGGACAATCTGACCCCTTCATATGCATCTTTATGTTTTTAGGAGTTTGAAGCTTGTCTTGGGGTTTTCCAGGTCTCTCCTTCATCTTTGATTTACAACAACATCCAGCACAGTTCATCGAAGCTAGTGCAAGAAGAAGTGAACACATGTAGTCACTTATTGACATCCCAGATGAGGTTTTCAAGTCTTTTCCACATACCAAGTCACCCATTTCTCAAACGAGGGTTCCCACATACGCCCTTGTCCCTTTCCAGACACCCTAGTCTAGTTAAAGATCTTTGACTAGCACATAGTCCCACACCTTTTTCGAATCAGCTAAGGAATTCTTAATCCTCTCTTACACATTTGGGTTTCACATTTCTATTTACTTAGTTGTTTGGGTCACTTTCTTTATTTATTTAGCTGTTATTTACTACTTTTCATAACATTAGATTATGCTAGAATAATCTCATTTTAGTTTAATCATATATGATAATGAAAGTTCAAGAATTTCGAGGCAGCATGGGATGACCTTTACAATGTGGGTTTTTTAAACTGAGATAAACTTCCAAAGAAGGCTAGGTTCTTTACTTATCTTAATGTAGAAACTACTCCTGCAACTAAAATAAAAACTATCTAAACCTAATTTAAACATTCAAGGGACCAAGGTTAAAGAAAGAGATGTCAGTAAGGGAAATCTTAATCTACAAGAGGTGATAAAACCAAGAAAAGGGGGTGATGAACACTCTATGAGGGAGAAATAAAGAGAAAATGCAAAAGGAGAGGTCAAACATAAGTGATGCAAGACAAAACTACATTGAACACCTCTATTATCACACAAAACATAACAAAAAAGGTATCTACAAGTGAGAAAGACATACACAACACATCACATCAACAAAAGAAAGAAAATAATGCAAATAAAATGAATTAGGTTAGGAAAACAACCACAAAACCATGTTTTATTGCTTGAAAAATGCGTAATCCATTATAATGAAGTAGAAGAAGGCACACAAAACACTTGTGAAGACAAAATATGAGGCCTGTAACTCAAAAACGTGTGGCAAACCACTTTAGGATGACACTTTTTCATTTCCAAAGAGTCCATCCTTGTTTACAATGAAATACTTGCAAATATATAGAGAAAGAGGAGGAGAAAGAGGAGAGAAAGAGATAGAGCATGCCAATTTCGAGCTCAACCACCAACTGGATGCAATAACTCCCTGTAATACCACATGGATGTCTAACACAACCATCCCTCCATGCCATTTAACTTGTAGAAGGAGCTATGGACACCTTTCATCATTGATTTCGAGTGGTTGAGGTGGTTGATTGCCTTTACAATGTAAACTTGTCTCTTTTCCTTATGGAATTGTGTTTACACTTTTGACCCCCCAAACTCCATCAAATATTGAATTTCTTGATGCCAAAATGAATTCCTTAGGGATACCTTTCCAACGCCACCATTTTTGTCAAATTTAGATGACTGCATCAAAAATTATGCTCAAAAAACCATTTCTATTTGTTTTGTAGCTTCCTGCCCTATTTTCCTTTATTCCATGAGTTTCTCATTTATTTGGAAGGTTTTTCTTTTTATGTGACATCCTTCATTTTTTGGCAGGGTTTAAGTTACCAGTGGAATTTTCTTATATTGTGGAATTGAGACCTTTATGGAATTTTAGTTTGTTTGTCAGATTTTTGTAGTTTCATATGGACTTCTACCTTTCTCGCATACCGTGGACCTCTATTCCTTTATTTTGTAGCCTCATGAAGTCTGCGGCCAAAATATTTTGTTCTGCAGACTTGTGAAGTTCACGGAACACTAAAATTTTTAGAATTCTGTAGAATTCTGAGATAGTGTTCCACGGCTTCTGAACTTTGACCGTACATAAATTTTTCCTCCTTGCTTCCTGAACCACTAAACTTACTCCATTGTGTATCGTGGCCCCTGAGGAAGAAAACCTATGTTTTTTATTTGGCTGCCAAGCACTAGATTTCAAATTTTTTTTCTAAGTACCAAATTCTCAATTCCTTTGTTCTGTAAATTTATAGAATCCACAGAACTATGAGATCCACAAGTCCACAACACACTAAGACATAGTGTTGTGTGGCTTTCTTCCACGAAAATTCTCAAAGTCCAATTTTTTTGTCTAAGTCCCAAAATTGATTTGCAAGTTTGCAAAATAGCCCCTAGGGGTAATTTTGGACAACATTTTTTACGAATCAAAGGGCTCATTTTCCTGCTAGATGGAAAGATCAGTAGCCTTGAAGCATTCATTAGGCATGGTTTAAAGCATACAAATTAAAGAAAATTGATCTAAAACTTGAAAATATTACCCCTGAACCTCATGAAGCACTAATTGGACTTAACAATGATTTGAAACTACCTTGGAATGCTCTTGGTGCTAATTTCTCAAGATTTTTTCAAGAACTTTGCAAACTCCCCCCAAAAAATTATTTTTTTGCCAAGGAGGGAACATGGAGAACTTGATTTGCAACTGATCTTTTGGGGTTGAGTGAATGAAATTTAAGAAATATCCCACATATCTAATTTCTACCATGAAACCTAATCTCAAATGGATTGTGCAATAACAAAGGCCCACAAAAACTATGTACAAACATAAAAAATCATACATGTTCTAAGAGGAAATGTGCAGAGTGTGAATAAGGACTTGTTTTGCAATAATAAAACCTAAACTAACCTACACTAACTAAAGACAAAGGAAGTTAAACAAAACCAACAATTGGTTGGGAGAAATATCTTCCTTTCCTTAAAAAATTTAACCATGTGATTAATTTGACAATGAACATGGTCTTTAATGAGAGTGGAAAACTGTATATAAATTGGTTTCCCTTCCCACTTATCAAATGAAAAGAGAAAAAATACCTCCATTTTATCTTCATTAGGCGTTGAGAGGTGCTTAAGCTGATTTTCATTATCATTTTGAAGCTCTTCCTCATGCTTTGAATTGAGCATGACCGGTTGTAACTTATTTGTTGGCTATAAACTAGCCAAGTATTTGATTGGACATGCAACCTTAGGAACCAATGGGATAATCCTTGTGATTTTCCCATATTCTTTTAAGCTCTTCCCCATAAATGGGGTCATCATGAAGACTTTCCTCATTATGAGAGATGTTTGTAATATGAATTGGATTGTGTTATGCTTCTACAAATAAATTTGTTTCCTTCTGATCTTCATCCTCTTCTTCATCAATAAATAAGTTTGATAACTTAAAATCATCCTCTTCCCTACCAAGAAGCTCCATATGATTTTATTGCAACATCTAAGGATTTTCTTGGTGTATCACTGTAATTCCCCAAATATGCAACAAGCTCTAAAAATACATGGAAATAAGGGCCACTGCACTCAATTTGAACATCTTGCTCACTTGAATCTATTCTTCCTCCATATGAAGATCAAATTGATCTTCATTTATTGTTTCTTCCTTTGTTTTCTCCTTGGGAATTTCTTCCTTTGTAGATTGCTCCTTGAAAACAACACCAGATTCCTCAAATGTTTAGGGAAGTTCTTCAAATTTCATATCATAATCAGTCCATTCCTTAACAAATATGTCATGATTGTCTACAATGGAATGCACTTCAACTGATTTCAGCATACTAGAAGGAGATTGACTGGTGACGAACCTTCTTGGCATTCAACTCTTGGATCCAACTCTTGAAACTCTAATTATGTTCTGATATGTTTAGTTCCTTCCCAACCTGCCCCACTAGGCATGCATGTGCGTATTCCTGTCTAGAAGGATGAAGAATAACCCCTTTTTCCACAAAATATTTAGCATATTTCTTGTGAAGGAATGGGAAATCAGGAAACTAAGAAGCATAGGGGGTTCATTAGCTAGGCATTATCCTAGCATGTGAGTTTATATTGAGGTAATTAAAATTAATAAAAGTAAAGGAAATATACTGGTAAACATGAGGGGGTAAAAGGGTTTTAATTTATTAATATTTTGAATCATGTATTGGGGGTAGGTTAGAGAGTTGGGTAGAAGGAAAGGGAGGTTTAATTTTAGTATAAAACTTAAACATTTAAAACCTTAGTTTTTAAAACCAAATACCTTAAAATTACAATTTAAGGAGTTTTGTCATAAAGTTAAATTATAATCTCTTTTTGAATAAAGAAATATCAGTTAAGAGATTCTTAACCAAGAATAATAAGATGGGTAGAACACTAGGATTGAGTATGCTTTTCCACACAGGTGATATTATTTCACCATCTTAATTATTTGAAGAACTATTGATAAATGATTAAAGCTTAACATTTATAAGGTAATTTGTATTTGGTCTTGAATGGCTTCAAACTATATTTTGAGAGAAAATGCTTTATTAAAAAAAATGAGTGAGAAATATGATATATTTTATGTTTAATATATTATGGTAGAAATAAAAAGGGGGTAAGTAAAATTGTCACAGAAAAATGGGTAAGTTAGGTACATGGAAAAATAGGGGGTATTTTCATTCTAATAATATAACATGAGGGGGTATTATCAATAGAATAATTAGAGGTAAAAAATAGAATTAAGGGTATTCTTTAATTCCCTTCAAACGAACGTGCTATGCCATATGCTTACTAAGTGAACCTCCCATGCTAAGAAGTTGGGAAATCAATTTGCTTGCTAATATTCAAAGCTTCATGGTTCTTCATGAGGCTCTGGGAACATATAAATATGCTTTTGTGATGAGAGGGAAAGGTTGATCTCTTGTTTGAGTTTGCAAGGGTTCAAATGATGTTGGAGGTATACCATTTTCTTGTGGAGGGGATGGGATTTTAGAAGGAATGAGGGTGGAAAATTAGAGATGAAAAGGAAAGGGAGAAGATGAAGATTTGAAATCCTCAATAGGAGTTGGCAGAAAGCTAGGAACATGGAAACTAGATGGAGATGGTATAGGTTTAGGGGGAAGGAATGGGGAGGGATGTAAGATGCTAGTATAGAATTGCTCCATTGACAGGGAATCCTACCACTATATTGGTGAGCCTCCATTAACTCAACCCATTCTACTATTTGATGTGACATCTCATCCATACAATCTAGCTTTTTTTTTAGGGATAAACTACTCTAGAATAGGGCCATCAGATGGGTAGGGGACCTTGAAATCAATTTTGAACGCATTTATTTGGCATGTGACCCTGATTTGCACCATATTTTCCTCCATCTCTTAAACATACATCTAGAAATTAGCTTCATCCATGAGATTTCCACCATCACCTGCATATCCATGTTCTTGGAAAACATCACGGTTATCCAGATAACCATATGGATAAGTGGGGGTTGGGTTACCATGCATAATCATCATGATAGGGCCCATAAAACTGATATGGGGAAATATTTTAGAAATATGGGGGTGGAGGGGAATGATACTACTCTTGATAATGATGGTTCTAACGAGGGGATGAATTCATGATTACACAAATTCATGGAAGAATGAGAATGATGGAAGGGGAAAATGGAAGGAAGGAAATTTTTTGCATATGAGATGAATAGGTTGTTGGATCCGTGGAGTCACTATATGTGTTGAAAACATGCCTCTAAATTCTAGATATCACCAAGAACACATTAAACTTGGTGAAATGAATTTGTAAATCACTTCCATCTTTATCCCACCAGGCATGCCAAAACTGTTGGAGCTCAAAATTGCACCCTAGATATGATCATGAAAGATCAATAATTCGAAGGCAACATGAGATGATATCTGCAACTGTGGTTTTTTGTAAACTAAGATCAAGCTCTAGAGAAGGTTGGTTCCTCTACCTATCCTAATGCTAAAACTGCTCCTACAACTAAAAGAAAAACTATCTAAACACTCAAGGGACTAGGGTTAGAGAAAGAGATATTAATAAGGGAAATCCTAAGCTACAAGAGGTGATAACACCGAGAAAATGGGGTGATGAACACTCTATGAGGGATAAATATAGAGAAAATACATAAGGAGACGTCATACATAAATGGACATAGGCCAAAACTACATTGAACACCTCCATTCTCACACAAAAGACAACAAAAATGGAACATGCAAAGTGCGAAATACATACACAACACACCACATCAAAAAAGAAACGCAAGAATGTAAATAAAATGAGTTAAGGCATGAAAACAACCACAAAACCATGTTTTATTACTTGAAATATGTACTTGTCCATTACAATGAACTGGAATAATGCACAAAATGCACTTTTGAAGCCCAAATTTGAGTCCTATAACTCAAAAACACATGGAAAAGCACTTTAGCATGATGCCTTTGCATTTTTAGAGAGTCCATCCTTTTTATAATGAAATATCTATAAACATATAGATAAAGGGGATGAGAAAGAGGAGGGAAAGAGATAAAGTGTGCCAATTTTAAGCTCAACCACCAACCGGATGCAATAACTCCTTGCAAGACAATACGGACGCCTGATAGAGCCAACCCTCCACATCGTTTTAACTTGTAGAAGGAGGTGGGTGAACACATTTATAATGTATAACTGCTCCTTTTCCTATTGGAGACGTGTTTACACTTTTGACCCCCCGAATTCCATTAAATCCCGAGTTTCTTGATGCTAAAATGAAGTCCTTAGAGACACCTTTCCAATGCCACTGTTTTTTGTCAAATTTGGTTGAGTGCATCAAAATTTATGCTCAAAAAAAACATTTTTTTTGTTCTGCGGCTTCCCACCCTATTTTCCTTTGTTGCGCAGGTTTCTCATTTGTTTGGCAGGTTTTTCTTGTTACATTAAATCCTTCATTTTTTGGTGAGATTTAAGTTACATGTAGACTTTTCTTAGATTGCGGAATTGAGATATTCATGGCATTTTAGTGTGTTTGTCAGAATTTTGAGTTTCTCATGGACATCTACCTTTCTCACATACCGTGGAGCTCTATTCCTTTGTTGTGCGGCCTTGTGAAGTCCATAGCTAAAATATTTCGTTCCACAGACTTCTGAAGTCCAAGGAACACTAGGACAGTGTTCTGTGGCTTCTAACCTTTGATTGCACATAACTTATTCTTCCTTGCTTCGCATACCACTGAACTTACTCCATTGTGCATTGCGGCCCCTGAGGAAGAAAACCCATGTTTTTTATTTGGCCACCAAGCACTAGATTTCATATTTTTCTCCTCAGTCCCAAATTCTCAATTCCTTTGTTCTGTGGCTTTCTATAATCCGCAGAACACTGAGTTCCACAAGTCCACAGTACACTAAGACATAGTGTTCCTCAACTTTTTTCCATGAAATTTCTCTAAGTCCAAATGTTTTTATAATTCCCAAAATTGGACAACAAGCATGATCATCATTATTTCAAAATTTTAACATTTTCAAAGGCACGATTACAATGCATACTGTGGACATGAGTTTACTTCATTTCATTTCTAATTTGCACTACTTTCACACATTTGGAAACTAGATCCATTTGCAGTGGAGTGGTTACGTGGGTAGATGGTTTCACTTTAAATATTGTAACACCTAGGGGAACTATTCCTCTCACTCCTTTTTTATATAGTTAGATTAGAAAGACACCCAACATTCTCCTAGTACCATTGCATTAGGTAAACCTTAATATATTTTTATTATTTCGATGTTGGGATGCCCAAACACCTTTATGGTTGATGTTGCTCCTAAATTTTTGGGAGTGGTTACCCCTAATCCTCCATTGGAATAATTTCAATGTCTCTCTCCAAGTGCTTCATCACAAAACTCTTATATTCACAAATAAAATAAGCGCACTCCTTTCCATGCTTTGTTCACTTTTGATTTTCAAGTTTCAAGTTCAATTTCTATTTAGAGTTAATTTTTTATTATTTCTATATTGACATTGACTATACTTTATGTTACTGGTTTTCACTTTGGGATCTTGCAACCACCCAAGCATATAAAGCAATCAAACAACTAAGCAAAGACAAAGTGTGTTTTACACATTGAAAATGTCAGCATTGGCTTAATCCCTAAATCATAACTCATGCACCTATTACAAGCCTAATTGTTATATCCAAGTTCATCCTTAGTTGTATTTCAAGGCTTTCTTTCCTCATTTACATTTCTTAACCACTCACTAAAATGCTCATATCAAACACAAGCAGTCTAATTACTTTAATTAATATAAATATAAATTTATGACACAATATCCTCCTTGAAGACCAAACCATCTAATAGGACCAAACTGCCAAACGGTTTGGTCTTGGGTTAAAAAGTATTATCCAGGGTCACCCAATGGCCAAACAGATCAATTTGGATATCTTTCTAGGTTGTTACTTTCACTATGGGTTGGCCCTTAATAAAAGATATATCCATGAAACTTGATATAAGAAATTCTAATGCAGTCATTTACTCACTTGGAATTTTCAAGAGATACTCAAGTACAAATCACTCAAAATGCATACAAAGCTATAGTAAACTTCCATAAAGCATTAAAAACATTAGGAGAAGCCCTCACATCGGTCTGAAGCACTCCAAACCAAGTTAAAGAGATAAGCTTCCCATTGCAAGTGAAGCAAAGTGTAGATGAAAAATCAAGTTAACATGCACAAATAAAATGAATATGGAAACTCATTCAAATGCAACATGCAAACTCAACAAATCAACTACCCAGATCAAGAAAAGATGAAAGGAAGAGGAAAAATACGTTCACTTACCATCTAGCATGAAATTCTCCTTCCTTGATGGGTGGATGTGCTTAGAGGATGATTGATTGCTTTAGATTTGGATGTGGATGCACTCGGACAACATCTCATGTTGATGATAGCTTGATTGTTGATGAAGATGATGAAGGATTGCTTGATTGTAGATGGATGATTGATAGAATGGATTGGTTGATTGAATAACAAAAGAGCAGAATTTTGTTATGGATTTAGAAGATTTTTCAAGCTAGTTATCATGGAGGAGGAGGGCTCAATTTATAGTTTGTGGGTGGCAAATTGAATGGTTGAGATCTTGCCATGGTGGATTGAATCCAAGGGTTGGAATTGGATGAGAGGATGGAGGATTCTTAGAGTAGAAATTTCTAGAATTTGTGACGGATTTCCATTGAATTAAAAATTCAATGGAATGTTGTAGATGTTTTTTAATATTTAAAAATGAGAGGGAGAAATAAAGAAGCTTCTAGATTTAGAAGCCTCTAGATTTAGAGGTGATGTGCACATTATTAGTTTAGGTTAATGATGTGATTAGGATAATTAATGATAGGGATTACATGGAATAACTAGTGATAGGTGTAGGTGTAGACTAGGGTAAGTGAGGCACATGAATATTAAAGTCTTATAAATGTTAAGTGGGATTAAAATAGGATAATAATGAAATAAAAGGGATTGATAATAAAATGGGATATGATGATGGATTAAAAGGATGGAATGATAGAATATTGGATAAATGATAAATAATGATAAAAGGGGGAAAATATGATAAATATGATAAAATGGATTAAATAATAATAATTAATCTTGCGATTAATTATTATATGGATTGGTAGCGGATGAATGGTGATGAGGCTAAAATGCGGGACATGATTAATGTTAATTAGTCATGTAGACATTTTAGGTGTCTACACAAAGTAAATCCAATCCAACACAAAGCATTATCAAGCAATCAAACTATCAAATAATTACATCCATAAATTATTAAATCTACACATGGAGAACAATGTTCATTTTGAGGCCTCTTTAGATTAGTGCAAACATAGGTTGTGTACGAATTGTACTTCAACCCAAAAATTAACCTTTTTATATGGGTTTTACACCATGTTAAGGTTTTGGGTCAAGTCTGTTGATTATAGAGGGTTTCACACATCTGTGAGACCTAATATTTCACATTGAAGCACATACCATTCATTCATAAGGATTTATAAATTTGTAGTCTTATTTTTAGCCTATAAGTTAAACATCCAACAAGATGGAACTTCTAAATGATTTGGTCCAAAAGGAATAGTTTTGTTTGTGTATAGTATAGCTCTAGAATCAAAGATGAAAGATAGCAGAATATTTCTAGCTAGTTCATCCCTGTGCCACACCTGGATCTTCCTCCAAATTAATCAAAGATCTAAGTGTACTAATCTGCCCGTGTTTTACTATATTTGGTGTCTTTTTTAATTGATCTATCATTTGATGCTCAATATGTATATTCTAAGCTTAATCTTAATTTTTAAATTAATAATTTGAGTATACTTCATATTCTATTCCTTACTTGGAATTTATATAAGTAAAAGGAACCATCACCTTTCCCACTTCTTATTTATTTTTTCGGGTGTAATCAACAGTAAATGTAGAACCAATCACCCAACATTGCAAAGAACATTCAACCTTTTCTTATTATACACAATTATGGTGAGAGGATTAATATCAAGAGTAGATTCCATGTCAACTTCATTGTTATATCTTGAAATTGTGGCATCCAAAACCCAAACAAGGTTTTAAGTGGCATATAAAGATAAATACTTACACACCCATTGTAAACCACAACATAATAATGCCCTCTTGAAATAAATCGCTAAAAAGGCACAATTGTTTCAATTGCACACATTACAAGTCAAGCCACTATTTCCAACAACATTTGTTTCAAAAAATACATCATTTTTCTCGTGCCAACAATGAGCTCAATTGATCAAGATATTAAGGCCCCATGATTCAATATCTTGCATGTTACCTTGTAGAGAAAGTAATCAATAATTGAAAAAATATATATTTAGAAGCTACACCACTAAATGTTGCTCAAAATAATATTTCTTGGGGAAATAAAGTGGGGTATGGATTCCATCATCCACAATATTTAGTTTAAGTTTATTTAAATTGAATAAAGGTGGGTTATATCAATATTTTTCCAAAAGTTCAACTAAATGGGGATGAACACAAATTTTGAACTTCATTATTTTAGTTATGTAGAAATAATGATAAGCATAAAACTCCAACATATAAAAATAAATTTATTAATGGCACACACATTTGTGCCATTATTTGTGTTAATTTTTTGCCATCTATAAAACAAAAAAACATAAAAAAAGTAAAATGATGTTAAATTGACCCAAAAAGTGGTGCTCATTGCATTATATGTAATAGTGCAACCGTTGAGCCAACTCAATTTGCACAGAGTTTTGTTTTAGGGTCCTATTGTGTTTAGAGGACTAGGAAGTAATTATAATGTCATACATGGGTAAGTTATGGGTTTGAGGAAGTAATGTAAGTAGGTGGGTCTTGCAATTATATAAGAATGTCGGTACATTTGTCTTAGGGACAACTCCCGCATGGTTGATGATATAGTCTGGACTAGAAAGTTAATTTATGTTATGTGTTGTAGTGTTATACATGCAAGGACTGCGAGTTAGCAAACAAATATATGATGATCCATATTTGTAGAGTATCTCAGTGGTGAAATAATTTTTAATCTACATTGTAATTCATTTGCAATTGAGTTAGTAAAGTTATTGAGTTCCTAATTCATATTCCAATCTTGCATGCAATTTCAATGCACTTTTGTTGAGTATTTTTAGGGTTGTGTAGTATAATGTTTTCCTTGATTGGGATCCCTAACTATGATTGCATACGTAATTACTTTTGGATCAGATTAATATAGAAGTTATGAGAATTGAATTTATTATTTTCAAGAGCATCACTGTGCCAAATATTTAATCCACGCATTTAAAGATCTATTCTAGCTTCTACATTGTTGCACACATTGAAAGATAAGGGTTAGGACACTTGCAGACACTTCAGTGATTGTTGAGTTGTATCGAGTATTGATTGCAATTTTCTCAATACATGAGGGACCTTTTAATAAGGAAGGATAACATTATATGCCCCCATTAACATCCCTTTTCTTATAGGTATTACAAGGAGTTGAAGACAGATTGGGGTTTTGACCAAGGAGAATAGATTCCCGATGATTTGTAATAAAACTAGAGAAAGTGAGCAATGTTTCAACGACCAACACTAGGAGATCACATTCATAGAAAAAATAAATCACATTCTATTGCAGAAATCTATTTTCATATCCATTGCATTTCTAGTTAGCCAATTTCACAATCATTACATTTTCAGTCTAAACAATTTTTTGGGCCCTATCTTTTGAGAATCGATTCATCTAACTTTTTTTATCTTTTTTCTACCACCTTTATTAACACTTATTTCCAAATTCACAAGGTCTAGTATATTTTAATTAAACCCTAATTCTATAAGCTTTTTAAATATTTAACCAAACTTCATATTATATTATATTCTTAATTAAACCCTTAGATATTTATGATAAAATATAATTTATTGCTTATCTAAATTAAACCTAATTAAAATCTTAAATACGATTGTGCATTTAGTAATAGAAAACCACTTTCCATATCCACACTTTGTTTATGTTATTTTAAAAGTGTGTGCATCCAATTAGACTTGGCATTTCAAATTGTTCATCTCTGCCAAGTCAATATTTGTTGATGGTTTCAGTTTTAGACCTAGAATTCGATTCTGGGGGGAAATTTTTTCAATATTATATTGGATATGGTAATGGAAGCCTGCGGAAATCTACCTACATTGTTTAAAAATTTACTTTTAAATTTGTGCTAATGTATATAATATGTCCTTCCCAATTTATTTTATTTTTCATAAAAATATATTCTAATAAATACATTTTACATTTTTTAGTTTTTATAATATATAATTGTCTACAAATTGTGTCAAATTTTAAGTGTAATTTATGTCTGAAAAAAATAAATATGGCATGTACCTTGTCAATTATCAGTGTTACATCCAACTCCAAGAGAAAAGTTGTATGTTAAAAGACAATTCTATTATACGTGTCAATCTATGGTTTTCATAATGTTTCCCTTAACATAAATTCAATATAGATACGAGATGTGGACATGAGTCATGGAGATTTATATAAGAATTAAGACTTATGCCATTATTTCTCCTTTTAAAGAGACACGGGGTGGTCGTGGAATTAACTTGCGCTCAATTTAATTGAACAAGGCCTTCTAAATAGATTTCGGTAATATAATATTTCAATTATTTTTTATTTTTTATTTTTAGGATAAAGCATATATGATATATACATCTCACAATGGATTTCACTTGAAAAAAATAGAACAAATTGTATTTGTAAAAAAAAATAAGAACAATTATTTTGTGGTTAAAAGGATAATATTTGTTATGGCTAGGTTTACACATTGAAAGTTAATTTCATATTAAAGTTATTTGTAAAAATAAGGATAAATGTATTTTTAAGAGGAGTTGATAATCGAAATTAATAGGAAAAATAATAATTTTCTTTAAAACAATTTAATTTATTGTTGCAACAATTATAACCAACTATAATCCTATAAAGTGTTAAATCTCACAATCATAAATAAAATTATTTTATTTCATATATTATAATAACAATTTTTTTTTCAAAAAAATTAGAAATCAATTCAAGTGTTGCACTACATGCTTTTGTGTGGATCAATTTTCGTGTAGTTCTCCTAAGTGTTTGTGTAAGTGTGAGTGCAATCTAAGTCAAACCACTAGGAATAACCTCATGTCACTTGACACCAAGATTACATGGTAACTATATAGGATGTGGCTAGTCACATGACTTGGGAATGTAAAATCAAAGATTAAAAATATATAATTGGTGGGAATGAAGATGTGAATAATTTATTGAATGCTCCTTTCATTAAGAGATATTTTGACCAAAAGTATTCTTGGTTGTATATTTGACTCTTAATTTCTTCAATTAAAATATTCTAATATCAATGAGAATATGAAGCAACATATATTATAAACTATAAGTTACACTATTGGGTCAAGAAATAAAAATATCTCAGTGTCGAAATTACATAAATATCTTGAGATTTTGAAATAATTGAGTGGATTTATGAGGCATAAATTTCAGTTAAGTCTTAATCAAAGAATTCATTCAACCTACAATTGTCTATTGAATCATGATTAACAATATTGTATCTATTTTAAATAAATTAAATTAGCTGAGAATAAACATTTATTTTGAGGGATATTTTGGCTAAAATTATCCTTTATGATATATTTGACTCTTAATTTTTAAAAATCAAATCAAATTTAAACTCAATAAGAGCATGAAGTGACATATACCATGAATTATAAGTTACACCATGAAATTAAAAAATGAAAATATCTCATATACAAAAATATCTTGAACGTGTCAAATAAATGAGTAAATCTATGAAGCATATTCCAAATAAGTCTTACTAGAGAAGTCATTCAAACTATAAGAATCTATTGATTCATGATTAATAATTTTGAATAAATTGGAATAGATAAGTGCAAGCACTTGTTTTAGAATGACTTCCATCCTCAAAAAGAAAGTGACTAAGTGAGAATGGACTTTGACCTTTGACCCTTTTTTTTGTCATTATGCATTTAGTAATTATATAAGATAAGAATTTCTTTATTTGGGATATGTTATGCATATTAGTGTTAGAAATAATTTTATTTATTTCTTTAAAATTTTGTCACATATTTATATTTTTATTGGAACACATCATAAAGTATCACAAAAATATATATAGTTATAATAAAGGGGGAGTTGGTTAGTATTCATGACACAATATTTATTTCTATAAATATACAGTTCAAAAAGTAATTTATACATGTTGTTAGAAACGAATATAAATTGCAAAGTCCAAATAATACATAATAAGGATTAGTTGAAGCATATTAGGCCATTAAAGATACCCGAAATGAGAGTTGAACAAACAAGTTCCACTTTAGTCTTTGGAGTCCTCAACTTGAAGTTTACTTAAGTCTTCTACATATCCATCTCAATTTCACCCAAAACAATATCTGACAAAGTGTTACAAGACAAAGGGAGTTCAAATAATGCACTAAATTCAATTTGACCACATGTAAGTATTTCTAACCCTAACCTCTTACTTTTCTACTATGGTTGACAATTGTTGTTTGTATTGGTCATAGTGCATGTAATACCATATACTTGTTCTTTTATTGATATTGTTACATTCTTGTCATTATTGTCACAACTCTTGCTTTTTTCTTAGTGGCACCCTTTTATGTAACTTAATATTAGGTAGCTCTTGCTTACATCCTAATGACACCTTGTTACATATAACTCTTGATTTAGCATTTAATGACAACCCAAATCTAGTAAGGTCCTACACCTTGTATCCTCAACAATTGTGTGTAGATCCCCCTTTTAGATCCATTACAACTTCTTGCTCACATGAATCTCGTCTATAGTCATAAATTCTATTGAGGAATGTAATTTGTGTGTTGGTTCTAGAATAATCTTCTACCTTTTGTTGATCCAGAGGATCCTTCAGAGGTCATTCCTGGCCTATATGCATCCCACATCTCAAAATGGGGAATATATAAATTCCTCCCTTTGATTTATACTCCAAATATTTGGGGTTCTAAATATTTACTAGTATTTTTTTAAATTTTTATAGTAGCAAAAAATCCTATGTTGTTTATTCTTAAATCTATCAAACATGTGACACTTGTTCCTACATTAGAATACATTCAAATCATTTCCTAACCATATTAAAGCTTTTTTATTACATGATATTCATTTAGCCTCAATTCATTTAGCCTCAATTCATTTGTGGCTAAAAACTACACCCACAAATGTATGAAGGGCATAACATAGGTTCTATGACACAAAATGCAACAAAAGAATTCTTATTTGGAGGAGATTTAGAGAGGTGTAGAACTTAGTCAGGGGCACCATAACGAAACTAGGTATATCATTTCTAATATTTCTTTCATCAATTTTGATATATTATTGTCATGCGTATTTATGCACGAATATTTGTTCTTTTAGGTTTCGCATTGACATCCGAACATGTATTAGTATGTTGAGAACTTGTTCAGAGTCACTATCTAACCTCCAATATAACATTATGTGATTTTTTGAATTTCTCTTTTTAAAAATTTAATAGACCTTTAATTAATTGTACACTTATCCGCATACAAATACCCTTACAATTTTTTAAATATATAAAAATACACAATTTTATATTCACTTATTTGTTTTATTTTAATATATATTACAAACACAACAAAATGAATTACCCAATAATTAAATATATTAAAGCGCCTATATTATTCATTATAATATTGATCTAAATTAGATCAATCATTTGGTCTTTTCATCTAATTACTTTGAATAGTAGTTAAATATAGCTGTTTTGGAAATTTGGAATACTATAATGAAAAGAGAGACCAATTAATATTTTACAACAAATATAAGTATGAAACATAAGAAAGTAAAGACAAAGGAGTCTCCGCCTGATCATTATCACTCCAATCTTATCTAATGGTGACCAACTCCATACATCTTTATCTCTTAATATTTTTAATCATAATATTATACAAAATAAGCGTATTTACCTACATACGAATACGTATATACACATAGCCGCGAATTCAAGGAAAAAGTTGAAGAGGCAATCCCTTCACGACGCGTGGCATTCTTATCGAGCCGTAAAAGACAGACAGATAAATGAAATATCATTATCGGGAAATTCTGTGGCACCATCATTTCCTAGTGGAACAACTGGCAAATCTTCAGTCACATGCCGTTAAAATCCGAGAATCCGAAAAGCTGTTACGTACTGTAACGGACGAACGAGGTGATGAAAATTTGCAGGTTAAATATGGTCGACATACATAGGTACTCAACTGTCATTTTGTTTGGACGTTTTGTTACGGCACGAGTCGCGCGAAAGTTACGGGCGTGCGAAATATCTCACGAATCCGTATATCAATCTATTGGACTGAAAATATCAGAACTATAATTTTATTTTGTTTTATTCCAATTTCCATGGCACTTTAGATATTTGTGGTATACACATGCTGGTTGGCTGAAATTTGATAAGCTTTTGCCATAGTTTCAAAGTCCCAACTTAAATTATTTTGATTATTAATTTATATGTATGCAAAATTGGAAACGCCACCAACAACAAAATTAAAAAAATTGGTTAATTACTTGCTAAACAAAATAATTTTATAATGTTTGTGTATTTATTCATTACGTGTTTAAATTAAGTTATATTTGTATGTTTTTATCAACTCCACACTTTTCAGTTATTGTCTCTTCTCTTCAAATTTTCTATGATTTGGGCATCGTGTATGGGTATATTGTATGCAAAGTATATTCTAATTCATTTATCACCTAACCACTGAGAAGCAATTCAACATCTGTTTAGAAGATCCAAAGTTTTTTTTTTCCCCTGATAATAGATCATAGAAGATGATTTGAAATGTTGATTGGAAAAAAAATGGCACAGAGTTATTCCAAAAACTTCTCTATTATTTGTTTAGGAATTTAGTGAAGAGAGAATCTAAGCATTCGTAGAGAATCAAGAAGTACCTTGACATAAGGTAAATTGGGTCATTTTATCACAACGTTTTACTCCAACCTATGTTTTGAACTATCTTTATACTATTAAAAAGATATTTTAGAGACTTACAATTTTTCATATTATATTTTTTTTTTGTGATTTTAGACATATTTGAAATGATTTTAAAACAAAAAACAAAATTGAGAAATAAAATCTTATTATAATTTATGAATAACTTTTGACTCCGCCCTCCTTTTGAGTTTACATTGTGGGAGAGATATTATAAATACCTACAACTGTTATGTTATATACTTTTAATGATTTAAATGATTTTTTTCCTATTTAACCTTGAAGAAAGAGGACTCTTGAGGAATCATCGCACATATGACAAAATATTAATTTATATTATTTTAAAAATTTGTTGGGAATAATCAAAAGCACATTATACCAAAGTTGTAGGTCTTGTCAATATCTTAAAACAATGTAAAGAATGCTAATTGAACAAAGGTTGGAGGAAAAAGTTATGCCAACATGTAAAACTAGCAATCGTACGTGGAGTGTACGATGAAAACGCCGAAGAGGATGGGATGAAGATGTGAATATGATGGGTGGTGATGGCAAGAAATAATGGAACATTCTATACATTGATCAACAAGAAGGATTTATAAAGAAATATGTAACACGAAATTTTTCAAAAGTAGACATGAAGTTTGAACTTCTTTGATAGGTACAAATTCAGTACACGACAACTAGTGGCTGTAAATTCAGTTTTCCATATTATTGCTTTCAAAAATGTATGTGTTCTTCAAAAAAATTGCTTGTAATTTGCAAACTGGCGTGAAACAAGTTCTTGGCCTACTCAAGCTTGTCCTCATAGCCAACTTTCAATTCCAATTGTTTGTGCATAACAATTTCAAAAATCAACTCATCGATCACATGATCATCATTGTTGTTGGAAACCCACTTGTTTCCTCTCAAACTCCTCCTTAGTTGGGAATGCCATGTCTTTGCTGAAGGTGGTCGCCACCGCCACCTACAAATTCTGTAGTGTTCCAACTAAGCTCTGAATTCTGCCCTGAATTTTGCGCAATTAACGTAATAAACCTTCTTATGAGCAAGGAAACTACAAGCAAAACTATGACATATGGTATTGTCTGCGAATCCGGGTTTTTGTTAAATCTATAAACAATTGACTATTGATCCTCAATTATTTTAGCTAAACTATTACTAAACTTGTAATTATTTTAGTTGTTTTGCTAATTCCAAATAGCCCAATGAATAATGACATAGAGCCCCCATCTTGCTGGCAAACAAATAATTAATTGGATAGAGATTAAGGCAACTGAAAATTCCATGAGGAAGTTGAGCACTAAAACCGAAACAAATGCAGTTTTCTACAAAAGCAAATTCATGTTTATAAACAGCTTATGTCAAGAACCATGCTACCTTTGTCATTACATGGATCAATTTTTTTTTAATCCACAGAAAGGCCAATAGCTAGCTAATGCTTCCTCTAAAAAACACAAAGTGTTCCTATGGAAAAAGAGTACCTGACAGAGAAGAATAGTCATTGTGCATACAATCATGCTTGACTTTGTCATCCCGACCAAAGAGCTGCTGTAAATATCATCGTAAGAATGTATGTCAAACTGAAGCAGTTATATTGTCAATTCATAGTCATATCCACTGTAACAATGACATAGTATGAGAACGGTAATCTTAACAACAGAGAATCTAACTGTTATCCAAAATGTGCCCCAGCTCATTTTTTGTGGCTAACTCCTTGTGTTCTTGCCTCTCTTGTGCCTCAGTCCACATTTTTTGATTTTAAGGCACTCAAGGCTTTCTGGAAATGGCACCATCAGATAGAGCTCTCTCTCAGCTTTCCAGAAAGGTAAAGTTTGCCTCCTAACTCCTTATATTTTTCAAGTTATGGCTCGGCGGAGTTTTTATGGAAAATTTTCCCATTTGAGGCCCGCAGCCAATAGGAAGCTGCCACGTGGCATCCGACCAGCAGAGCGCGGGGAATTTTTGAAAAAAATTCCAAAGACAAAAAAGAGGTAAATTTTGAAATTTTTTCCCGTCGATCCGTTTTTGGGCCATTTTTGCCCTAAATCTTCAAACGATCATATCTTTTGATCCAGAGCTTGGATTTTCACGTTCTTTATATCATTGGAAAGATGTTAAAATTCTCTACATGATTCCATGGTAAATTTCTAATTTTGGTTCAGTTTGGAGAGAGAAAATTCAAAAACGGTTCTGGTACGTGTCCATGGCCAGAAATGACATTTCAACAACCAAATTTAATACATAATGGGTCGCATTCTTCTCCAATATGGTCAAAAATGACAGGGTATGGGTTTGTAAGGTCCTCCATGCTGTTTTAATGTATTTGCTGTCAGAATCCACTTGTGGCCTTGGCTCAAATTTGGATTGATGACTCCAATGAAGTCCAATCCCTATTGCATGAAAGGCTGGTCGACTGAAATTGGGTGCAATGGAAGTGCTGCTAACTTTTCTTTGCCTTTGAAGAATGCACAATTCTTACACTTTTTGATCCATGCATAACAATCACTAAATGATCCATAGGGATCCAGAAAAACACACCACTTCATCAATTTCATCAACCCCAAGAAGGAGAAATAAGAAAAGTGAAAAGAAATGAGGTAAAGTGTCCTGAGACCACCAATCTGTACAGGGCGGCGGTCCTGAAACTTTCGAACAGAAAAGAAGAATGGAACGCGAATGGACATGAATTTGAAGTGCCCAGCTGTGTCTCTTCCCTTCCATGCCCTTTCTCATTCTCCAATGCACGTGAGGACATGTAAAGGCCTATAAATACATGGAAGGAGCAAAAGAATACACATTCGAAGGTGAATCAGAATTTAATGAGAGCAGTGAGCAAGAACTTCAGTGCCAGAATGGAATTGTAGGAGCAAGGTGTAAAAAACAGAGCAAGCAAGTAATTGGAGAGAAGGTTTACATTGTTGCTTCTTTTCATACTTATTGTAATATGTAATTGTCTATGTTAGAAAAATAAAAGTGGGAAGAAAGAGTAGTTTCCCTTCCCGACTGGTTTTCCTCCTTGGAGGTTTTCCAGGATAAAAATTGTTGGTGTTGAAGTTTAAATTATTTTCCTTCTCTACAATTTCCTTTCTATAGCACTAGAAAATTAGTCACAAAGCTCTAATATTTAATCAAATCTATCATTTTCCAGAGTTGAAAGTAGAACAACATAGTTGTGTGATTCGTAGAGTTCCAAAGTAGAAGTTTAAAGATCATTTTGGTATCAGAGTTGATTATATATCCAGGGACTGTGGTATTCAAATCTTTTTTGTGATTTTGTATGACAGTGACAAGGTCCAAAGGTGAAGAATTTTTACCTTGTGAGCCAGATATTTTGATGAAGAAGTGGAAACAGAGAATTCCAGCTCAAATGGAGGAAGAGAACTTGGTCCGTAGAGTCGAGATGCTAGAGACCATGATGGATAGATTGCATAGGAAACAAGAAGAGCTTTCAGATCTGCAAAAGATAGCTTTGGTTAAGCAAGATTCCATGGAATCGGTGGGTTCGAAGCAATATCTGAAAAATTTGGTATCGGAAAGAGCCACATAGAGGAAGAATGGGAAGAGCATGAAGAGACGCCAATTGTAAGCGAGTAGGTAAAATCTACACATACACCTTTTAAAGTTGAAACAAAAGTGGAAATAAAGAATTTTGAAGGATAAGTAGATGCAGAATTACTAGATAAATGGCTAAAACAGTTGGAAGTCTATTTTAGTGTGCATAATGTCACCGAGGCACAAAGGGTCACCTTTGCATGTCTCAAAATGGAAGGTCATGCTCTGGTTTGGTGGGAAACCCATCTAGCCATTTGTGAGAAGAGGAAACGTCCTATTGTCAATACTTGGAAAGGTTTTAATGAATTGATAAGAGCTAACTTCTATCCTATTGGCCATAAGACTGACATGATGATTAAGTGGCAATACTTTAGACAAGGCAGCAGTCAAAGCGTGTAAGACTACACTCCGGAATTTTGGAGAAAAGCCATGTTACTTAATATGGACTTAGAGGATGAGGACATTCTGACCAAATATTTGGGAGGACTTCACACTCACCTTCGGAGGAAGGTAATCTCCATGAAGCCCAAGGATCTCAATGAAGCTTTTGTATAAGCATACTACATTGATGACGAGAAGAAGCAAGAAGAAATAGAGCCAAAGGGAGACTAGTCAACAGAAACAACAGGACAAAGAACATGGGAAGACAAGTAGCAGAGGTAAATGGAAAGGTAAACATGCCATTACTAATTTGCATACTTGTAAATATCCTAAGAATCTCTGTAAGAATTGTGATGTAAATGGACATACTGACGCCACATGTTGGAAGTTGCATCCGAAATTACACCCAAAGCACCGAACCAAGGATCCCAAGAAATCCATGGCCACTGTGAAGAAAAAAAGAGAGGTGGAGATTGAGGATGATTCAGATGTAGACGAGAGGTTGGGATGCATGGCCACTAACATGTACGGGGCAACAGAAGAGGAAGAGATGAGTAAGTTATTTCAAATCAGAATCCTTATCAAGAAGACTAAGGTAAACGCTTTAGTAGATTCTGGTTCTCAATCAAATTTGATTTCTGATGCAGTTGTAGAACAGCTTGGCCTAGAGACTTATGCGCATCCACATCCATACCCACTGGGATGGATGAAGAAGGGTGTAGAAATACAAGTTACAAGGAAGTGTAAGTTTCAGTTTGGGATAAATACCCAATACATAGATGTATTAAAGGCTAATATTATTCCACTTGATGCATTTGATGTTGTCTTCAAAAGTCCTTACTTGTATGTCGGGGATGTCATGTTCACAAGGAGGGAAAATTGGTATAAATGGATCAAGGATGGAGTCAGTTTTAACATCCAAACACACCAGAGCAAATCAAAGAAGGCTATAGGAAGTGTTAACCAAGCACCAAGACTTATTCAGGCAAATCAGCAGTTTTGTTTGTTTTCATTAGAAGAAAAGAAAAATGGACGTGAGAGCATGGATATTTCTGACCAAAGGATGGAGAATTTGGATATCACTTGTGAGTTTTTACAGAATAAGCCACCATAGGAACCACTCATTCAAGGATCAAAACAAACTTTCGCTATGCAGTCACCGTATCTACCTACAGATTCACTGGATCTGACCGTGGGGCAGCAAGAAGAAGAGGAGATACAAGAAACAATGGTGAATATAGCAACAACGTACTTGGAGAGGATTCGGCCAATCCATCTCAAGAGACAAAGACAAGAAAGGACTAAACCACTACAGTATGGGACCTTCGCCATACTTGAACAGGTTAGAGAATAAACCTTCATGCCATACTTCATGCAAATACACATGATAGTAAGTTGCAAGAGCTCGCATCCACTAACGCCATCTATGCATGAAAAAGAAGGAAAGATACAGAAGTTACCTCCCAAATAGGATTTTACTCGAGGCATCTTGGAGGAGGATGTAGCACTGGAACAATAAACTATAGATCCATAGGAGTCTTGGTAGGTTGGACGAGAGAAGACACCAAGGCAAACCCAATGGTGCTCAAATGAGCACGAGAGGGATTTGATTCCTCTACCACTCCCCCACTAAGTTGTTGTGGGACCAAAAGGCTCCTAACTAGGGGAGGTATGATCCATAGGGATCCAGAAAAACACACCACTTCATCAATTTCATCAACCCCAAGAAGGAGAAATAAGAAAAGTGAAAAGAAATGAGGTAAACGGAGGTTCTAGATAGAACTGCCACTCTGTGCAGAGCGGTGATTTCAGAACCGTTGTCCTATAGGGCGGCGGTCCTGAAACTTTCGAATAGAACAGAAGAATGGAACACTAATGGACATGAATTTGAAGCGCCCAGTCCTGTCTCTTCCCTTCCGTGCCCTTTCACATTCTCCAGTGCACGTGATGACATGTGAAGGCCTATAAATGCATGGAAGGAGCAAGAGAATAGACATTTGAAGGTGAATTAGAATTTAATGAGAGCAGTGAGCAAGATCTTCAGTGCTGGAATGGAATTGTAGGAGTAAGGTGTAGAAACAGAGCAAGCAAGTAATTGGAGAGAAGGTTTACACTGTTGCTTCTTTTCATACTTATTGTAATATGTAATTGTCTGTGTTAGACCAATAAAAGTGGGAAGAAAGAGCAGTTTCCCTTCCTGACTGGTTTTCCTCCTTGGAGGTTTCCAGATAAAAATTGTTGGTGTTGAAGTTTGAATTATTTTCCTTCTCTGCAATTTCCTTTCTATAGCACTAGATAATCAATCACGAAGCTCTAATATTTAAGCAAATCTACCATTTTCCAGAGTTGAAAGTAGAACATCATAGTTGTGTGATTTGTAGAGTTCCAAAGTAGAAGTTTACGGATCACTAAACACTCTAGGCCAATAATAACCCATCTTCATGATCTTGAGTGTTGTCACCCTTGGATCAAAATGGCCTCTAGATGCTTCAACATGGAATTCTTGTAACACTCTCTCAACCTGATCTGTCTCAATGTATCTCAACAGAATGTCATTGATGTCTCTTTTGAACAAAACACCATCAATAAGAACATATGGGATGGCCCTGTAGTCTAAAATGTCTCCTTTTTGCTTTACTCATCCCATGAGGACACAAGGCCTGTTTGAAGGAAGTGCGCCATGTCTTGAGTCTAACAAGGAGTAGGTACATCATTATTTCCTTCCTCTTGATTATCATGTAGAACAAAAACAACCTCCTTTTCACTGTTTTCTTCATCTTGTTGACCCGAGGCTAGTTGTTCACACAACCCCTTCCCACGGACCAACTTAGTGACCTTGATCTCAATGTCATATTCCATGACACGAGTGATCCATCCTGCACGTTTTTCATTCAGATCCTTACTGAGAAGGAATTATTTAACTCCCGCATGGGAGACCAACAATTGGATTTTATTGTTTGAAACCAAATGCTTAAACTTCTTTAATCCTCTGATTATTGCCAGGACTTACTTTTCGATGAAAGAGTATCTCACTTAGTCTTCCAGACTTTGATTGAAGAAAGCAATTGGTTGTTCTGTACCTTCTTTGTTCTGTTGAACTAAGATTACAAAAATTATGTCACTACCACCAAAGGCATACAGTATGAAGTCTTTAGAGAAATCTGGATTCACGAGAGTTGGGGCTTATGATATAGCTTCTTTGATGGCCTCAAATATTGCCTTTCCTTTAGCTATCCACCTAAATGCTAAGCTCTTCTTCAACATCAACATTATTGGCTTAACAAGGGCAACAAAGTTTGGTACAAACTTGCGGACAAAATTGATTTTTCCCAAGCTTTGAAGAGCTTTCTTGTGGCTTGGCAATGGCAATGCTCTTATTGCTTCAACTCTCTCCGGGTAAATTTCCAATCCTTCCTTTGATACAATATGGCTTAGAATCTTGCCCTCATGGGCCAAGAATATGCATTTTTTAGGGTTCAATGATACCCCAAAACTCCTGCATCTTTGAAACACTTGCCTTAGGTGGAAAAGGTGGTCTACTACATTTTTTGGAAAACACCGTAATGTCATCTAGATATATCAGTACTATTTTGTTGATCAGTCCTTTGAATGCCATATCCATTACCCTTTGAAAAGTGGCTCCGGCATTGGACAATCCAAATTGCATTTTTATGTAGGCATAAGTGCCCCATTTGGTGGTGAAATCTGTTTTGAACTGATCATCTTCTTTCACCATGATCTGGTTTTACCCTAAGTAGCCATCTAGGAGGGAGAATCTCTCTGATCCAGACACCACTTGCAAGATCTACTCCATTGAAGGGCACTGGGTAGTGATCTTTGAGGGAAGCTCTGTTCAAGTCTCAAAAATCTACACACAACCTAATCTCTCCATTTTTCTTCCTGACTGGGACTAGGTTTGCAACCTAGCTTGAGAGTTTGATTATAAATATGATACTTGCCTCTATCAGCTTGTTTAGCTCTTTCTTCATCAGAGGCTCAATGTGTGGATTGAATGGTCTCTACTTTTGCCTAATGGGCTGAGCAGTTGGATCTAGTTTGATTGTGTTGTGCTAGCTTTGGATTAAACCCTCTTAGGCCTTCATAGCTCTAAGAAAATACATCTGGAAATTCTTGGCAAAGTTGTATGAATTCATACCTTTACTTGCTCAGTGGTCACTTTGCCAATTTGAAGTGTTTTTCCTTCTCCAACTGGGATTGACTCTGAATCTTCTCCTTTGATATGTATGTTAGCCTTCTCTTTTCTAAATTGATCATTAGGATTGAAGATAGACTCCAATGTCACTAAGCCTTTGGGAAGCTTGTTTGTATACAGTTGTACTATTTGATTCTTGTATTGTTTGCTCTAATCTATTTTGATTTCTAGCTGAGAATTCAGCTTCTTCTTGTAAAAAATTAATGATCTGTTGATCATTCTCGAACACCTGTCAACATGTGTTGTTATCTGGCATTGCTGGCCTCACAACTATATGGATAAGTGGTTATTCTTTGTATTTTTTGATGATGTCGGTTACATCAAACGTTGCTCCAACTGCTGCAAGTCTATCAGTAGATTTTTTCTCCTTCTTGGGTATGGACACAGTGCTGAAGACCTCGAAATAATCCATGAGATTCCATACCCTACTCTTGTAGTTCTTGAGCAGGTCATTCTTGACAGCATTAAGCCCCTCTAACTTGATTGACAAACCACTTCACTGTCACCAAACACTTGCAAGTTCTTGATTCCTAGCTTCCTTGCTTGATGAATACCATGTACCAAAGCCTCATATTCAATAGTGTTATTTGAGCAAGAAAATTGAAATTTGAAGGTTGAATAATATTTCATATCTTTAGGGGACACAATCATATCTCCTCCTCCAACTCCTTGTCTACTCCTTGAGCCATCAACGAACAATTGACATACCTCATTGTCATCTTTATATTCTGGCTTAATTAGCTCAGGAAGAGGATGATTCTCTTCATGTAGACAGTAGACACCTATCTCAGATTCTTCCATCTCCTTATATGGGTCAAAAGCATGTCTTTTGTTGGCCCACTCATCGAGAGTCAAGTCTGGGATACATCCCACCTTGGTATCTACTTCACAAGTGCTTAGGAGGTCTTCTTAATCAAAAGATGAGCAGTTGGCATTGATTGGGCTAGGCACATAAGATTCAATATGATAATCAACAATGGGCTTAGATCTGATTTTGGCCTTTGCCCCATACCTTGTTCTAAAGAGCATATGTGACCAATCAGCAGACAGATAGCCTCTAATTTTGGCAGTGAAGTCCCTAGACAAACACAAAGCAAAATGTGGTGTCAAATCTATGATTGATACGTTCTACAAAATAGTCACATTGGGGCAGGCATGCAGAGTGAGGCTCAGATCCTTGATGATTCCAATAGTTGTCACTGTTGTCCCATCTAATTGCACTACCCCTCTAGAGATGACTTCATATTGGAGACCCAGTTGATCAGCTATTTTCTTGGGCATTACATAGAACTACTTGCCCCAGAATCAATCATACAATTGTGAACCAATTTTTCTCCAATAATCAATGAAACATAGAATGGAGGAGGTCTCAGGTTCTTACCTTGTTGTTCTCGATGGTTTTCCCCATGTTGAGTTGTATTGGTAAGCACGTTCTCTTGCTGGTTAGGGGTGTGATTTGAGCTTGACCAATTTTGTATAACAGTTTGCAATATATCCCTCTGCCCTGGAATGGCTAGTGACTCCCATAGTGAAATGTTCACACTTGTCCTCTTCATTTACTCAATTATATTGAATGAGCTATCCTTTTGCTACCCCTTCCGAGGCACATTTTTCTCTTGCACCTAGGCTGTTACAACCGGTGCTTGAGTAGGATTTGGAAGGTGGCTTGGATTGACTTTACACATTGGGAGTTGTATTTTGAATGCCAAAACCTTGCTGAGTGACAAAAGGTTGAGGATCACCTAAGTTTGGTGGTTGTCCTTCTCCAATATTTCTCCTTTTAGACCGTGTATTGGTAGCTACACTTTGAGAAGGGAACTAATTCATCCCACATAAGTCTTCAGCTTGCTAATTGACAAGCAGAGTTTCACTTGGAGGTCCCTCTTGCTGAGCTCCTTGCTGTTGACTTTCTTCATGGCTAGGTTCTTGTGACACCACCAATGGTTTGCACCATCAAGATCTTGATTTAATGCACCATTAAAGCACATTGATTGGTTATGTGGCTGATTACATGGGAAACACCATTCATACTCTTATGCCATGTTATTCTGTGCTGGAACCAATCCCCTTGATGTTGAACACTATGTTTGGGTCATATGACCTAAAAGGTCTAGCAGCTTGAGGTTTCCCTTGGTGTTGACTCTAATTTACAACCTGGGCTGGTGGTCTATTTTGCTGATATGGGGGTCTAGCCTGATATTGAGCCTGGGGCTGATATGGCCTAGAACACTGAGCATTTTGCTCTTTTGATGGTTACTATCTCATTCCCCTAAGTTTTGTAGTTGTTTCATCACTTCCTAAAGCTCCTTTGAGGTGTTAGATGATGAAGTGGAGGCTTCAGCTGAACTTTGACTCCTGGGGGTGGGTACAGGAGCTAATGTGGGTGTTTGGATGGTACATGGGTTTTCTAACTCGGGGTACAAGGGGCATGGATGGCCTAGGAGTAATTTTTCCAGCCTGAATCAAATGGTTCTCAGCTCCTATGGAAAGGCTATATGCTGCAGGTAAGGTTGTGGCCCCCATTGACTGAATCATCAAAGAAATATCAGAATTTAAATCCCTAAGAAAGTATAAGAAGGCACCTTCATTAGTGGGCTTTTCTACTCTTGGAATCATGTCCCAGGTTTGTTGAAATCGTAGGTTGAAATCTGTCATTTTCTCATTCAGGGCTCTCTTGATTGTTGTTAGTTGCTCCAACAAAGATAAGTTATCACCTTTTTCTCCAAACTGGTTGTGAAGAGTTGTGCACAACTAGTTCCAATTTTGGATAGAGTCTGCTTCAAGGCTCTTGAACCATTGTGAAGCTTTACCTTTGAGTGAAGAGGCTGAGCAACTTGATTACAATGTCCATCTCATGGATCTTCATGGATTGTACAAAGACATTTGCAATATCTTGGACATGGTCACCAAGAGAAGTCTAGTTTTCCCTAGTGAAATATGGGATGCTCTTTAATGCTACAATCGGAACCGGATTTTGTGCATTCAGGGTAAGTGGGCTGCTTCCAATGAAGTTGACATAAGGATTTGGCTGAGCCATTCTGATCGGCCTAAGTCACCCTTCTTGATTTGAAAGAACAACCTACTAGGAGGAGGTGTTGATAAGGCTCTATTTGGTGGGAGATAGATACCTCTAGGTTCTTCTTCTTTTCCCTCTATCTGGAGACAAGTGTATGTGTAGAAAATAATCCTTCCTCTCTTGTTCTAGACCTTGTTTGTATCCTTCTCATGAACTTGCTTGGAGTGCTGAAACTAGTGGATTTTTTTCTTTTGGAGTCACCAGATGTACAATTTTAAAACTTCTTAAAAGCTAGAATCACAACAAGTGCACATCAATCTTACTGTAATAAGATGGAGACTTCTCTATCCCACCGGGCATACCAAAACTGTTAGTGCAAAATCACATCACCCCCAAATGATTTCTATAGATATGCTTTTCTAAGGCAGAGTCATTTGGTGTGATCTGCATAACATTGAACTTTCCCCAAGGTGTGGGACCTTGTAAATGGAAAAGTCTCTCCAGATTAAAGGATGGTTCCTATTCCTCTATTTAGGTGCATACATGAGAACTTGCAGAGGATCTATCTCTATACCTAATCTAAAATTTTCCAAGGAGACAAGGATAAAAAGGGATATAAGAAATAAGAAATGACTAAACTACAAGGTGATGCACCGAAGGAATGATGAACACTTAGTTTTGCTGATAGACACAAACCAACAAAATACATACAATAATCAAGCACAGATAACCAAATTTATAATGAAAGACTAGATGTGAGAAAAAGAGATAGAAAGGATCTAGAATTGATCACAAATGTGTTTTATTGCTCTGCAAATTGATATAATGCATTACAAAAATAGCCAGGAGGCAAAGAACATACTGTAATTTTAATGGAAGGCCTGAACTCCATGAATTCCTTTGCTAGAAGGAAAGGGGAGCTTGCAAAACAAAGAATGTCCAACCCTTTACAATGAGTCCTCGAAGCCTGTATTTATAGATTCGATACAGATGATAAGAAAAAGAGAGAAGTGGGAAAATAGCTCCAAGCTCAACCACCACTATTTAATGTCTCCCATAAAATCTTGTTCCAAATATGTCTTGACTGCATCAAATCCTTATTCGGCTCCTCAAAGGAGGAATAAATGGCGGAACAGATCAAATCCAATCTGGTTGTTGAGGCAAGAAGATCCTGCATTAAAGGCCCGAAGACATTTTCTCCATTTTCACCTACCAAGGCTTTGAAAAAATGATTTTTTATCTTTCCATGGCATAGAGGACATCGAGATGCTTCCAACGGTGTAAGATTTGCAATATTTCGAGCCCTGAGTCGAAAGATATGCCCCTTCGAAGTTTGTATCGGGTCCATACAAATGGGTGGGAAAATAGTTTGAAAAATGGGTCTCCTTTTTAATATGGGGCACGTGGCAGCCAGATTAGGGAAAAAATCAGGTTTGCAGGTCCGTGATTTATCTTTTTCCCCCTTTTCCATACAAAAAATGCAAAACTCAGAAAAAACCCACGGCCCTAACGCTCCGCTTGGACACATGGCACCCTTTGGTTTGTTGGGGGAGATGCACTTCAATTTTTATCTCTGTGCCTTTTTGAAAAAAGGAAAATTTTCACCTTTTCCTCCGATCCCCACTTTGACCTTGACTCGGGCTCAAATGTTGACTTTTTCCTTTGGGCGGAGTTGTTGCGGCCCATTTTGTAACTTTTACACCTTTCAGAATAACAAGGGGCAAAAAACCAACTTTCCCCCCAATGGCCCGCTTTAGCACTGCTAGTTTAGGCTTGTCACATGGCATTTTTCCTTTGGGTCCAGCTGCTTGCCCAATTTCTGCATGTTTTTGGCTTACAGTCCTTTGGAATCTTGGCGGGGTCACATCTCTTAACCTGGGACACACTTAGATAGTCTGGCTTGGGCTTGCATTGGAAACCCTCTCTGGGCAGTATTCAATTCTTGAATTAACAACATTTAAACACTTGGCAGCCTTCGCTATTCCCCATACATTAAGTATTCCAACTCTACCCCTTTTTTAGACTGGACACGTGGAGGGACCACGCTCGACTTGAAAGCCCACGATTTGAAATTTTCCTTTGTGGATGAGCAGTCGAGTTGACACTTGGACACCTATGTAAGTAACTGTGGAATTTTCAACTTTCCCCCTGATCCCTTTTATCCTTTTGGACTCTAGGCCACGTGGAGAGCTCGTCACTCATTTGGGTCTCCACCTTTGGACTAAACTTTGGAGATGTGTCAAGCTGACACTTGGCGACCTTTGCTTGCACTTTATACTTAGCCAATTTTGGACTCTTTCTACCTTTTAAATGTTGTTTCGAGCCCTGAAAAACTTCCTGGGAAACTTCACCATTTTTTCCCCTTCTTGCATCTTTGGTTCCTCATTACGGACACTGGTTCCCCTTCTTTTCTGACCCTACTTAGTCAATTGTTGGGTCCCTCTACAACCTGAAAAATGGATTTCGAGCCCATATGGAAACTGACTTTACAGACTTCGCCAATTTCCCCCCTTCTTGCATTGGTTCCTTTTGCGGCACTGACGCTTCTTTTCTGACCCTGGTATTCCATTGTTGAGTCCCTTCTATGACCTATTTACAAGATCTGAACGAGTTTTCTCAGGTTCTTTCTATGCGGGGTCATGGCTGATCCAATATTTACCCAAGGGCAAAATATGGATAATAGGTCTCTCACCACCGAAGCTAGGGTCCCTGTGGGATTTCAATCCACAAGTTGTAGATGCGCAAACAACAGTTACACGTGAAGGAGGATAAAATGTATGCGACAAAAGTTCCTTTCCTTTCTCTCCCAACTCCTTATATACTTCTCCAAGTAAAAAGAGCCCCAATAACCCTAGACGCATTTCATTCCATGGAGGGGCTAATAAAATTAAAGTAACTAAAGTTACTTTTTTCCTTTTTAAGTCATCATGGTCCAAAAGTGAACCCCCAAATGTAAAACTAGAATATTAGACCCACGTGGCCCCTTCCCAATAGCTCCCAGTGTCCACAGCCCCTTGGATATGACCACGACTTGGACTTGGCCTAACCCTTAGGCCTTTGGCGTAGGAAAGGGGACATTACAGTCCTCCCTTCCCAAGAAATGCTTGACCCCAAGCATTATCCTATCATGCTACAGAAGTTGAATACCACGTTGTAAGTTTCTCCACCTCACCCTGCAATCAAATAATGATCGGTGTGATGCGAAGTAACCAAGACAACCCATGTAGTGATCATGCTCTCCATGTCGTGTAGAGAAAAAAATTTCTCCTAAAGTAGTATGATGCTCGCACCGATTCTCCACTGGTACCCACACTGAAATTGTCAATCTGTCCAATCCCTGCCAATGTAAGGCTATCATCACGTGATCACTCACTGCCTCTCCAATCAACTCCTGGATATGAAAGTTCACTTTGAATCCTGTAGAATCCCCTAGATCAACATGTGAAACAACCTGTATATGCACAAATGGTGCTAACTCTCCCACATGGCCTACACTCGTGTGAGAGCAAGGCTCCTCATAATGGATCTCAATGTGTCCCATGGAGGAAAAGTCCCAAGACTCCAGTAGACAGTCAACCAAAAATATCAGCTCCACATAGTCCACCTCCTGCGTTGAATGTGAATCTATTGAATAACCATGAGTCAATTTTGTCTCTCCACTGACTAACAATTGAGTGAAGTGCTCACTGGGCATAAAAGCAGTAAAATACATAGGAGTGTTATCCCATGTTGATTCAAAAAATGATGAACTCGTAAGCTCTGACTTTTCATAGTGACAAACTGTATATGCTTCTATAAAGTTGAGGATATCCTCCCTCAACCTATTTTATATGAACCTCTCTGACATGAATCTGTGGGTCTCATCGAATCTCAAGTGCCCAGTCACTGAAGAACAATGTAAATGTCACAATATCTCCGTCCTCAACCAAGAATTTGACACAAGCCTCAATCTTCCCTGATAAAAGATCATCTCATCCTCTAATCTATAGATGTCATCCTGTATGTGACCATCTAGAATCTCACAAGTGTGTCGCTTCTTGGAGTACTCAACAAGAAAATGAGATCTCTAATCTACTGACCCCTTAGATAACCAATATAATGATAAACTCAGATGATTTGAACCTATAACCCCAATCTTCGTAATTGTCTCATGTGCAACATTGCTGGTCACATCCACATCCATCATACTCTGCATCGATCCACAATAATAAAACTTCTCACCATGTCAGAACGTCCTCTCCATTCCCTCAACTATAACCACCCTAGGTGCTCCTGTAGATAATCCCCTCGAAATCACATTCCTTCCCTTGTATTTAAACTTCAACTCCATCGTCTAAAAGTTAGTCTAAAACTCACCAAGAGAGTGAAGCCATTGTACTCCCAGCACTATGTTGGTCACTCCCATACCAATGATGTGGAAATCATCGGTAATTGTATAGTTACCCATCATGATGCTCACTTGGGGAACCTGTCGTGTGCACCTCATAGACTCTCCATTGGCTATAACCCCGTTGACGCCCTCAAAATCCTTTGTCTGTAACCCTCACCTCTTAACCAATGAGGCATCAATACAGTTGTGGGTTGCCCCACTATAAATGAGTACCCAAACTCGTTGACCTTGCATAACTCCTCTAATCCTAAATGCCTTGTACATCAAAGTACTAGACAATGTGGCTATAATCTACAGTCTCCTCCTCCTGCCCCGTATCAGCACTATCCAACGCAACCCCATCTCCATCATCCATCTCACAAGTCTCTAACTCCTCACCTCTGTCACTCTCACTCTCCTTGAAGACCTTAATGAATTGGGCCTTCCCTCTACCTCTGCAATCATGTCCTGGAACCCAAGGTGTGTGGCAATCGAAACATAGTTCCTTTCGCCTCAGCTCATCTCTGTCCTCCCAGGAAATGATTGGCTTCTTAGCCACCTTTTGCCTCGGTGGAGACTCCCTCTATTGAAGTTCATCTAATCTAGATGGAGGTTCCCTTTGTTGAACGTGAGGTGGAACCCTTGACTTTGGAGTGGATAACTCCAAGTCCCAAGCTCTCCTAACAACCTCGTGCAATGAAGAAGGTTCAAATGCCTTCACAAACCCAGCGAAAGCATCTATCAAACCTGTGATGAATAGTGAAATCAAACTCATCTCCATGACATCATGTACCATGACTGATAATCTCTGAAAATATGTGATGTATTGATCTAGGGGATTTGTTTGTCTCAAATGAGTCCACTCCCTGAAATACCTGACAAGGTCCCTCCAATCAAATCTTCTCACCAGCCTCTACGTGAACTCTACATAAGTAGTAATGTGTATGTTTCCCTATGTAATCAACCCATGATGCCACCAATCATGAGCATCTCCCTCAAGATTTAAGATTACAAACTTAATTACATCTTCCTCATGCATAGGATTCATGTCAGAGTATGCCTTCAACTTCTGAACCCAAGACGGTGTAGTACACTTCTTAGACCCATCGAAGTGTGGAATAGAAATATGTCCCAATCTCCTTTGTAACTTTGGTACCTGTATCTGATGATCTCTCTTGGGTCTACTACCAATCTTCATTTTGTAATATTCCTGGAATGGCATGTTGTTACGAAAGCCCTCTCTCAAATTCTGGTACCTCTCCCAACAAGACTCTTCATCCAAAATATCTACTGGCCGTTGTACCTATGAAACTTCTGGATCCTTCAAGAAAGAAGGTTCATGAAGCCCCAAGGGCCTGGTAGAAGAATGGGGAGGCTGATGCCCTGACTATCCACTCTCACCTCTTTGACCCTGTTGTCCCATATTGTTATTTTCTCCTCTCATTATGACTGTTGTTATACATAGTCCAATAGGATGAAGATGATTAAAAAATATTCTCTTACCCTTTTTAGCAATCATAAAACCAATGCTAGTACCTTGAGAGGTACTCCCCCTTCTTACACCGGAGTCTCTAATGAATAAATCATGCTTGCCAACACTTGTAATCCCATAAGACACATTTGAATTCCTTCTTTTGCTTATGAAATCAGTCACAAAGTTTTCAAAATCAGAATTGATAGTTTTGGATAATTGCCACATATTACCAGGATCCCATATCTTATAATGCTCATGAACCCTTATATCATGTAAGGTCTTCCATCTTTACTTCTCTTGTATCTCCTCATAAAGAATATCATCACCTTTGTCTTCATGATGAATTGACTCTCCTTATAAATAATATTATCAAAAGGTTCACCTTCTATTGTTGATTTAGAAACCTCCAAAACACCATCCCCTGGAGTATCCTCGTCAAGCTTGGTCTCCAAAATGACTTGACTTTTCTGCCACAAATCTTGAGCATTCTGGTCTACAATGGGCTGAAATTCTTCATAAATCAGCTTATCACGAGTTGTTAGTTTGGAAATTGCAACAACATGAAACCCTTACTCAAAGATTGGTATTTCCTCCAGCAAGAATCCTCATCAATCACCTCTATTGGGTGCCCTTTATTATTGTTCTCACCTTTTTCCTTATTGTCCCAAGATTTGCTTTGATTCAAATTTTGAGTGAGTTGACTCAAATAAAGGTTAGTGGTTTCCTGTTGTTTCACCATGTTGGTGAACATTTCCTTCATAAAACCCCCATTGAGATCCTTCCAAACCACCATATTTAACCCACACAAGCTGGAGAAACAACCACTCTGATACCACTGAAATATCCCTTATGGGATACCACTTATAAATGCACAAAATATTGAAAACTTGCAGCCAAATAAAATACTGATTTTTACAAATTTTTATAGTAAGGACAATGAACTAAAGAAAATTAATATCTCCCTAAATATCCACTCAAATTAGTTGAAAATTCAAAGAGGGCTTGTTAATATTATGAAGGACATAATAAAACTATTTTTGGAATTTTACACAAATTAAAATGCTTCTAGAAAAAGCATAGCGTGCCCTAGACAGCTAGAAAAATTTAGAGGTTCGTAACTCTCCAAATACAAGAGCAAAAATTAAGAGTCTTTGGAAATAACATTAACAGGTGTAGGAAATGACATTTCAACCTTTAGATCTGAAAGGGACTAACTGGAAAACCCTCCAAATAAAGGATGCAAGTCGCCTCACTTGGAAAGGGGTTGGAAACTGATGGAGGTGCCTTCAAAGTGATGCTAAACTCAGCCCAAATGGCTATCGTAAGTCTAATTTGGAACCCCTCTGATTATCTTCCCCAAATGCCCCCAAAAATCCTCAAACTCTTCCTCTGAACCTTCTGATAATATCTTTGTAACACAACCCTGAAAGCTGCTCCAAAATGACAGACTAGGGTAGATCTCTCACTATCAAAGAATGCCCTGCTAGCTAGGGACGGGTCGCTCACCACCGAAGCTAGGGTCGTTGTGGGATTTCACTCCATAAGTTATAGATGCACAAACAACAATTGCACGTGAAGGAGGATAAAATGTATGCGACAAAAGTTCCTTTCCTTTCTCTCCCAACTCCTTATATACTTCTCCATGGAAAAAGAACCCCAATAACCCTAGATGTATTTCATTCCATGGAGGGGCCAATAAAATAAAACTAACTAAAGTTACTTTTTTCCTTTTTAAGTTGCCATGGTCCAAAAGTGAACCCCCAAACGCAAAAATGGAATATTAGACCCACGTGGCCCCTTCCCAATAGCTCTCAGCGTCCACAGCGCCTTGGATATGATCACGGCTTGGAATCAACCTGACTCTTAGGCCTTTGGCGTAGGAAAGGAGACATTACATCAATATCTTCTAAAATATCTCCCAATTTTTCAATTGGGAAGCCACCCTCTTTATTTTATGTTAAGGTTGTATTTCTTTTTATGTTACGACCACATTGACAGAAGGTAAATGTTTTACTTCTAGTGTTTTCCATAAGCTCTCACGCTCGATGTTAAAAATATTCATTTTATCCAATTTCCTCCTCATGAGAATTCATACTCGTCCATTTCAATAATCATCGTCACCTTTCCATATTTTGTTCCTATATTCCTCTACTAAGTTCAATAATATTTTATGTTCTAATCCACTTGGATTCTTCGTGATATTATATATTGTGGATGTTGAGATGAGATGGACTCATGCACATCAAATTCCTTTTTCTTCCTATATGTAACGACTAAGAAATTAGGAGACAATAATTTTTAAAAATCATGTTACTTATATCCCCTCATAGTTTTTTATTATGACATTGTAATGTTGCTTTGCTTTTTGTATTTTTTCAGCAATATAGATTCCATTATGGTTGCCTCATGATTTTCTATGGAATATTATCTTATCTTCATTTACTTTTCCTTAGATAAGTATGTGCGATCTAGAAAATTACTCACCATTTCCCTTAACTGTTGTTCAATGGCTCATGTGGTGTTGATTTCATACCAAGATGCACATTGATGATAGTCTTTATTAATATTATCATCCCTTCCTCCATTTAGATACACCACTACATCCATCTTTCCTTGTGCTATGTTATACTAGCAGTTGCTCCTCCATGGGGAGCAAGGATACGTCATTAAAGCACGAACATAATATATTGCAACAATAAGCAAATATGGTAGTGTGAGCAATGCATTTGGAAAAAATGTAATGGAAGTGTCATGTTGCTGATTGGTGGCTGCAGCATATAGTAAAAGGTTTTTAAGAACCATGATGTAAATCAATGGAGGATTTATTCAGTAATTCAAGGTTGGGGTGTTTGTATAGTTACTTGTATCTTGTTTGACATTATGTTGTAATGTGAAGAGAAATATTATTCACCTATCTGGAGAAACATATAATGATTGATTTGTTTTGTACAACTACATTAAAAAAATAGCTGGCTCCTGCTGAGTCATCATTTTGACCTTCCACTTAGTCTTTCCACTTCCGTTAATCTAACACGTTGTCTCTGAAAGTCTGTTTTGTTTTTATGGGAGCCATTTCTATTTGTGTTTTCCGGCTGTGAGTCTTCCCCACGTCCTTTGTCCTGCATGTCAGATCTGTCATGTCCACTAGATTTTTAAAATTCAAACATCCCGCCTCTTAAATATATTCAAAATTCCCCCCCAAACTAATGTGTTTAGTCATGTCTTCCATACTTTCTTGTTATTATTTCAGACTACCTCATTGTGAGCAGGGGTTCTTTGCATCGCCATTTATTTCTGGTTATATTACTCTATATATTTCTGTGAAGAAACACTGGGTTTAATGTATATAAACAACTTGGGGTAGATTCTACGATCTCTTCGTGTCTATCATTTCCTCCTCTAGATTTTTAGGATGGATTGCTTTAGGATTTTCTAATTACATTCAGGTACGAGTCATCTCTTTCTCTTAGTACAAGGTAAATGAAGGTTCATACATTCTCATAATATTTTGAAATTTTAAAACTTTTTTTCCTCTTAATGTGAATCAACAATGGAGGGTGTTGCTAAATGAGAAATAACAATGAGGGTGTTGCTACATGAGTGTTCTGTATGTGAGCATCACATTTTTTGTAAGTTCATCAGCTGCAATCACCGTCATAGCTATTCCTACTCCTTAAGAGATGTTTGGGTTGGAGCGTTTTGGCGTAAATAACAACATTCTCATAACCAACATTACATTTAGCTTTCTTCTTTTTGGTTAAATTGTAGTAGTAGTTTATATTCTTCTTCTTCTGGACATGGAATAGTAGTAGAATCAGGTGATTGGCATCTGTGCATGAGGAGATAATGTTTTGAGAAAACATTTCTGTTGCGAGGATGCATGTGTTCATGCAGAATCCATCTCGTGTTTTGAGAGGTATAAGTTAATCAGTGTGAAACAAGCTAAATCTTAACTTAAAAAATCCATGTTTGCTCTGTTTCATTTGCAAACGTCAATTAAGCCCGATGTTAATTTTTGTTATTAATGAAAGCTAAAAACATTTTACTAAAGAAAAAATGAAACTGCAGCAAAATGGATGGTCAATTGAGGGCTTTACAGTGTTAAAAAGATTTAAATTTCTTCCTAAAATAATATAACAGCTCTTTGAAGGAGCAAATTTTATAGTTATTGGTAAGGGCTTAAGTCCTCAATTTCTCGGTGACTTTTCATGGTTTAATTTTTATCCACTTGTAAAGTGCTAAAATTGTTGGATTTTTCCAGTCGTTTAGACATTTTTAGTCATTTTAGATGTCAAAATATAGCTATTTTAAAAATATGACCATCATGATTGACAAGGAAATATATAATATAAACGTCGAAATGACATGTATATTCAAAATTTGACCTTTATACATACTATATAGTTAATAAATTAAATATTAAATAGACACTATACATTATAAATTTGTGCGATTCGTGACAAATATAACATAAATAAATCTAATATAACATAAATTTGTCCTTGATTTCTGGCCGACTTTTCATAGTTTAATGTTTATCCACATCTTAAAATATATTTTATTTTATGCATATATTTAAATTTTCATACACTTTTATGATGTTTATGGATCTTCAAATTGATTAGTGCAACATTAATTTTTTGGGAAAAAAAAATGAATATGTGAACATTTATGAAATTGATTAGTCCAATCTAACATCCATAATTAAATAAAAGTCACATAACTATGAGAGAATATTACAAAGAGCACCAATATTAATATAAAATTTAACTCAATTTATGTATTTTATAATAGTTATATAAAAACTAATTTGACGTGCATATTAAATTTTAAACGTCAAATCACATCCATATAATTTTCTAGACTGCCAAACAATTTTACCATAACATGTAACATTGAACGTCAAAATCCAACACTATGTTAAATAGTTTGTTGGGATAAGTTTGGATTACAATTTCCACAATGTGATGTTATTTAAGTATAATTTTTTTTCCCAAAATAAGCGTGGATTGTATATTTTAACTAGAACACATCAGTTGACTCTTTCGAACAAGAGCTAAGTCACAAGAAAAATAACAATCTACTGCTACCTAAGATAGATAATATTTAGAAGTCGTGTGCTATCGGAATTTGATAACGGATCGACAAAAAAATTACATTTGAAACCTTTATTTTGCTTATGGAATTCTAGCACAATTTGGATGCAATAAATTACTTAATTTACTTTAGTGCCTTGGACGTTAGATAATGTTCTTTGATTTACTTTATAAATCATTTATTCTATTATCTGTACTAGGGCTACAAGGAATTTCACGTAGGGATTACATTAAATGATTTTGGAGAGTATTCATCTTGGAATTTACTTAAATTTAAGGATGTTATAACATAATAAGAATAATTTAAAATCCTGTATATTACTTGAATGATTCATGTCAACCATTTAGATACATGACTTTTATATCAATAAACTCCCCATCTTGTAAAAATTGAGCATGTTAGTCCTTCACAACTAATAACTCATTCAAATTTTCTTTATTCTTATAATTTTTTTCACGTCATGCCCTCCTTATATCAAGTAGTGATACAAATATCACTACTAATTTATTACTTATAAATTTAAGTACCCAAATAACACCATGCTTATGTACACATTTTCTTAATATAGATGTTTTGAATGAGGTGACAAAAAATAACACAATCAAAAGAACATACAAAAATGAAAAATAAATATTATTCATATTTTATGAAATATCACATATAGGAAAACCTTAAGGCATTTCCTCAAAATTAATACCCAAAAAGGTCTATAGATTTTGGCCACCCAGGAATGAAAGTGGACACCATCGATGAGATCGAACATGTAAATATAAACTAAGTGCTAAACTTTTGGGGTGCCCAAACATGAACACATTACATATTCGTATGTGGTTGAACCAAAGAAAGAAATAACAATGAAATATTTCCCATATAAAATTCATTATGTAGCATGAGTGTAGAAAACACAATAAAATGTTAACAAAGTTCCCTTAACTAGAATTTGTTATAAAAACTCAAATTTAAATTAGAAAGAATATGAATCAGGGTAAAAAGTTGGTTATGGAATTAATAATCATGATACGAGTTCAAAAATCAATGGAAAATGTTAATGAGGTGCCCTTAAATAGAAGTTGTTATAACAACTCAAATTGAAATTTGAAAGAATGTGAATAAGGGTCTATAGAATTCATAAGACATGATATAATTTCAAAAAATAAAGGATATTAATGTTAAAACAACCCAAGGGTGTTTAGAATTATTGAATTGTAGCTACATCTCTAGGTCCAAACAAAATGTAACATAAGAAAGAATTGTTAATAACACAATGATATATTGTCACGTAATATATGGGATAAAAGTACAATAGAACTAAAATGTCTTTATTCATGCACTCTCCTTGGTAGAAGACCTTTTAGCATCTAAAAAAAACCATTGAGTGGTTATCGAGAATAAACTGTAAATTTAGTTGTGTAGATTCCTTGGTTGGATATGCTGTGAAAAAAAACATTTGTGCCACAAACCAATTTATGCCCTTCCCAAGAAAATTTTGCATATGGGGAGAAATAACCATTTTGGAGATTTTGTACATAGGCCATGAAGTTCAAATTGCTTCCCTTCTTAATGAAATTACATGGAAAATTACTCCAAATTAATTGAAATTTTTCCCATTGTTGTGAGTCATTGTACTCCCATAATGATGTTTGCACCTCCGATAGGAATGAAAAACATAGGAAAGTCTAATTTATACTCACTCGTGGCTATTTTGATACTATGGTATTTTCCTTAACGACAAATTGTACCCTCATCAACAGTCATGATTTGAAATTATGGAGGTAAGTAAACATAATAGTTCAACCATGCCACCAACTTATTCTTTATGAAGTTATCCAGACTAGGATCAAACAACTTTGTTACTCCTTTTTTCTTTAGGAAACCCACCACTTTGAGGATTCAAGGTTTAAGTTAAGGTTTATAGGGGGAAAAACAGGGTCTTGGGTGGAATGTATGGTTGTGACCACCTTTTCATGTCAAAACCAGTCACTACTACAAAAAATGGGAGAAAATTACCCAAAAAAGGTTATGGGAGGATGATATCATAGTGATTGCATCATCAAGATGAATCTAATAACTATTATATTGTCTAGGGCTGAAAAAAATTAGACTTTCTTTTTTTTTAATATAACACTTCATTTTTTGTTAAAAACCCTGATCAATATTATAGTGATGGAAAAATTCATAATCCTTTCAAATCATAATTAATTTTTCCCTTCTTCCTTCCAGTGATAGGTATTAATTTTCTTTTTACAGAGAATCTTCGAATGGCACGTCAAAAAAAACCTCTTATGAATTACTAAACAAGTTATTAATCATGCAAGTAGTTGTTCTTGGAGCTTTATTTGTTCTATTAGGTGTAATCATAACTTTCTTAAAAATCATATATATGTGATAAATTATTATTGGAACTACATGCATCACCTTATGTTGGGAATAGTGGGTTTTTATACATGCATGTAATTCAAAAGGAAATAATTCTAGGATAGTATGAAACATGATATTAAGTAATTTTTGGCAGGATGTAATACATGTCAGCATAAACAAGGATAAATGGTTTGTACTCATGGAAATAGATTATGCAGAAATATTGGTCATCTGCAAGCTTCTTGTCCCTTCAATAAAAACCAAAAATCTATAAAAAATAATGGATAAACTTCTTCTAGTGGATGGGGTTATTTAAACCCAGATTTGGTATCTTCTTCGAATTTTAAGGATGATCTGAGTAATCCTAACTCCGAGGGTAAAGTAGCTACAAATAAGGATGAAATAGAGAAGGGAATATAAGAAAATCACCTAGTAGTAGGTGGAACAAAGAGAGACATAGACTTCAGAAAGTTTCAGAATCAGAATGGGATTCCGTGTCAGAGAATTTAATTTCTTCAGAAAATCCCAGTGACCTTGCGCTGGTTATTTCATCTGACCAAGGCAAACTTGGCAAGAAGTAAAGAAATAGAAAAGCAAAAAGGGATGAATGGGTAGCATTGAAGATTATTTTCCATCGTAGGGTGGGAAGTAATTTTGGTTTAATCATTATTTAGTATGTTTAGTATATAGTTTTTCTATATACGTAGTAAGTTGGTGATCATTCGTAGCCGTAGTTTGCTTTTGGCTAATAAAGCCTATTGTTATCCTAAGGATTTAGCCTCATCTTTTTGAACAGGGTACAGGTCCCTCCAACCCGCCTTATCAATAAAAAAATAGAATAAAAAATCAAATTGCTTCACATATTTGAGATGAGGAGGCATGTATTGTTCCAGGAACTCATGGAAAAGAATCCCATGTCGATACATAATATTATTCAATCATGAGGGGTAAATTATGCACTCTCAACATCGATGGTGGTGCAGTGCAATGCATAATTGTAGCACGAGCTCTAGCCTACCCAGAAGATATGTGGAAGTGTAAGCCTAGGAACCTTGACACTTTCATTTCTAGATATTTTGATGTGGTTTTTAACATGTAGGGATATTAATGAAAATTCTCCTTTCCAACAATGATATAAAAAATAGGAATGTTATCTCATAATAAATTTGGAGAACCTCAACTAAATCCTTGTGATATTTTGAGTGGGCTCGCAAACATTACTATTGGAAAGCATAATTATTCACACATTACACATACCTAGTAGAGGAGTCAAGGAAATCGAAATGATTTACCTAATTCTAAATCTGAGCTCTTTGTAGGCTATCAATGGATTGTGTTGACCCATGCATAAGGGGGAAAGACTCGGGACATTGACCCTGACATCCACATTCTCCCCTACCCTTTTAGGATTCATAAAGTTTCCTTCACCGCCTCTTGTAGATAGGTATCTAGCATATGTCTGAGTCCATCACACCTTTTTCCTTTTCTTCTATGCTCTCTAGCTCATCTTTTTCATCTAGTTTATCTTCTCCATTAAGAGACAATAAATTATCAACAAAATCAATCAACATTGTCATTGGAGCTAAGGATGTACATGCCCTTGAGTTCGTGCTCCTAAACAAATTAGAGTTTTGGTCTGAACTACTCTAAATCAATCACAAAAATTCCCACTAGAATGCATAAGTAAGAACCCAACCACCAAAAAGTGGGAGACACAACTAATCATATAATGAAACAGTCCCTAATTTCAACTTTCATGTGTTGAAGTAAAAAACTATCTCTACCATTTTCCACATTGCACCACTTGTACCACCCAATGTTTTTCACATGAAAGTATGATAAGGTTATCACAAAGTGTGTTGGAAACTCTAAGGTTCAACCTTGTGAAGAAGATTTTTCATTTTGAGCAGCTTGTTTACAATCTTTTTTCAACAAGGAAGTGGCTTAGAACAATTTTCTTTCGGGTAACTTTTCCTAATATATGAAACATAGAAGCAATTTTGATACATGACTCTTAGAATATGTGTCAAAAATTATTATTATTATACCATGTTTTCATTTGAGTTCACCATTTTTTTACATTTGAGTTAAACATGTGCTCTTTGGCATGAAATCCTTTATTGACTAAGCTTAGGACATCATAAATTATCATTTTCTTGATTGAAAATGAATACCTAAAGGAAAATTTTATTTTTATTTTCTTTAAAAGAAAAAATTATTTATATGTGGATGGATAGGATGGCCTCTCCATTGTTTACAAATGCTTAGTTATTTCCAATGTAGGTAGAACTGTGACACATTTAATATTCTAACATTGATGGGCTGGTTTAATTTTTATAAATTTTCTATTTTTGATTGGTAACAAATTAGGGAAATTATTTTGATATATATTTAGAAGGTTTGATTAAAATATTTTCCGTATTAAAGATAAAACAAGGGGTTAATCTTTTAGGGGTGAATATGATACAATGAAATAAGTATCGAGCAACATGAGTTAACTTAATCAAATATAGCATGATTCATAAAAATAGTGTTGTACTACGTTTTTTTTAAAAGTAATATGCAGGGTTCGCTCAGTCAATATTGTGGACTTGATTGTTTGTTGTAAGGTGCCAACAACTGGCCCTGTCCCTTATATAACTGAAAGAAACAATTTTTTTGAGAAAATATGAGAAAAATAATCCGTTTTTTTTTTTGTAATTTTATCCTTTACGACATTAAGGTTTCTAATTGAATGATGTTTTATTTGTTTGATAAGACAAAGACATGAATGGAAAGTTGAAAAAAAAGGTGGGAAATTTTAAATACCTCCATGTCCCACACTTATTCCAAAGTTCATATTGTTCCTACCCAAATAATATATGCTATAGGTGCGCCATTTTATTATCGTGATCTCACTCATATTATTCACACGACTGCAATTTATGCTTAAAGGGGCCAAAATAAAAGACTGAAAATCTAATAAATTTATGAAACCCAACCACAATGCTGACCTTTTTAGCACTATTAACCCCCATTTTCAAGCGATACAAAAACAATCAACCATAATTGATCCCGTCCAGCGATTACACTCCAAGTGTCCAACTACTTTAGCGTGGAAAAATGAAACTACTTTTATTCTATTGCTTTGTGCCAAGTATATACAAAATTTATTTTTAAATCAAGCGTGGTTCAGAGGGAGATCACAGACTGTCTACCGCTCCTCATAAATTCTGTGATTGGACAATGGACACGTAGGACGCGCTGACTGTATCCTTACAAAATTATTAATTTATCAGTCACATTAAGTGACACAAGACACCAAAACAAGGTTGGCTGGAACAGGGAATGCCGGAAAGATACAAGGAGGAGAGGTGACTGACGGCGGAAAAATATAACTAATGGACATCTTGTTGACTGTTTTGACCATAACAAGGGGGCCACATGCCATGTCATCAAAATTGAGAACGTACCAGCAAGATAAGGTGTTCCCTCTGTCCCCCTTCCCATCCCTCCATCTCCCTCTTTATGGACAATTAAATTTGGTAACTTATCCTTTGACAATGACAAGTTTGACTTTGTTCCTATACTATTACGTACCCCTCATATTCTAATCAAAATTGACATATCCTTAGCCCTTCCACATGATTTGTTAATATTTGTACACACTACTCTATCATTCTCACACTCACTCAAAACTATTCAAAGTAGTACTTTACTCCCCGACATATTTCTCAAAATATTTCTTTGTCATCACTACATCCATGTATAAGACCATATAGTGTGGGACCCAACTGTACTACAGTCTGGAATTACCTATAAGATCATATCTCCCACCTTTCAATGAATCTTTTCTCAATTTGAATACATTTTATGGGTTGTTTCCTAAACCCTAAGTTGTCTTTAATGTGACACATAACTTACAAAAGAATATATAAATGTAAGTCTAATTCACTTAAGAACTCACCTGATGCTCTCAATCACTCCCATTGCAAAATATCATCACTAAATAAATCAAGCCTCTCCTAAAAATTCCTAAAATAATTGCACATCCTTTACAAAAATCACCACATAGGTATGAAGCACTCAAACTAGGTTCAAGAGTTTATCTTCTCCATTACCAAGCCTCGAAAGGTTTTAGAGATAAATCTTAGTAAGAGCAAGTCACGCAAAGCATTGACAAATCTTTAAAAAGCAAAGGGAAATCAATTTAGCATCTAAAGTGTACATCACACTATATCAGCACCACATAGAGTAAATCTCTATTATGTTTATAGCTAGACTGTTATTCGTTATGCCAAGAGACACAAGGGAATGATAGGGGATAAACTTAGATATGCATATAATATTACACGGTCGACACTAGAATTACATGGATTTTTCTCCCACTTGCGAGGGTAAATAGTGTAACGGATGGATTGGTTCAACAAAGGTTGAATGCTAAGGTTAGTCCAACTCCACCCACACATGGATATATTATTTTATTATTTGAACACTTGCATAAAGTTATTTGTAGGAAGCTAGGGTTTTTTCTAAGTATGGGTGCAGATACAAGAGTTACGCTGAATTTTTAGATATCATGATGTGACATAGGTGAAGGTGAAGTGACACACAAAAACTAGAAGTGAACTAGTTATAGGTCCAAAACTGTACAAAAGAGGACCAAAGTGGAGTATAGTTTGGTCTAAGCTATAAGGTTCCATACTTGCTTAGTTTTACACTTAAAATTCAAGAAACCTCTATAGGAAAATACCTACTCAGATCTATCTACTACACGCCCAAATCATCTTCAAAGTTATCCAAGTGATCATTCTAACCCTAATTTCTTTATCATTTTATTTATCAATCAATCATGTTTGTAATGCCCTAGTTTCCATTATGCAAATGCAATCTATGTAATATGAACTGTTTATTTCATGTAGCATACCTTTAGTATAATTTATTTTAATTAAATAAACTTATTTAATTAATTTAGGGTAAAAACATTTGGTGAATCCTCTCCCTGTTTTAATCTTCAACCTAATTTTGTTTTAGTTTTCATATCCTAGTGTTGTCATGTTAAATGTCTAGCATGCAAAATTTAAAATTTTGGTTATGACAACCAAGCCCCCACTTGAAAATTCCTCTCCCGATCACCGTGAACCCTTACTCTAGCCAGCTTATCCTCGGTTTCACCCTCATTATGGCTAGTAGGAATGTGCTAACAAGATTTTCAAGTGTGTTTCATTTGTTAAGGATGAATTCCTAAGGTGATTGGAAGAAGCGACTATGTTTGTGTTGTCCAAAATATCCCCCAAGATAGTTTGACAATTTCCAAAATCAATTTTGGACTTGGAGAAATTTTCATTGAAAAAGCCGCAAAACAGTGTTTTTAAGTGTATCACAGATTTTAGGAAGCTAGTGTTCCGTGGACTTGCTAAGTCAGCAGAACAAAGGAATAGAGTTGGGGGAACTCAAGTGGATTCCCACCAAATACAACCTTCCATGGACAAATGTGGAAAATGGGTTTTTCTCATAAGAGGTTGTGATGCATAGAGGAGAAGTTTAGAGTGGCAAAAATAAAAAACAAATAAGTTTGGAAATATATGAAGTTTGAAGCCGTGAAACATTACCCTAGTGTTTCACAGACTTCTCAAGGAGCAATGTTTGGTAGACTCTTCAAGTCCATTTAACAAAGGAAATTATCCACAGAGGTCTCTAAAAATCCACAGAATAAAGGGGTTTGAATTCAAGGCTTGGGCAGATTCTTAGAAAAAAGGTAGTCTCTTGCGGTAAAAAGCAAAACATAGGTTTTGTCTAGGAGAGGTTGCAATGCATGAAGAAGAAGTCACGGATTGCCGTGGAGAAAAGGGGATAAAGATACGAGTGACCAAGTATATGATCCAAGAAACACCATCCTAGTGTTCCATGGGTTTCCAAAATTACAGAAGTTCGCAGGCGGTCTAAGGTAAAAATTTAACGAGCTTAGGGACCGATATGATGATTGGTTTAGGTAGGGTGGCCTACACGACTGAGATGTAAAGAAAAAAATGTTGTGGAGTGTTGGAAAGCAAAGAGGAAGAAGTTATAGGAGGCCAAAGATTTGAGATTGTGGAGCAAGAATTTTTCTAACCTTAGTGGATTTCGATGGAGGAAAGTCCACAAAGCACGCCAAAAGGCCACGGTAGTCAACAAAGTTACAAGACACTATCCTAGCATTCCGCGGGTTACCAAATTTTGCCAGAATGTTGTGAAAGTCACAAAAGTTGTGGAACATTATACTAGTGTTCTATGGGTCTCCAAATTTGTAGAATTCTGTGGGTGGCCCACTAAACAAGTAAAAAAGCCGCGAAACACCACAAAAGTTGAGTGACACATAAAAATGGTTTTTTTGCCCATAAATTTTGATGTAGACCTCCAAATTTGACAAAATTAGTGGTTTTGGAAAGGTCTCCTTGAGGGCTTAATTTTGATATCAAGAAAATTGGATCTTCAGGTTACCTCCAAGGTTGACTATACTGCCCAATTTCATATTTTTTCTAAAGGAGAAATGTGAAGGGAGTGTCAGGCGTGGAATATTGTATTTTTTCCCAGAATAAACGTATTAACTCAACTTTAGAAGATGGAGGGACACAAATGACAAGAAATTGAATTGACACATGAAGGGGAGGTGAAGATTAATTTTTGTAATCTATAAAATGTAATTTCATCTCCATTTCAAAGGAGCGAGTTTTTCTTGGTTAATATCACCCATTGTCTTACTACAAGAAAGAAATTGTAATTCTCCTATCTCATTGTCTTATGTTTTCCTCTGCATCTCAACTTTACTCCATGAGCATGGTTACTTGTGCAATATTATGCAAATAAACTTGGATTTATTTTAATTTGTTCCTCTTTCCTCGACATGGTGTCTTCTCATTGTTAACTTGGAAATATTATGGTTTTATGTTCATAAAATCAGTTTCTATTTATTGAGAAAAACCCCCTTCTCACTTTCTCCCCTCTTTGCACACACAAACATTTACTCCACCTCTTTTTTGTACATGGGTTTAATGGAGTATTCATGTGTGATCTCGGTCGAAATAGCACCCACGATGGTTATAGTAGTGTATATTTTTCATGTTTTCAATAAATAGAGCTACCCCATTCCTAAGCAGAGGGACTTAGTCCTAGAGCATTGGTGAAAACCCCTAATTTTCCCTTGTGAATTTTTTTTTTGCCAATACCTAGCTAGGCCTTTTGTTTGTAAACCCTCACTTCCCTAGGGTTTTCCCTTTCATTATTAATTATATGATTTTTCTTCTAGGGAGAGTTTCCCTTTGTGTATCCATGGCTTGTACTAAAAATATATTTCTTCATGATATCTTAGGGGCTATTATCCCTCTAGCCTGTTCCAATCCTCTTATGATCTCATAAGTAAGGATATATTTTTGTCACAACCTGGTGTTATTTATGATGAAAACATGCAAGCTGAAGTTGTCCCCATCATCACCCAATTAGATTCAATGTAAATTAATTCTGCTCTCATATTAATCCTAGATCTCTCCCCCTAGAGTTATATATGTTATAGTTGGTTCTTCTAAGACTAATATCCATAAACCTAAGTTATAGGGTACCTCATACATCCCCTCACATGGAGTATTCATTTTCTTGTGGACAAGTTTTCAAGGCTATCCTTACTATTACGTTTGAGCCATGTTGTGATGAAAACATTTTTGAATGTGTGGATGATTGTCTTAATGATTGGGATATTAATTACTCTTACCCTTGACCATGTTTCTAATGATGATCAAGTGATTTATTATAATAATGTGGCAACTACTATTGACATAGACCTTAATACTTTTGAATGTGATTATCTCTCTTCTCCTACTCTTGATAAAACTAATGATGAAAGTGATTTCTCTTCTAAAGATGATAATGTTTCAATTGATTGGAATATTCCTTAGATTAATAAAATTCTTAAAGGTGTTCATTATCTCTTTGATACTGGCATAGCCAACAATACTATTGATGAATGTACAAATATCACAAACAAATATTCTCCTCCCTCTTCTAATATAGATAATGGTGTAGATGAAAGTCTTATTATTTAACATAACAATGATAGGTATACTTGTGTTCCTCCTCTTATTGATATAAAGAACAATGACGTGCCTATTTGTGTTTCTTATTTTCCTTAGGAATGAAAAAATGATATCTTCCCATCCTCTTACTAAATTATAGTGTGGAAAGTATTAGTGTTAATTGTATGCCTCTTAAGTAAATTAATCATGTCAATGTAGATCCCCTACCCTTACTTATATGGAAACCAATTTTGTTTCGACTATACTTATTGAAAATGAATCATATGTGATTAATGATGATGTCTCTTTAGATCCAAAATATGAGGCCAAGCCTATGGTTCTTAATAATCCACCCTTTCCTAATGATAATACTCCTATTCATGGTGTGTTACCCCATACTTCCCTAGGAAGAATAATGTTCCTATGAATACTCTTAATGGAAAAGTGCAACCTCTAAATGAGCCTCTTATTACCTATGTTATCCCTCCTCAATAAAATCTCTCCTTAATGCATGTTGCAAGTTCCTTACAACACAAATTTCCCTACTTTATCCTTAGTAAGTAAATCCTATAATGCTTGGATTAACTCTAATGCTATATATGAAACCCCGATTAAGTGTAATATATTTCATTCCACTTTTCCTAGAGATTTTTCCATGCCTAATTTTTAGTTGTTTGATGGGACTACAAATCCTTATCTCCACCTAAAGAGTTGTATACTTACTATGAAATCCTATAACCATGATCATATTCTAGTCAAATCCTTCCCTAAAAGCCTCTTGTATTAATAATTTCCCTAGTGAATCCATGAGAACCCTTTTTAAAGATTTAAGAATCATTCCTCATCTACTTTATTGATAGAAAAGGCCTTATAGTCACTTACGAGCATTTTCCTTCCTTGCATCATGGAAATTTTTGACCCAACTTCTGATTATATTGTACTCTTTAACACAAGTATGAAACAATTAAAATATAATTCCATTGATCTATAAGTAAGATATATCTTCTATCGTGGCCTCATTTTACCTCACAAAGAGAATTTTATCTAGGAAACGTGATTCCTTCACTGATATTTGTCTTTAAGATATGGCTTTGGAGCAATAACTTATTCCTTCGTATGTATCCACACCCTCACATGTTGACATTACTACTCCCACTATAGAACTCAATACTAATGTTTTGAGTGACTCATCTTATACTTCAAGACAAGTCAAGGTTCTACATCATGGAAATATTTCCTATCATTTTACAACTATACCTAAATATATTTTATGGCGTCATCTTACTCTTTAGAAAAAAAAATTACAATTTGATAAATCCCTTGATTTTTGACACAATATTTTTTTCATCCTACTTGATAAGAACTTAATTTGATTACAATATAAATATCATCATCCTCATTGGATTCAATGTTAAAAAGGGTGACCATTTTGTAATTATCTCAATAGACATCAAGATAATGAATATTATGTACTAGACCATAAACTTAAGATACTTGAAGAAAAATGAATCATCTCTTTTAATACATGTTATTCTAATACATCCCCTTTTCCTCCTTTGAGGCATCAATTTGTGTAGGTTTCAGTCACCCATGATGGTCCTCCCAATAAGGTAATGGATTCTCAGTATCCTACGAGATATGTCTCTCAGAGTGGAGCTCCTCCTAACTAACCATCATGAAGGCATAAATAAATAAAAGCTCATAAAATAAAATAAATTTTTTCTGCAAGATAATCAAGTTACAATCAATAATATAGATGCATGTGTTGCTAATAAATAAACTTACATAATTAATTAATGAGCAATAAATATTTAACTAGAGTGCATCTATAAGCTTAGAGTGACAAGGTGTCCTTTGTTCAATTATCTTCTCTGACATATCACATGGTTATGATTAATCATGATATTATAATTGCTATCATCAATACCAATTCAAGCTCATTACATCATATGTCCTGATCAATATCAAAATTAAATCACATCAAGTGCCATGCATAAATCAAAATTAATCAAACTCAATCACATTGAGTTTCATGCATGAATCAAACTTATTATCAATCAATTTCAAAAATAATGCATAAATAAAAAATTACCATGAATAAAAATTCATCACACGAGACACAATTATCTAATCAAAACTCTCAATAAAAAAATCTTGTACAAATGCTACCTCTAGCGGTTTTATCCCTCACAAGCCCCTTCCTATGTCTCCTATTACACATGCTCACCCTAGTGGGCCTACCCCTCAAGGGATTTTTCCTTTGTCGCCTATTGCACATACCATGCCTCATACACATTTTACATAGCCCTAACTTCCTAAGGCCCAACCTTCTCCTACTACACATATGACAAATCCAAGGTCTTAGCCTCCTTTGATTTTTAGTAGTTCCTCACCTCCTAATGAGGCCGTCATTGGGTAGATATTATGCCACTCCTCCCTTTTATACATAACTATTATACAAAACACAAAAAAATTATATAATCATAAAAAACATACACATTCAAATGTTTTCTGAAATACAAAATCAGGACCTACCCATGACGTAATTTGCTATCATGTTACTTTACACATGTTGTTTTTCATATTGGTTTGATATATATATATATATATATATATATATATATATATATATTTACCCCAAATTCATTCATGGCATATGTTGAGATTGATTCAATACATACACATATTGGTACACAAAGAGGGGGAGGGGGTGTCCTATATATCTTATCTCAGAGATGAATAGATTCCTTCCCCTGGATATCCAAGAATATAGAAAACAAGGAGGAAATACTTACCCCTATGCATCCTCAGGGAATTCATATATCTATATAGGTTTAATTTAGAAATTAAGTTCAAAGAGGGGTAGGAGATACATATGACATGTGTTGACCTTGTACTTTCCTAGGACACCTTGATTTATTAGAGGCATCTCCCACACTATATAGGTGCTTTTGTTTCATTATAGTTCCTTTCACTTCCTCATTATGATCAATTACTTATATTGTGTATATGTTATCTTTTCAGACCAACAAGACTAATAAACGTGTTTTGTGTAGTGTTATCTTAGCTTGTTGTATGTGCATCATGGCAATCGTTGACTATTTATTTTCATTTTCTTGATTTCTTTCTTCTATGTATGTAGGTTATAGCCTTTTATATGTTTGTTTGGTGAAAATTATGCGTCCCTTGGTTGTGGTTTCTATGGCATCTTACTTATGCTTGTGTGTGTGACACATTTGTGTCCCATGTTTTTGGCCTCTTTGGCCTTTTGCATGATTATCATATATGACATTACTTGTGTATCGCTTTGCTAGGTTACTTGTATACTTCCTTGCATCCACACTTGTTTAATACTATACATGATTTCATGTGTAATTTTTTCGTATTTCTCTGTTGATATCTTTGTACATCATGGTCTCTACCATGCATAACCAATTGTGAGAACATGAACCTAACAATGGCCTCCATCACATCCTTCCACGTGATCCAACACACATTATCATACTTATCCAACATGGGTAAACATCATTTTTATTAATCTATGCACACTGCCATATATTACACGAATCAAAATAGGGGGCATTCATTGAGATATATTATACATAAAAAATGAAAAAACATAATTCAACACTCAAATACAGAGTTATCATGACATAGATCCTCAAATACAATTACGGTTACAAAACATGAAAAAAAATTGTAGTTGTACATAAATGACCACCAGAGATGAAATCGTAGTATGCTATGGGCCATACTAGATGTTTTCATCATGGGGTAAAATATATAAATAACATTATTCTCATATTTTTACATACATTCACATTTTTTGGTACAAATTTGAATATAAATGACACAATTTAGAGTAAAACATAGGGTTGAGGATTTCATTCCTCTTTTGTAACATTAGTCATGTCCAATTGTAGATATATATTATGGGTGTGCGAGCTCTTCACCTTTTGCATTATTCAGCATTTACATAAATAAGACTTAACTATTACAACACACAATGGGGGAATCAGCCAACCACTAACTTTCAACTTTTTACTGGTAAAAAATTGGGCCTAAATCCATCTGTAGGTGTGTGTCCCTTGGAGTTGGAAGATATGAAAGTGGATAGATACTTCATATGCTATTTTTATTTCATCTCTCTCTTTATGTGGGAAGATATTATAGTGGATAGAAACTCTTTAGAATGTTATTCCATCTTTGCAGGGTTCTTTAGGATGAATTTACTATGGTACCCCTTCTTGATGTTGGGTCATGTGCACTCAAATCCTCTCTTACTTTGGATTCTCCTTCAACAAAATTAGGTACTGATCTCCCTAAATATTTTAGTAGTGCAATATAAATCAAAATATCTAAGCATAACAAGAACGAGAGATGCTCAATCAACAAATTGAACATGTGTACTCCTTCCATTATTTTTATCTCTTTACTTTACTATGAAAAATTTAGTTTTCATTGTCACATACATTATTTACAATTTGAGAAATTAAATATATATTTTTGTTGTAGGTTTCACCATGGAGCGTGTCAACACCAATGCAAGAATTAAAAAATGAAGCAAAAATAAATTACACATGCATACTCAAGTATTTTTTATATTTAAGTAGGAAATTTTCAATTCCACATTTAAATGGAGTTAAATGTAGATACTTAAATTTGGTAACTTATTCTTTGGCAATGACAAGTTTGGATTTTCTCTTATACTATGACTTACACTTGAATTATAAGCCCAATTGACACATCCTTAGATCTTCCGCATGAATTACTAAGTCCATTTCTATGTTGTTATCCCACTCAAATTAAATCATCCAAAGTATTACTTTACTCCCAAGAATTTTTATTGGAATATTGCTATGTTGTCACTAAATCAGTATATAGGACTATATAATGTGGGACTAGGATGTACAATGGTCTAGGTTAAACTCTAGGTCCTATATCCACCTTTAAATTACTATTATCTCAATGTTAATATCTTTTATGGGTCATTTCACATACCCTATGCTAGCCTTAAGGTGATTCCCAACATACGAAATCTTATACAAGCAATTCTAATTCAATTAGGAACTCATTTGGTACTCTTAATCACTCCTATTGAAAAATATCATCACTAAAGCACTTAAGTACCTCCTAAATCTTCCTAAAGTAGTTTAAAATCCTTTAGATTGGCCAACACACATGTCTAAAGCACTCAAACTAGGTTTAAGAGTCTAGTTTTCTCCATTACTAACCTTGTCAAGGTCCTAGATATATGTCTTAAAAATATCAAGTCACAAAAAGCATTGGAAAAGGTTTAATAAGAATAGAGTACACATAAAGTGTTGCATCATTAACCTCTATCATGTGACCAACTACTATACAAGCCTCGATCCCTCCCTATTAAAGCACTTGGTTTCCCATATTACTGCTCAGTAGAGAATTTTCCAACCCCAAGGTATATCCTGATGTAGGAGCATCCAAGGTTTAGGGTTTGGATAAGTGTAGGTGCGAACAAGGTTGGAGAGTGCATTGAGTAGGTAGAGGAAGCACAAAAAATCAAGAGGGAAATTGTACAAAAGTGCATGAGCACTTTATGAAATATAAATAAATAAGGAGTGTAGTGGAAATGGAGATCATAGTGAAATTGGGTACGTAATTTTGCATGAATGGTTTGGTAGATTAGAGTAGGATCTGAAGAATAATGCATACTGATGTACATATGAATTTTGGAAGCACAATAAGGTTTGAATCAGCCTAGTTGATTGGAGGCATGCGAAGACTATGAAAGTGATTGGAAATGAAGGATTACATAATGAAAGTGAGTGCATATAAGGCACAAGAGTAAAAATGAAGGATTGTATAATAGTTGGATTGTGAAGAAGGGTGCACAAATGTTTTAAACAAGGCTTGGAAGCCCAAGAGAAATGCGTGGAAAAATGTGGAGATGTAGCTTGAAGTCTAGAGTGCATAAAATAATTGTAAGGTGGCACAACAAATGAAAACAAACAAGGATTGCGTGACATAATTGGTGGTTGGTAGAAATGACAAAAGGTATCAAAACATATATGATAAAGGATGTTGGTATGGACTTAACAATCAAAGGATCCCAACAACCATATTTGTTAGCATATGCAAAGAGAAGAAAAAAAACTCACAAAAGGAGAGAGAGAAAATTACACTGTTGAAATGACATAGGCAGAGGTTTATTTATATGTGAAGAGGTGGTTGAACAGTCACAAACCGAACAACTACATATCTATTTTTACATGCTATATAAAGTGTTATATTTTAACACCCCCTCTTAATGACTAAACCAGAAATAAGACAAAGTTTGTTCCGAAATTTTACAAATTTCCTAAAGCCCATATGTTTAGTCATTACATCAACAAATTGTTCCATATGTTGTACTTCAAAATCATCTGTCCATGACTGTGTTGTGGTTTTCAAATGAAGAAGAACTACAAAATAAAAAACTAGTCCCATGAACAAAGGATATGGCAAGTGGTCCACTAGTTATCTATTACGTGATTCATTAACCAATGATGAATCACCAATGGCTGAGAGTGTTAGCCCCATCTCTAGAGTGCTGAAATCAGAACCTTGGAGAATTGGATTAAAAACTTTGTTCCAAGCTTGTGTAGCCTACTGGAGTTTGTACAAAGACTAAATCATCCTGCAATCGAAGTCACCTCAATCACGTCCTTGCACCACCATGTAGTGCTCATCCAAATTTTTCAAGAAGATAAATGTGACCATCTGTGCAGTAGGAGTTAGAACCAACTCCGCAATAGTAGGAGAAATAACCATCTCCGTCTCAACAATGGTCTCTGTCTCAACAGTGGTAGGAGCGAGAACCAACTCATCTATTTTCTCATCTACCCCCCTCTGTTGGGAAAGATTGTTCACAACACAATGAGAAAACTAGTCATGCTCTATTGTCCTTCGAGAAAGGAGCTCTGAGTGAGTGGTTGGGCATGCCATCTCACCATGCATTGTTAGTGCATTTGGAATAGTGGAGTCTCCGTCCACAACAAATTTTTCTTCAAAATGAGGAAATCCATCCTCCCAAGGCATGTCCACCTCCCGTACACTTGGTATAGTGGATATTCCCTCCACAATAGGTGCATGTAGGTTGACTGTATCTAAGTCAACAGATTTGTGATGAATGACTTCCTCCCAAGGCATTGCAGCCTCCTGCACATCCTGAATGGTGGAGTTGTCCTCCACACGTGCATTCATGTTGATCACAACCGGATCAACAAGTTGATACTGACCACCTTCCCTAATACCAAGGGCAATTATTCATCTTTGTTTGACATCAGAGACAACGCATGTCTTTCCACAGAAATATTGGGATTTTTAGTCAATTGACGAATAGATAGAATATTATTTTGTAAAGAGGGTACATATCTAACATTTGATACCAACAATTTATGAGCATTATTCAATACGATGCATGTATCTCATATCCCTTCTAATGCAAGTGATTCTCCATAAACTAGTACTACTAATTCAAAACAAATATTTGCAGTAAGTGAAACATACCAATCCCTATGACATGAAAAATGTGTAGACACACCAAAGTCAATGATCCAATAACTAGTACCACTGTCATTCGAGCATGATTTCGTAAGACAATAAAGAGCATGCCTGTCATCTGAATCCCATTCTTCTGCAACTGCTGCCACATGTTCCTCATTACATGGCTTTTGTTCATCTTTGAAAGATCATACATCCACTTCTGGTAATCCTTCTTGAGGTGCCCAACCTTGTGACAGTAATAGCATGTGACCTGATACCGAGTGGAAGACTCACTAGATTGAAGTTTCCACTTTCCCTTTAACTGAGTGAGAAGAGAACTCTTCGAATGGTCACAATTAGATTCTACCTGAAGTTGTCTCCGCTCCTTTTGCAACATGTAGGAACTCACCTTGTCAAACGTGAGTGTTTGACTTTCAGCCATTAAATGGAGTGCCTCCACAAATGACTCATACGAAGAAGGTAAGTTGTTCAAAACTAGAGCCACCATATCATCGGCGTCCACCTTTTTGTTGATGGAAGATAACTGGTCTCGGAGACCTTTCATCTGAAGTAGGTTCTTAGATAGCGATCCACCTTCTTGAAACTTTATGGAAAAGAGCATATTTTTCAGGTAGAAAACCCAACTCTTTTATGACGTCTGATATTTATCCCTCAAACTGGCCCACAACGTGCTTGCCACAGTGGCATTACGCACTTTCAGTATCATATCATCTAACACCGACAACTTAAGAAGCAATAACGCTTCCTTTTGATGTTTTTCATAATCCTCAAAGTTTGTCATTGGTCGAATTTCATCACCCTTGATTATTTTATCACAGTCACGAAAATCTGCAACCATTAAAATCTTATAACTCCATACATTGAACGTACTGTCTGTAAATTTTTGTGTTTTCGAAAAAGTTAAGTGTGATATGTTTTCCATTTTATTATTCCAAAGTAACGGAAATAATAAAATAAAAGTTTGCCACAGCAATAAAATAATGTATTATCCCACCAAGTATTACTTATTCCAATAAGTAATATTGAATTATGCAAATCACTCAACTATATTTGTTTGTATTAAAAATATTATTACTTATTCCTCCAAGTAGTATTAAAATTAATTGCTCCACCAAATCGTATGAAATTAATTATGCAAAGGTGAATACCTTTGTTGAAAAATAATATTATTTCATTGACCTTGGAAAAAAGGAAATGATTCTGACACTCACATTTTCCCCCAACAAACAGCAGTTGGGTATTGCTACAGTCAAATCCCATGATTTTTCTGGTGTTGGCCATGACTTCACTTTTTCCACAAGCCAAACTGATCATTTTTGTTCTGAGAAAAGATCATGAATTGAATTGGATTTGTGACAAGATTCTCATGTCTCCTTCTTCACATGACTTCTGTCCTTTTGATGTCTCTCTTCCATGATTTTTCCCTTCTTCACAGCTTAACAAAAAATGATTGTATTGTCTTCAAACTGAGTCATGATTTTGTGCAAAACTGACTTGAATTGCTTCACGTTTTTTGCAAAAACCGACTGTATTTTTCTTTCACGACTTTGGGACCTCATACCGCATTTTCTTGGCCTCGAATGGAGGAATTTATTCCTTATTTTCCCTAGCGTCTGGTATTATTCTCCAAATATCCCATGTTTTAGCAAATTTGTGCCATGTTAGGGATTCCTTGAATTTGTAGTTCGTACCTCTTGGAGGCTTCCTCGAAATGCAACCTTGGACACTCTGATACCAATGTTAGCATATGTAAAGAGAAGAAAAAAAAATCAGAGAAGGAGAGAGAGAAAACTACACTGTTGAAATGACACAGGCAGAGGTTTATTTATATGTGAAGAGGTGGTTGAACAGTCACAAACCGAACAACTACATAATTGTTTTTACATGCTATATAAAGTGTTATATTTTAACAATATCAACGTAGCATAATAGGAACGTCTAAATGGCGATGAGATACATCAAATCATTAATGGGTTCAAGTTCAATTTTGAGTTTGAGCAAGAGAATTTAGAAGCATCTAAAAGGGACCATCCCACTCAATTGAGGAGAGAGATGGAAAAACACAACTATAAAAGGAGGATTAGTTCGCCATTTTTAGGATAGTGTGGAGTGATGAAAAATTCAATTAAGAGTGCCTAAGGTAAGGCATTATAGGCCATTATAGCTGATATGAGAGTGATACTAGTCAAGTTTAGGTCCATAGCAAAAAACCATGAGTATGTAAAATCTCTATGAGAGAGAATTATAAGCTCCATAAAGAGAAATTGAATTTAGATGTCCTTAAGCCATCGAATGAATAAAATAAACCTCCATGTTTCATTATGCGATGTGGACTCTACAAACATCCTAGGGTCATCTCGGTCCTTTCATCACCATTAAGTAGTATCAGAGTGGTTCATGTGAGAAGGAATCATAAAACTACCAAAGTGTTAAACGTGAGGTAGCTATCAAGAAAAAAATTGTTTTACACTATGATAAGGATGGATAAAGGATGTAAAAAGAGATCCCAAAGTGAAGTAGCTAGATGAGATAGAGATATTGTGCATGAAGGCAATATGTTGTCTAAGAGAAGGGAAGTTCCAAATACAATAGTCATGGAAATGTTGAAGGATATAATGATGGAGATCAAGGGTGTAAGGACCAAAATGGATGAGGAAGACCATCGAAGAGGTCTTAGAGATTGTGACAACAATGTAGAAGGATAGAAGAGATAGAATAAAAATGTGCAAGGAATCTATGGAAGACTCAACGAGGAGTCAACAACATGAGAATGTGAAGTGTGTGAGGAAAGCGTAGTAGATGCATGATAAGAGAGAAGACTTGGTGGAGAATTGACAATGTAATAAGATGGATTATGCATGAATTACATGAGTTGTGCACAAGAGAAAGATGACCGAAGGAGAAGTATCTTAGTGATAAGATACCTATACACAATATTTGATGGATGTTGTTATGTGTGTAAAGAGAGATGGTATTACCTAATTTAATGTCCCATAACATGATGAGGAGATAGCCAATGTAGTTCACCTATCTTCCTATCAGTTCATAGAGGAGGGGATGCCGACTAGACTATAGATAGTTTGGAAGTTTTTCCCCTTCCCGGCCTACTGAGATAACTGTAGATATGGATCATGACCCTATATCTATATAGTCAATTTTGACAGGGGGTGCCCTATCCCCGCTATCCCCTATCTAACTATATGGACATGGCCATATATACCTATATGGGGGACTCTATATATAGTCTAGAAACCAAGGGTTAGAGAATGCAAAGAAGGAAAAAGGATAGACATGGAGATTTGAGGAGTGCCCTAGAGAAGGTTAGGTGTTGAAGACAACCAAGATGGAGTCGTGAGGAGATAGGTTAAAAATTTTGCCTAGTGGTGGTCAAAAGATGGAACACTGATAATTTTGCTATAAAGGATATGGTGCAGAAGTTGGGATTGGCATATCTAGAAGCATCCCAAACCTTACAGAGTGACCTGGTTGGTCATCAAGGTCAAGAGAGTATTATTCTTCAACAATGTGAATTGGAAATGAAGATTGGGAGATTCACTAATCGATTGTTTGTGACATCTCATTGATAAATACATGTCATGTCATATTGGGGAGGTCGTGACAATATGAAAAATATTTTATATGATGGGAAATAAAATATTGTGAAGGTGCAAAAGGATGGCAATATATTGCATTTGTCCTATTGAGAGAAGCAAGTGCAGAGCACTAAAGCCATATAGAAATGCACATAGGAGAAGAAGGCCAAGTGGTTGTGGAAGACTAGTGAGGTGGTGAGCATAAGAAAGTGGATAAGGCCATTTCAAGATTTGAGTAAATGGTGTAGGGAGGATATGGAGTCACCCACGAGTGTGCTAAGAAGATAACACAAGAAGCAAAATGCAAGTGAGTGTATTACAAATTGATGGCAAAGCGTGAGAGTATTACGTAGGAGGAATGATGACCTAAGAACAAAATGGTTGTGGGATATCATAATCACATGGAGTGTGACCTATTGTTATAGATAGATTCCATAAAGAAGTAATTACATGAAGTGCATGGAGTCGTAGAAAAAGGACCATAAAGCGCAATGAATTATACAAAATAGGATGCCTCAAAGGAAGGATAAATGGGGTACGTATTTTAGTGCATAAGAGAGGAGGCCCTAATGGAAAGGATGAAGAGCATAGAAGGGTAAGCAAGAGGATAAACCCTATGAAAATGAATTAAGGAGTACACACATGCAATCATAAGTAACAATGGGAGTACCATTTCAAAGGAAGTAGAGAAGAGGGAGGAAGAATTTTCCTCAAAGGAAAATAATCAGAAGTTTGTAGAGGATACTATAAGAGTGCGCATGAAAAAATCACACCAGAGAAGGAAGAGATCCACATAGATCTCAAGAAAGTAGAGCATGTAGTGGATCATACTGGAGAAAAAGAGTGTAACCAACAAAAGGAATTACATGAAGGATAAGTTGCCTCGAAGGCAACTAAGGAAGAGCAGTCCAAGGAGGAGATTGCAAGAGTATATATTGCAAGAGGTACACATGAGGAATAACATGTAGACATGGAATATTACAATAGTAATGAGGAAACAATATGATGGGATGCAGAGATTTCCCTATAGGAAACAAAGGAAGGAAAGGAGTAGTATAAGAGGGATCAAGAGGTTTTGTTAATAAATAATGTGCAATAGAAGAAGAGAAAAAGATAAAATGTACCGAGGAAAAGTTATCCCAAGAAGAGGGAGAGGAGATGTGGCCCACATCCACAAAGGTAGATTACACGATGAAGAAATAAGATCCTAACTGAAAGAGAAGGCACCATGGAGAGTGCATGATGATGAGTGTGTACTAGAGAAGAGGATAAGATAGTAGATTAGCCACAAGGAAGAAGAGAATAGAAGTTTGTGAGACAACATATAACATCCTGACAGTGCACAAGTGAATGGATTACGTTCGAGTAGGGGTTAAGAGAAGGATAATCCCACAAAGAGATATCAAGTGTAAAGGTGAATATTGTAATGAAATTAATTAGATAGATCTGAATATCAACAACAATATAACACCAAAATATAGATAAATGATCATAATATGTAAGTAGAATGACTTAGCCACTTTGAGGGGAAATCTCCAAATCATACAATAAGAATCAAGTGTATAATATCATGATCATCTACTACTCCCTAACTCCTATATATACCCTATTATGTTATGTAAAGCACCAAGGCCGACCTACTAAGCATATGAAAGCATAAATGAATTTGTTATGACATGATAAGATATTATGACCTAGGCACAGATCAGTTATACATGTCTAATATATGACCTAGGATTAAGTGTAGCATGCCCCTCCCATTCAATGTATCATTTTCCCCGATGTTGACAATTATGGATGCTACCTTCACACAAGAGGAGTACTCAATGTCAATGATCATTGGATGCTCGTACAAGAAATCTTCCTCCTCTCATGTTTTTATTTCCATATTACAATTGTTTCCCTTGATTTGGCTCTCATGGATTTTCTTATGTTGGTTCTCAATCCATTCTTTGATTTCTCAAACCGTTGATGGGAAATTCTCAATTGAGATGGTGGATGTTGGCTAAAAATTAAGATATATTTTTAAAAAAAGTGGCTCTCTTAGGTGACTTAGTTGATGGCATATCATCCACAATAATTGAATAATTTTCTTCCCTTTCCTAAAAATATGGTGATTGATTTTTGTAAACTAAAAATCAATGTGGCATAAGTCCCTTGATTAGCTACATTTGATGATAACTCGCCCTTTTAAGTGACTTTACATGTAACCCTTTTAACTCAAACATCTTTCCTTTTGAACAAAAACACATGAATAAATCCTGAAAGTTCATTTCAACTATGCCCAAGGTTGCGAGCCATTGGAATCCCAAAACAATATCTACTCAACCCATGGGAATAAAAAACATAGGGGAATCAAGCTTGTATTCTCCCATTTCAATTTTGATATTATGACATTTCCTTGAACAATTTATTATGCCCCCACCTACAATCATGACTTGAAATTGTGGAGATGAGAAAATAAAATAGTTCATACGTGTTATCAACTCTTTATCGATAAAATTATTAGTACTCCCTGAGTCAATTAATATTATTACCTTATGTTACTTTAGAATACCCCTTACTGTAAGGATTTGTGGGCAGATAACACTTGACATTACATGACAAGAAATAAATAGTTGGGATTCTCTGAATGATTCACGAGCATCATTAAAAGAACTTCAAAAGTGGAAAATTCTTCTCCTTTATGTGTTTATGAGGTTCAGATAAGTTTTTTGGGAATCATACAGTTATGAAATGGAGTCTAGATTGCAAATCAAGGTGTTAGGTTGAGTCAAGAGGTTTAAAATTTCAAATTATATGTTTTCTCGCCCTTTTTAAATTCAAATATCCTAAAGCTTGTAAGTGAGTAATTTGGACTAAATAAGTGTGTGAGAGAGGGTTAAGTGATGGATGAAGATGTGTAAGGTTTCCATATATGTGATACATGGTTCCTTAGGTGATAAAACATGCTTAAATGTACTAGGAAGTCAAGGATTACATCCTTTACTAAGGATTTGTGTGAAAAGACAAGAAAAAGTTAGTTAGGGTGAATAATGAGTTGAAAAGGGATAATATAGAAACTCGAGGAGAAGAAGATGAATGGGAAGAGAAAGGTTTTCTTTGAGGATAACTTAGGAGGATAAGAAATTTGTAGAAGAAATAAAAGAGAATGAAAAATGAAAACTCTATTTTTGGATAAAAGTTTGTCTTGAGTATGAATTGAATTTTTTTCCTTTCATTTGGTCATGTAGTCACTTTCACATGAAAAAACAGGTCTGGAAGATAAGTTTTAATCTAGTTCTAGAGGATTTAAGAACAAATAGGTCTGTGGAGTACTCTATGTTGATCAAAATGACTGTTTATGTTGAAGAAGACACAATTTTAAAGCATGAATAAGAATAATATGGTTTAAATGATAGCTTTCTTGTTGATTTTCTCCTTTTCTTAGAGGAGTGTGACTTTGTGGTTTTCAAAAGATGAAGATTTGAAATTATTTAAGGAAGCCTCAAATAATACACATATAATTGAGTAAATGAGAGAACTTTGTGTTTAGAAAGAGTGAATCTCTAGTCCCTAAAGTATCTCTTTGCTATTGAGGGAAATATCAATTCAAGATCAAAACCATTGTTCAAGCAGACCTATTAATGAATTCTTGTCTCTAAAGTGAATAAGAACTCTGTTCTATTTTTGAGAAAACTCATAATGTTAGATAACTGTTATCTACATGTATTTAAGTAGGTCTTAAATGAATTTCAAGGATTGCTAGTTGTTAGATCTCTATTGTTAACTTAAATTCTTGGAGGAGGTCGAGACGAATGTGGAGGATAAATTTCAGGGTTTAAAGATGTGTGTTTTACAATATATGGAGTCTTGAATATTTTCGTGTAGAGTACAAACCCTCCATAGGGTTTGGAACTAACTCGCAACTTGGAGGCTTAAGAAACTAAATCAAACCTTTAATGCTTATAGTAATCTTTACTCAGTCCCTAAATTAATGTTTTGAATTTGTGGAACATTCACGAGTTATCATTTTGAGATTTTCTTGGCAAAGTAGTAAAAATGTGACTGCTACAGTTTAGAGAGGTAATTGGTGAAGAATAATATTTGAGTTTTATGGTTTTTTCCTTTTTAAGGCATAAGCCTTGGTAGAATGAATCTAAGGGGGTTAAGAGACTATTTGTAAATAAATTCAAGGTATTATAAGACAACAATAGCTTGTATTAGGAGACAATATGCTCTAGATCGTAAATGCTCCAGTAGAAGACCTAATTTGAAGGTCAAGAATTGCTAAAAAGGGACTTATGTTTGGATTTGATGTATGCAAGTTTGTAAATAGATAAAAAAAAATTAAAAGGTGTCTGAAACCACTTTCACATGGTTAACTACATAAAAACATTTCTCAGGAAAACCTTGGCAACATGGCTAGAAAGGGAAAAGACTGGTATAAAGAAGCAAGTGAGAGGAAAGGGAGTTACCTTGAGAGTGGAGTTCTAAGATTTAATACACACCTTAAGGGCCTAAAAGGGTTCCTAAAAGTGTTCATGTATTTTCTTGGCTGTTACTATTTTATGCCCAATTATAACCTAGCAGAGGTATTGCTTCTTGAGAACACAAAAGGACAATTTGAAGAGATTAAAAGTCTTTAACAACTCCATTGATTACAAACCTCTTGAAGGATGAAATATCACTTAAATGAGTATGAGAAAAATTATTTTAGACCCCATACCAAGGAGTGGTACCTAAAATTCATGAATGCATGATTTAGAGCTAAGGAAAACATTGTTCTTGTTTCCAAAATAGGGCAATTTGGGAAAGGTTGATGATAGATGAATTTTGCAATTGCTTCCAATAATTTTGAATATGGATTTTGAATTTTTAAAAGCATATAATCAAGGTTAAGGATGATCAAAATCAGAGAATTTTCCAAAGAAGCTAAAGTTTGTATGTTTTAGCCATTTTAAGACCTTAGTGATAAGATCCTTAAAATAGAGCAAGTATGAAAAAACAATAGTGATTGGTCTTCATTCATTGGATTGTTTTCTTATTAGATCATTGTGTGAATTTTATTAAAGTATGTGCTTTACATCACCAAAACCTAGTTTTTCCAACTCCTCCACTTTTGTTTCTTAATTTTTGACTTCATCATTAATGGCCTCAATTTGGAATAACTTCTTTCTAACAAACCTATGCCCTTTATTGTATTTGATATCAAAATTGAAACATAATCCTTTTTCTCATTTCTCTTACAAAAAATTAAGATTCAGTCTGGTAGGTTGAGGTACTGATTGTGTTAGAATCATACTCTCTTTACTAGTAGTGAAAGTCCTTTGTTTGACTAGTTCTCCTTCTTCCACCTAACGAACAACTATCATGGATTCTGATATCAAACTGGGATTAATAAGGAAAACATCAAGTTAGATGTTATCTTTGAGACCCCCTAATAATATATCATTTAGATAAACCTATGAGATTCCATCCACATGTAAGAACTAAGTTTGCAATTTTTGAATATAATCATTTACCATCCCCATTTGTCATAGCTTTGTTATCTACCTAAATTAGTTTTTTGTAACATTGTTATTGTCTAATGTATTTAGAGCTCATATATGAACATAGACCAAGTAATAGAAAGACCCTTTTTTTATTTTACTCACACATCCATTTATACCAAATGAATTATTTTGGTTCCAGATATAGAGGATGCCATTACCACCTTCTACCCACTTGTGACGTGATGTACCTAATAAAATCTCCATTTGGTTGATCCATGTGACAAGGTCCTTACCGTTTAATTTTATCATCTCCACCTTTGGTATCATGTTTCTACACTAACTAGAAGATCCAACATGGTTGGGTTGTGTAAATGATTCACCTTAATTATGTCAATTTAGAATTGAGTGTGCATTACTTTAGGAACCCATGTGAGTTGAACGGGAATCCATGATTTCAATCACGCTTGAAAGAATGAGCATAGAATATTTCCTCATTGATTCAAACCTTGCCTTCATTTCTTCAAACATTGCCTTCATTTCGTCCTTCATTGTGTGGTTGAGTTTACTTTATAGTACATGAAGGTTGTAGTTGAGGTCATCCACACTCACCATTTTATTAACATGTTCATCGAGTTAGGTGAATTCCTTTGATACATGATAACCTAAGGATTCAAAATCCATATCTTCCTTGTTGGAAGTCATTAATGGACTAGCTTGACCCTTCCCTTTGCCTCTAGTTGATCCTCCCTATCATGTTGTAGGTTTTGGGGTCTTCAGATATAAAGATTAGAGTATAAATTTGGGATTTGGGGTGTCATAAATTTATTCTTTGAATATAGAGAAATCAGAGAACAAACCCTAACTTATTTTTGATAATATTTCCGAAAAATATAAGAAACTAAAAAAAAGTCCAAAAAATTGTATCATATGTAGTGAATTTATGAAAAAATCCTAAATCTGATATAACTTGTGCAAAACAAGTTAAAAAATATTGAAATTATTAGTGAATCTTACTCGACTTATTTAATGAATCTAGAGAAAAAAAAGAAGAAACACCATTTTGGAGATATAGATGAATCTTCACAACTAGGGTTTTGACCCAATTATAGCCAAGATCAAAGCTTTGATAGCACTTGTAATGAAATTACTTAGATATATCCGAAAAATATGAATACCAACAACAATATAACACCAAAATATAGAAAAATGGTCACAATATGAAACACCAAGTATAATGACTTGGCCACTTTGATAGGGGTAACCTCCAAATGATACAATAAGACTAAAGTGCTCAGTATTATGATGATATATACTACTCCCTAAGTCATATATATACCCTAATATGTTAGGTAAAGCACCAAGGCCGACCTACTAAGCATATAAAAGCATAATTAAATATGATATGAGGAATCTTACTCGACTTATTTAAGTGCACCAAGATGGTGGACAATTAAGTGGACATAAAAACCTGAAATTTAGGTACCACGAGCGCGTGGTTTTCTAAACCACGCTCGCTAAGCAACTATTTTTATAGGCTCGGTGATTTCTGAACCTAAAACCGCGATCGTAGTTTCAAACCGCGATTTCATGGTCCTCTGAGATAAAAAAAAATAGACCCGCGACTCCTCATTTTCCCTCATTTTTCCTTTCCAACCGCGATTTCTCCTAGACCTTTGGCACTCGCGCTTTGAATACCCCCTAAAAATTACTCTTCAGACTTGTGGATCATGATAGTTTCAACCATGCCGCCAAGACAAAGAGGTAAGCCCTCGATTTTGATCAATTTGTTTGCATTTTAGGTTATTTTTTGTGATTTTCATGGGTTTTTCAATTTTTTGTTTATGTATACAATTTTTTTTGTTTTTTCAGTTGCTCAGAAAGCTCGTAATCCTGCAAACCATCAAAATATTCCTCAAAACCCTCCAAAAAATCCTCAAAACCCTCCAAACATTCCGCAAAACCCTCCTCCAAACATAGATCCACCTCCTGTGGATCCTTTTGTCCCCACGGAACCAACAGGAACACAAGTTGATATCATTGGAAAAATATGACAAAATAAAATTGCCATTGAGAACCTTATTCAGAATATAAGACAAAATCATGCCACAAATCCGTCCCGCATGACTTTAGCCAACACATTGCAAACATTGATTGGCAAAGTTGACTCCGCAACCAACCAAATAGACAGATGGAATACCTTTAGAGGTGATTATAGGCAGTGGTATGCAAATAAATTATCCCATGCGGCCGTAAAAGACAAAAAAATTGGAAAAGACCACATTTGTGCATTATTTACTGACCCAAGAACCAATGCGCCCTCCCCCCCCCCCCCCCCGCAGTTACTTGCAAACGGTTCCCAATCCATTGGTGCCATGATGACCGAATCAAGAACAATTTTTGGGACCGATGGTGGATGGTTTTTGATTATCCACCATGCAACAACAATGAGGTTCCCCTCTATTTTTTGAAGAAATTATATTGCGAGTTTGTGCTTAATGAGGTCCCAAATTATTTTGACTTTTCTGATTTTTATGGGCGAGGTGGTGGCTCTGCACAGAGTAGACCTGGTGCACGCATAGGTCAACCAAGGATCCCCCATGCCCCAAAACCCCCACTGCCTTCAGTTATCCCTCCTACAAGTGAAGGAGGTTGTGGAGATTGACACACTACATGCATTGAGGGAGCTCACTGACACTCTGACCCAACATAGTGAGCAGATTGCATCTGGTGATGTTGGTGGAGGTGCCAGTTCTAGCGCACCACACCACTGTGGATCATGTGGTGTCGTATGCACTGCAGGTGAGACATCATTTGCTGGATCACATGATTTCTTTTCTCTAGATGAGATGATGGCAGATGTTTTTGGAACTGGTGCAAAGGATCTTGGTCTTTCACAGGTAAATGTCAAATAATTATATATATATATATATATATATACAATAGTTTAATTCATGTTTGAGATTTTAATATATATGTATTTCATTGTACGTTATGTACATACATGTAAAAACTAATTTTTTATTTTATTTTAAATAGCAAGAGCCGGTGAAGGAAACATCTGGCGTGTCGACATGCTAGCTACTACAGCTGGGCATGTTACAAACGTAAGTTTCAAGTTGTACTTAAATTTCAAATTTCATTTGATTGTGCACTTTTATTATTATAATGTTTCACCTGTACATGTACATATTAATATATGTTTGTCTTTTATACATGCAGGAGCCTGGCGGGTCATCATCTACTCTAGGAACTGAGGCTATTGGCATGCCTCATGTGACTTTTACGCAGGTTAGTTTCTCTTTACACTTTGTTTCTAATTGTGGAAGTTCACGTGGATTATGCTTTGGCTCTGTTATGTGGCAGTCATGTAGATTAATATTGATTTGTACATGTTTTTTGTATAGCTTATGACTGCTAGAGAGACTCCTCCATATATGTAGACTGTGGAGGTTGCTGTAGATACTGCCATAGCATCTGTAGATCCACTAATTGAGGTACAATTTTTCAAATTTGTTAAATTTATTTAGGAATTATTTCTTATTACTTAAATCTACAATATCAAATTTTGTACACATGAAATATTTAATTTGAAATTTAATTATTTGTATGTAGCTTACCTCTCATGAGTCTATTGTTGTCCCTGTCATGCGTCAATGACAAATTGATAGGGATCATGACATTGCGGTAAGATTTCACATGCATTTTAACTAAATTCTAAGTTTCTAAATTTTGAATGTATTTTAAAAATATGGGTGTTAAAAACTTGTTGTTTATGAATGTGCAGGTTAGGTTGCAAGCCTTCTTAGAGATGCCTAGGACCATATGGATGAAATCTGTAGTGGCATCTCCCTCCACTACATCCCCAGGTCGTGGACATGCTACTTCTAGCAGGGCAAAGAGAGGGAAGATGTTTCATGATTAGATTCATAGGACGTGGATGTACATAGATATATATATGGGCCAGCTAGTCCTAGTTCATGATTCTTCATAGGACATTGTATATATAGCCTTATGCGACCGCATGTGGTCCTATATGTATGACACACTTGGTTCGAGATGTACACATGTTATGAACTTATATTTTCAGAGACGTGCATTCAGCACACTTAGTTTGATACATTATATATCCATGTGTTGGTTTTCATAACGATATTACTTCTATGTTTGATTTGAATTCATTGCACATGATATCCTTCTATGTATGTATATTCTATGTATATTAATTCTATATGTATGTTTGATTTAAAATTAAAAAACTATGGTGCAACATATATGAATATAACGTTACTATGGTGCAACATTGCATGGTACAATTGTTAAGAAATTAAGGGAAGCATGTGTATTCCTCCATCAACATGGGCAACTTATCATTTTCCTCTTAAGTCATGAAAAAATATTTCATACCTTGAATCTTGAAATAAGATGTCTTCCCTTGGCTCATTTGGTTTTTGAACTGTGTATTTAATTTTATTTATCAGAAGGATATTATTCATTTTACCATTGATGAGTATGGTGGTGTATGACCAATCCATCTTTATATCCCCACCAATATCATGATAGAAACTTTGGCTCAACAATATACCATACGTAGCTAGCATGTCTTCCACAAGTATTTCCATCTTGATTTTCTTGTCAGGGAAGTCTGCAAATTCTGGCTTGAGAATCTTTCACCTGGCCGAAAAGAGGTAATTATTTTGTTTTCATGTAGTAACAATGGCCAATAGCAAGGCTGAGAGTAATACCAATAGAGTTAGCAAATTTTATAAGCATGACATTGTCAGAGGCACCGGAGTCAATAATGCAATTATTCAATTTATAGGTCCATTGACCAACAAGGAAAGATAGAAAGGTTCTTATTTCCTAGAAGCCTGAGGATTTTAAGGAAAGAAGGTTCTAGGAATGAGTGGTTCTAGGAGTGGGAAGTGATTCTTTAGTGTTGGTAGGATTCTTGGAACATGTATTTTTACTACTTCCTTTGATAAACTAGACGAGGATTAAAGTGTTTTGCTTGGGAAGTAGAAGAAGAGGCTTATTTATTTTTTTATGAGTGGGTGAACACTAAACAAGAGTAACTATTCATATCATCTATCCAGATTATTCAGGATCTTTGTTAGGTGAGTATTCACAATAACCAATAATTGCATAACCATCTTCTTCTTCTCTTTCAATTTTTGATTCAACAATTTCTTGAAAAAGTTGTAATTGTTGAAAAAGTTGTAATTGTTGTGATAAAAAAGTTGTAAGTTGTTAAAAATTGTGGGTTGAAACGGTGTCAAAACTATGCAGACATGTCTAGGTGGCCAGGTGAATGCTAGAGGAGGTGTTGTTTCAGGTGCGAAAACGTCGTTTCTTCCGGGCTACCTCGTTCGGGCATAGTCCCTTAAGAGCCCTAAGACCAAAAAATCATTCAACTTCGAACGGGTGACTACGCAGACTCCATGGCACCTAAGGATGTCTCATTTGATCCTACACCTAGCGTAGGGACCCTCTACAATATTCTATCTCGGTTTTTTCCTTCTCCAATCGGTGCTCTGCTGCCCTATTGTTTGCAAACGCGCCGAATAGTGTAGTTTGAGACAGTGTAAGGCTATCAAATGGTATATTTTACAAACGGTGGGTCATGGCACCAAACTGACTATGTGGACACATCCAGGTGGCTAGGTGAATGCTATAGGAGGTGTTTTTTTGGTGCACGACAACGTCGTTGCTTCTGGGCTACCTCATTCGGGCGTAGTCCCTTAAGAGCCCTGAGACCAAAAAATATTCAACTTCGACGGGTGACTACGTGCACTCCGTGGCACCTAGAGATGTCTGTCTAATCCTACACCTTAGCATAGGGACCCTCTACAATAGCCTGTCTCAGTTTTTTCCTTCTCCAATCGGTGCTCTCGCTGCCCTATTGTTTGCAAACGTGTCGAATAGTGTAGTTTGAGACAGTGTAAGGCTGTCAAACGGTATATTTTGCAAACGGTGGGTCATGGCACCAAACTGACTACGTAGACATGTCTGGGTGGCTAGGTGAATGCTAGAGGAGTGTCGTTTTGGTGTGTGACAACGTCGTTGCTTCCAGGCTACCTCGTTCGGTGTAGTCCCTTAAGAGCCCTGAGACCAAAAAATCATTCAACTTCGACGGGTGACTACGCAGACTCCGTGGCACCTAGAGATGTCTCGTCTAATCCTACACCTTGGTGTAGGGACCCTCTACAATATTCTATCTCAGTTTTTTCCTTCTCCAATTGGTGCTCTCGCTGCCCTATTGTTTGCAAACGCGTCGAATAGTGTAGTTTGAGACAGTGTAAGGATGTCAAACGGTATATTTTGCAAACGGTGGGTCGTGGCACCAAACTGACTGTGCTGACACATCTAGGTGGCCAAGTGAATGCTATAGGAGGAATCATTTTAGTGCAACAACGTCGTTGCTTTGGGCTACCTCATTCGGGTGTAGTCCCTTAAGAGCCCTAAGACCAAAAAATTGTTCAACTTCGACGGGTGACTACGCACACTCCGTGGCACCTAGAGACATCTCGTTGATCCTACACCTCAGTGTAGGGACCCTCTACAATATCCTATCTCAATTTTTTCCTTCTCCAATCGGTGCTCTCGCTGCCCTATTGTTTGCAAACACGTGAATAGTGTAGTTTGAGACAGTGTAAGGCTGTCAAACGGTATATTTTGCAAATGGTGGGTCATGGCACCAAACCGACTATGCCAACACATCTGGGTGGCTAGGTGAATGCTAGAGGAGGCATCATTTTGGTGCACGACAACGTCGTTGCTTCCGGGCTACCTCGTTCGGGTGTAGTCCCTTAAGAGCCCTGAGACCAAAAAATCGTTCAACTTCGACGGGTGACTACGCACACTCCGTGGCACCTAGAGATGTCTCATTTGATCCTACACCTTAGCATAGGGACCCTCTATAATATTCTGTCTCAGTTTTTTCCTTCTCCAATCGGTGCTCACTGCCCTATTGTTTGCAAACGTGCCGAATAGTGTAGTTTGAGCCAGTGTAAGGCTGTCAAATGGTATATTTTGCAAACGGTGGGTCATGGCACCAAACCAACTACACAGAAACATCTGAGTGGCTAGGTGAACACTAGAGGAGGTGTCATTTTGGTGCGTGACAATGTCGTTGCTTCCGGGCTACCTCGTTTGGGCGTAGTCCCTTAAGAGCCCTGAGACCAAAAAATTGTTCAACTTCGACGGGTGGCTACGTAGACTTTGTGGCACCTAAGGATGTCTCGTTTGATCCTACACCTTGCAGTAGGGACCCTCTACAATAGTCTATGTCTCGGTTTTTTCCTTCTCCAATCAGTGCTCTCGCTGCCCTATTGTTTGCAAACGCGCCGAATAGTGTAGTTTGAGACAATGTAAGGCTGTCAAATGGTATATTTTGTAAACGGTGGGTCATGGCACCAAACTGACTATGCGGACACAAGGTGGCTAGGTGAATGCTAGAGGAGGTGTTCATTTTGGTGCGCGAAAATGTCATTGCTTCCAGGCTACCTCATTTGGGCATAGTCCCTTAAGATCCCTGAGACCAAAAAATTGTTCAACTTCGACGGGTGGCTACGCACACTCCGTGGTACCTAGAGATGTCTTGTCTAATCCTACACCTTGTGTAGGGACCCTCTACAATAGCCTATCTCATTTTTTTCCTTCTCCAATCGGTGCTCTCGCTGCCCTATTGTTTGCAAACGCGCCGAATAGTGACAAAATGGTATATTTTGCAAATGGTGGGTCATGGCACCGAACTGAACTATGTGTCATTTGACACATCTGTGGCCAGGTGAATGCTAGAGGAGGCATCGTTTTGGTGCGTGACAATGTCATTGCTTCTAGGCTACCTCGTTCGGGTGTAGTCCCTTAAGAGCCTTGAGACCAAAAAATCATTCAACTTCGACGGGTGGCTACACAGACTCTGTGGCACCTAGAGATGTCTGTCTAGATCCTACACCTTGGTGTAGGGACCCTCTACAATAGCCTGTCTCAGTTTTTTCCTTCTCTAATTGGTGCTCTCACTGCCCTATTGTTTGCAAACGCACCTAATAGTGTAGTTTGAGACAGTGTAAGGCTGTCAAATGGTATATTTTACAAACGGTGGGTCGTGGCACTGAACCGACTGTGCACACGCATAGGGATGGTCTTGTAAACACTTGGGGAGGCATCATTTTGGTTCTCTAAGCTCCAGGTCCTTCTGGGCTACCTCCTCCAGAGCCAAGAACCCCCTCCATAGGTACATAAATCATTGTTAATTGCTTCTCTTTTCTTGTAAAACAATGAAAGCTTCTCTTGGCTTCGAGAATTTATAATTCTCTACTAACAGTGCCAACCACGTGAAGGTGGAAGCTTTTTTGGCACCACTAACCTGCATATAAAAGTGTTAGTCAAAGAAATTTAAGTTTCAAATCAAAACCATACTAGATATATACAAAATACACAAATTTAATAAAATATATGAACTTAAATTTATCTAACTAACAAATTTATATATACCAAAGAAATTATATATACCAGACATGAGCATTGTAAATTCATTCCAATGAACCATCAGGATCGGATCTACTCTGAATAGCGGACAGGATTGCTTCATGATCTGACTCTCGAACCTTCCAAAGAATCTTGTTATTAGGCCTTCCTCGATATCTATACAGCTGAATATTTGTCGCTAGAACTAGATGCGAATATAAGAGTATTTTCCTGTGTGTCTCAAAGTCTTCAAACACCCAAACAGAGGAGTTTTTTAATGGATACCGTCGAAGCCAAGTTCCAGTAACTACCACTGACCCTGTAGGGTACTCAATATCTTCACCATCTATAACAGGAGAAGTCAACTTCTTTCTTTCCTCGATGCAATGACATAAGAAATAGTTTGTTCCTTCTTCATTGTCTTCTGTCGCAATAACTGCAAACACATGTCCTACAAAAAAAAGGTTTCAACTCAAATTTAAATTGTACATATTAAAATTTCAATGGACATAACTCAATACAAAAATTGTAAATAACCATAAATACCTTGTCGCACCAAAATCAAAATTTCGTCAAAGTCCTTGGATGTTGCAACTTCATCTGCAGAAACAAGTCGTAATGCTTGTGGAGGTTGATAACTAGGAAGCAGAGTTAGAGGCCTACAAATCCATCCATCCACCCATTCTTGTGAATCACACTCAACAGTGACAAATTTGATACAAGATGCACAAAAACATGTCAACTTTCTTGTCCATGTGGCCCACGAAGTAGCGTCTGAGCTACAAAATGAGTGCATATCACTGGACCCAGTGAGTGTCATACAATCCTCGTAGTTAGCAATTTTTTGTTCCTCTATCAACCAAAAATATCTGCGAACCGTGGAAATTTCTTGAGAACCTCGGGCCATGTTGTCAATACACCATTCCACTATGCTCTTTGCATCTTTCAATTTAGCACCATCTTTGTACTTCAACTCTTCTCTTGCAAGAGCTCTTTTCACACATGCCCCTGCACCGTCATGCTCTCATTTTCCATGTCCAGCCTCAGTGAAACTCCAAATATGTTACACACCCATCTTGACGTGCATCCTGCTCATCCAATAAAACATTCGTGCATTCTTAAACTGAGACGTGTAATTATCTGACCATATATAATGTTGTTTGAAGTGGATGTCCCTATCAGACAAGTTTCCATAAAATAACTGGAAACACCCTTGCACAAATTCAGTAGAATGAGTATGATCATCACTGATATAAAAGTGGTACTCTCTTAAAAAAAATTGATCATTCTCTGTACTGTCAGGAGAATGTATAAATGCTATATGCACAAAAATGGCAACTTGTACTGAGTTGTAATATTGTGATTGAACCTCCATTTGTGGTTGCAATGTGTAATTCTCTGTAAAATCGACCACTGAAACAATAGTACCAATAGGAAATGTGTCTTTGCATATCTTGAACTATTCATCCAACCATCGAGCTCTATGTGTATGCCTAGCATACTCATAAACAATTTCATCCTTAAATTTTCTCATAAATTGAAAAACAGGCATATGTTCTGTAACTAGCTCACACCGTTTAGACTCTTTTCCATCTTTCAACTGGTATGCAACTGATTTATATTTATCAAACTCAACTAAATTATTTCCTATTGCACCTTCAATTTTCTCATGGATGCAACTTTCTAATTTAGGTAATCCGCCACATGTACCACAACTTCCATCTAAACAATCCTGACTATAAAAAAATTGTCCAACTTCTTTTTCACAAAATATCGTAGGAATGAAATCCCTGGAAGATATTGGTGGAACTTGAACACCACATTCCGATAACATAGTTTCAGAATGTAAAATAGAATGAATACATAAAAATTTAGCATAATGCATAGCAAATTCAACATGTTGCCTACAACAACAAGTGGTGCGAGCGTGGTTGATTTTCACATAGAATGGTTTTAACATTTCAAAAAAATGTTGACTAATTTTAATTTCCAGATGCTCTTGTTCAAACTTACGAAAAAATTGAGTTTGAGTCATATCTAAGAAATGCTTTGGATGTGGTTCGTGATTAATAGAACCAACTCTCTGTTTTACAACATCTCTTGTATTAGGTGAAACTCTAGTGTTATCATGCCAAAATTGAATAACAACTTCTCTTATAACATCAAGTATTATATTTGTCCTTACGCGGTGCTCTAGCAGAAAATGCCCAAAAATCAGTGTTATTGAGTGATTGAAGGATATTACGTCTTTCAATTGCTTTCATTAGAGTTTTTCGATTAACTTGCAACATTCGACTTGTTTGCGTAATCAAACGTTGTTTTTTTATTGATTCACTTACAACACTAGTAGCAAGTACACGACGCACAATATTACTATCCCTAGTGCGTCTCTTGACACCAACAGTGTGATATGCATCATGAAGGTTTTCAACAATTGTAGAGGTTTGACCACGTATATTAGATGTTGTCAATCCTAAGGTGTTTAATGTAGGTCTCATTTTATTCAATTTCATCAAACTAACCAACAACTGACATCTTTGGGAATCATTTAAAATTTCAAAATGATTATCCCAAATTTCAGTGGCTTTTCTTCTGATTTTCCGTTCAGAAAGTTTGTCACACATTGGTTTCAAAATGTTTTCATCAATTTCAATAAAATAATTAGGTTTCTTACAGAAAATCCTAGGAGGTGTTTTTGTCAAATTTTTCTATCTACAGTTTCAACCTGAATTTCTTTATTCACATTTTCATTGTCTCCTTCAATTTCAACATTTGCTACATCACGAGTATTTAATTCTTCTTCAACATTGACAGTAAAAACATCTTCATCACGAGTATTTAATTCAACTTCAACATTGACAGTAGAAACATTACCTAGTTCCTCATTGCTTACAATAGTAGGGGTTGAAGATGAACCTCTTCTTGATTCACGAAGATTCCACATTCGCTCAACATTTTGAAATTTGTTTGCCTCTAATTCGTTTGGTGTTTTTTTACTTAATGACTTCCTTTTTTGACTTCGTTTCTTGTCTCCCATGATGTTTTACTTCCGGTGATAAGAAAAATGTGCAGAAAATGACAGAATTTTCGTAGTAATTCATATGGTAAAGTCAAACAGTAAAAATCACATGGTAATTAGAACATTGGGATGTGTATAAATATGATTTATGAACCTGTGATCGCACTTTATAAACCGTGCTCGCGGTTTATAAAGCGCGATCGCGGTTCTTGTTTAAAAACCCACGATCACAGTTTGTAAACTACGATCACGGTTCTATCTGTATTATCAAATACGACCCTAAGGCTTGGGAAATATTTGTTTTGCCCCAACCAAAGCTATGGAAGGTCATTATGAAGTGTAAAGGGTCAAAAAACTTCAAATTTGCTCTTCCACAGACTTGAACCATGCTAAAAAACTGAAAACATTTCACAAAAATGGTGCCATCGCGTAGGGGAGACTGTTAGCTTTGTAGAAATATTGATTTTAAAGTGAATAGAATAAGATAAATATCATTTTATAATTTTTTACTAACAATAGGTCTTTAAGACATTTTTTCCTGCGAATGTTCATGTCTACATTTAAGACTGCAACTTTTGTTTCGCTTATCAAAATGTGATAAAACTTATACCATCCCAAGCGTGGAGAAATTCTATACACGTTAAAAAAAAAATTGATTTTGATATTTTTTGATATAGTTATGGTGGGCAAACGGAAAGCGCTCCGTTTTCTAAATCTTTTTAGACCACTTTCACGGAAAAAATCATTAAAAAAAAAATATTGCTTGAAAAAATACAAAATAAAATCCATCCCAAGATAGACAACTACATCTAACTTTTCACCAAAGCAAAAAAAAAAAACAAGATTTGGTCATCCAAATCGCGGGCAAACGGACTACAATCTTATAGGTTTTTTCAAAAACAAAAACCAAGTCATATAATTTTAAGTGTTTAATATAGCTAAACTTGTCCATTTTAAAAAAAAATATAGTATTTTAGAAACTAGATTTCGGATACTACGATTCATATTTATATAAATTTTTCTAATTTTGAGTGTGCGTATTGCTAATAATCCCTACAAGTTGAGATTTCACTATTTTTTGCAATATGACGTCCACTTATGACCCCTTTTTTGTCCACCATCTTGGTGCACTTACCCATAACATGATAAGTGATTATGTTAGCCACATTTGGCTATACATATCCAATATAAGACCTAGGATTAAGTGTGTATAAAAGATCGTATAGAGGAATTGCACAAATGATGATGTGTGAAGGAGTAGTGTGAAGGAGTAGATCTATAATGAATACAATCCTAAGGAAGATAAGTGAAAGGGAGAAAAGAAGATAGAAAGGACGGTCTATAGTGGGTCCAAGTCCATGCATACACAAAGAGACATAAATGTGAAAGAGGAGAGTGTGAGAGAAGACAATGCAACAAAAATTGCAAAGAAGATAAGGTGTGCAGGAAATAATGCAACCATTAAGTACACAAAATAATATTACACAAAGAGAATAGTTCACAATAGAAAGATGACAAGAGGAGAGAAGGAAAGAGTGTGTAAATATGGAGCACACAAAGGAAGCCCATAGAGAGAATAAAGGTGTTAAGGGAGAAGGTGTAGAGAAGAAGAGTGCAAATGAGAGGAGTGTATAGAAGGAAAGCCTAGAGATGAAGTGGGTGAGAGAGATGAAATATTCACAAAGGATTTAGGTGGAGTTGCACAGATGTAGGTGAGTGTGGAATTGCAAAGGAGAGAAGTCAAAGCGAGTGAAGACTCGTGAAAGAAATGGATCAACAAATAATCCTTAAAAGGAGAAGGATGGTTCAAGGTGGGAAAAGGATCTAATAGGAGAAGGTTAATGGTGAGTAGAGAAAAAAATAATTAAGGAGAAGGATCCATTTGGAGGAGGTCATACTATGGTGGATTTAAGCTCACTGAAGTGCATGGGATAACACAAAAGAGTCACAAGGAAGTGATGAATGACTAGAGGAGACTCCGAAAGAAGCGTCAAGGCTAGGATAAGGCTCAGAGGATAAAGGAGTTGGGATTATCAACATTAATAGTTCAAAGGTTAGTTCTACCACTCACTTAGTCTACTTGAGGTGGACCTCAAGTTTAAGTACCTCGAGTGTTTTATGTAGGAACATCCAAGGTTTAGAGAAATCTTGCATAAATTTAGCTAAGTGTGTATGTGCGCAAGGTTGGAAAGTGTCCATAGAGGAAGAGGAAGCGTAAAAGAGAAAGAGGTATATTTTGTAAAAGTGTGTGAGAACTTTTCACAATAGAAATATCTGAGGACCTAGAAGATCTGGAAGCATCTAGAAGGGACCAACCCACCCAAATGAGGGGAGAGAACCGTAAAAGTATGTCTTTAAAAGGAGGATGAGTTCACCATTTTGTAGTTAGTGTAGAGTAAGTGCAGAAGCCAACTAAGATGAGATAAGTCATTGTAGGTTATTATATTTGAGCTAAGAGTGATACCAATCAAGGCTAGGTCCATAGGAAAACACCAAGTTATTGTAAAGGATCAAGGAGATAATTATAATCTCCATAGAGAGCAAGTTGCAAGTAGATGTCGTTGATTCCATTAAATGAATAAAAGAAACCTTCATGTTGCATTTTGTTGTGTGAGCTCTATAAATATCTCGAGGTCATCTTGACCCTTGCATCGCCATCATATCCTATTCCACTGAAGTCCCTTTTTGCAACACTTTCTCTTTTAGGCTCATAAATTTTGATCCGTGAAAACTAAAGTGATGTTTTTTTTCAAATTGACTATTTTTCAATATATATATATATATATATATATATATATATATATATATATATATTGGTAGGTTCATAATTTGATATTTATTAATCTAATTTCCATTATTTATACTTTTTCATATGATTTGATGACCAGTTCTTGTATTTTACTGACAAAATAAATACCCACTCAAATTATATTTTATGACATTATATAGATAGTTAATCAATTCTTATTCCATAATGAGACATTAAAGAAATCTCAAGTAATAGTATTTCTATAGATCACCTTTCAAAATCCATAACATTTTAATAAAAACTTATTAGTTTTCAAAATAAGTTTAAAAAATATTCCCATAACTGCATGTGTCAATTGCCATCCTCTTATTTTTCACTCCCAATATTGTTAATTGAGTGTTGATGTGACTTGACTTTCTAATGAAAATATTTTTATTAGAAATTCATATATAGACACACACACACACACACACACAAATATAAACACACACACACACACACACACACACACACACACACACACACACACAAATATATAAACACACACACACACACACACACACATATGTATGTATATGTGTATGTGTGTGTAAACACACATATTTATATATGCCTCTAAGAAACCTCTAATTTTATTAACCCAACAAATCACATGGCATTTAATCAACATTTACATGGTTTATATAGTTTGTACACTAGGAAGGGTCCATACAAAATAGAAAAGGACTAAGGTGTTTGACATATGTACCTCCCATAGATGAACAAAGTACATGTGAGGTTGAATCAACTCACCTAGTTTGTAAGATATACCTTTGAGGGGTGTTCCCAGCTTTAAAGGAAGGTCACCAACCCATTTTAGGGTAGAAATTTCACTGCTAAGTAGTGTTGTTCCTTTGTGTACATCATGGTTTTCTTTTCTTTTTGTTTATGTAACAACTACACATAATAAACCAAAACACAAGCCAAAATAAACCAGGATAATATTTTTGTTTTTTGTTTTGTAACATCACCATTCTCTCTCAATAATTCCCACTATCACATGATGTGCTTATACAAACATGGACCGACTCATACAACAAGTTGAGAAAGTGGTTGACACCAAAACTAAAGATGACTCAAACTACCAAGTTTACCTACAAGGCTTGGAATGGGGAGAGATCATCATTGCAAATACCACTTATAGCTCCACTAAGTAATCTTGGATAGCCTTTGGTTCCTCTAAGATTATTATACCTCCATTTAAAACACACGCTTATACCTCCACTAATACTAGCCATGAATTCCTTTGGCTCCTCCAAAGAATCAACACAAAATACTCCTTATTTCTGCCTTCGCCAACAACACCTTATTCATCCAATAATAACGATTCAATATCATCCAACATAATGAAACTTACACACAATCATGATGAAAAAAGATTCACATTAATGCCACATTTCCTCCAAAGAGCGATACATGATACAATAGTACAATCACAAAAGAGAAAGAAGAAAGGACATTGTCCACAATGCACATAGTTTTCATGGTTTACATCTTAATTACAATTGAATTTATTGGTTTTAAATCATAAATAAATTTATTGGTTTGCATCTTAATTACAATTGAATTACATACGAATCATAAATTTTCATTTTTAAACTATGCATTTTCTCATTTTATTATATCATTTACTCACAAGAAAGCACTCCATTTGTTATCATCTTTCATACAAATAATTTCCAAGTTTAATTCTAGTTGTTAGCATCATCATTAAAATACATACGAGTTACACAGAACTTGTTTCCAGGTTAGGGATCCATGTTTTCAAAGGTTATGTTCCCACATGGAAAAAATCATTTTTCTTATACTAACTTAACAAGGGCTTAACATTTAGTTAAAAGTGAAGGGCTCAAGTTTTTCCTGCATTGTTGATACATGTTAATGGGAAAAAAAATTAATGGTTGGCATTGATTACATGTTTTATCCACAAACGTACTCTTAAGAGGTCGTGTGCTTAGTTTATTCCAATTTTCACTTAAGAGGTGTACAACCAACTACAAGGTTCGCATTAGAATAATTGACACATTCTTGTTTTGCAAGGTCTTTACACAACTAATGGTATTTCCCTGCTACTTGTCAAGATAACAGTCTTGTCTATATGTTTTAATAAGATCACTTACATGAGTTGGGAGCCTAGAAGGTATAAGGTGTGTTAATTCCAAATGTGTTCTTTATATTACTATAGCACCCACCCATTTGGGATCCGAACACAAGACAAAACACAACAGGTTTTTTTAATTATCTTATTACTTGGTATAATTGTGCGATACCCAAAGACTCACAAGGGTTTTCATGACACCACATGTAACACTACACCAACATGTAGAAAACACTAATGTTAACATGACACAATGTGCATCCAACATCACACCTAGATAAATGAGCAAGTATGAGACTACGACACAATCAAGACATGAACAACACAAATTGGCACCTTCCACACTATCACATTTTCAGGGTTCAATTTTTATCATGTTCAAAAGTATAATTTCAGTCTTAAAGTTTTGAAGATAATTTAGCATGGAAAACCCACATTTTCCTTTTTCTCTAGATTGCATTTCCCTAACTTTGTTTAACACTTAATTAAAGATGATTTTTGATGAACCACTATTTATTCATGTTTAAAACTATGTGAAACCTTGTATTACCTTAGTATCATTTTGCACGATTTATGATATTAGCGGTTTATAATTAATATTTTTTTATATTTTGGAAGGAAATGTTGTGCATATTCTTGCTATCTTTATCTTGTTAATGTGTCTTCAAATATGGCTAAATGAACTCTTTTATGGGTATTAACAATCTATTTGGAAAAGCATGTGTTAAGTCATCGCACTAGTTAATTGTAAACTGGCGTAGGAATCATTGGTGTACTAGCACAGGACTCGCCTCATAGTGTAGGAATCGTCATGGACTTGTCACAGGACTATTCCAAATCATTAATTCATACTTCCTTGAAATAAGGAATTTGCATAGAGGAGATAAGTAACTCGGATGGTTGAACTGTAAGTTGATACAATTAGCAACACATTGACATGAGCATGAAATGTGTGTTGCTATCTCAACCTACCTTCATATAAATGATGAGGTCTAATATCCCTAGTTTAACTCCAGTTACTTGGAAATGTGATGAAGATAGACACTTAAGGATTTATGATCGTCATGATTCTCTGGAATCAATTTGAGATCTAAAATATCTTCCAACGCCGATTGAATTTCTCAAAGGAGCCAATTTCGGGCCTCCTCTTCAGTTACAAGCATTACATAGAAGACTCCTTCCACTACTGTAATCCTTAAAAATAACAGTCATTGTTTTAGTCAACGTCAAGTTAAGTAGATGATAGTAATTGCAAATAAACTAGTTATCTCCTAAAAGAACTAGGACTCCTCTTGTATAAGATGGCTAATGTATTAAGATTCAAGTTCGGCTCAATAAGTTCATCATTGTAAAAGGAAATTCTTTCAATTCAATAAAATTATAGATTTAGGGGAAAAAAATTTGTTTAACTTTGGACGCTAAACCTGGTCGAAGGGAAGGAGCAAGGGTCGCTCCTCCCCAACGAGAAGGGGTATTTTACTATTATTTCCTTTATAGTATAATGCATATATTTATGATTCCAACATTGAATTATTTTTTGTACCTTTAAAATTTTGTCTTTAATATTCTTTGCTTCCAATATATTTTATTTTATAATTGTAGTTAGTTATTATTTAGTCAATTATGTTACTAAGTACATGTTGAGAACAATTCTTATTGTTCCCTTTGTTACAGATAGCCATAGACACCACCCTAGATTGACATATATAATATAATTAAAGTACAAGTATCAATGATGCTCGCAAATTTTTGGCTCCGTTGCCAAGGAATTTCAAAATGTTATCAAAGGTTAAAGTTCTTGCTAGAAGTGTTGCCTTGTTGTTTGGTAAGTTTCCATTCAAAAAAATTATTTCCATAACTCTTTTCTAAAGAAGTATAGAAGACATTATGGTGACAACAATAATCCTCTATGTTTTGGAGTATGTGGAGCACAAACAACTAAGTTAAGCGCTGATGGTTAGGGAACTATCCTCAGTATGATATGATTTTATGTTTATACCTAGATACCATAGAGGTAGATTCATTAGGATAAAATTTCAAAACCAACCTATGGAAAAAATTGTTCACCATAGAAGGATGCCTGATGAAGTAGAGAACCCCAATGGTGTAGAAAATGGAAAACCTCCAATTGTCAGAACATTTAAATACCCCATGTAACTAGATCCTAACGACCAGGCTCTTATGAAAAATATATCCCCCTCAATCTTACCAAATTTTTGGGGATTAGTCTCAAAAGACCCTGATCAATTCTTTTTTGAATTCAAAGTCATGTGCCAAACTTATGGTTACACTTTTGATTCTTAGAAGTTTAAGTTATTTCCCTCCACCTTAAAAGATACGACTCTGAAATGGTTTATGGTATTAAATCCTAACTCCATCCATAGTTGGGAGGATATGGAGAAAAAATTCTTGGAAAAGTATCAAGACTACTGTAGAGTCTGGGACATGAAGGAATAAATTTTTAGAATTCAATAAAAGGAAAATGAGAGTGTGAAAGATTATCTTGATCGGTTCCTCTTCCTTCACTGGAGGTGTGGTATTGGCCTAGATATTAACCTGCTCAAAACCTTATTCCTCAAAGGGTTGGACGAAGACACACATGAAGCCTTCAATCTTGTGAGAAAGGGAGACATGAACAAACTAGAATTTATGGAAATCATTGATCTATGTCATAACTACTTCTGAACTCGCCCTAAATTTCATAAACAGAAAGGAAAAATGGTCAATGGCGATATATCCAAACTGAGGGAAGAAATTAAAAATTTGAGAACAAACCTCTTTGTTCAACTTAATTAAACTATGGATAGGGAGAAATCCAGAAATATAGAGCATGTATTCATCTACTGCCCAAGATGTAGAGACAAACATGGAATTAAGGACTGCCCCTTAGTCAAGACTAACATTTACCTTCTTTGTGAACTCAAACATGCTACAGAATAATGTGGGTTAATTCCTTTGCTAAAGAACCATTTGAAATAGGGCACACAAGATGAGTCTGAGTTGAATTATATGGCTTAAAGGCAAGGAGGAAAACTCTAGTCCAACCAAAATCAGTCCTACATGCCAAAATCACAATGGGTCCCAAATCAATGGAATGCACCATGGCCATGTCCCTAACCTTGGGCTCAACAAGTCCCATGAGAGTGGAACCCATAGTGGAATACACCACCAAGTTATCATCAACAACCTTGTGCTCCACATCCAAACATTCCATCGTTTCAACATTTTAATCCTCAGTACCAACAACAGTGGAATGCACCTCGAGGATCTGGGAAACAATATTATAATCAAAGAATATCTTGAGGTCAACAAGCCTTATTGACTAGACCTACAAATGTTTCCCCATCTAATCAACATGCCCAACCACATATAACAGTACAAACTGTAGCAAACCTGAGAAATGTGAGGCAGGGTAACCCAACTTATACTATGCAATCAAATAAGAATCCCACAGTAAATTATGTGGATTGTAAGAATATCTTGTTGCGCTCAAGAAAGGTTACCTAAAAACCTTCATCCCTTGTGATAGAAGAAATCCCCCAGGATACAGAAAATCCAAAAGAAATGCAACATGATCTGATTAATTACTGTAAAATGTAAAACTGACGTGGATTTGCAACAGGCGTGGATGACAGACAGGAAAAGGGAGGTGTGGAGAGGAGGGAAGTTGTTATTGTTATTTTATTTTTGTATTATTTTGTTTTTTATATATATATATATATATATATATATTATATATTGTTTTTTTCTCTCTTATTTGTGTAAATCTTAAAAATGAACTTTATACTTGTAAAACAAGAATAAAACGACAATATTTCCCTTTTTTTTGATCTGGAAAACTCGTTCTCATGCGGGTGAACACCGAGACTGCCAGCCACCAGCAACTCCGAATGATAGAGGGCTTAGGACCTCAGATGCAGATATGGATTCTGGATACGGGCACAGAGAAAATAAATCTGTAAAGAAAGAAAATAGATCTGCAAGATGGAAACAGATAAGATTAGATGATGATATACGGGGACTGCCTGACAAAGCAGATCCGAGAAGCGTTAACTTCCTCGGTGGCTGTCAATCCCCATGTTCATAATAAAATAATGAATATCAAATGATAAGATGACATGCCAAAAACTATAAAAAAAATCTGCAATATGTTGAAGAACAATATAAATATGATACCGAACTAGTATCCTAACAGAACAACCGATTGTTTGCTAGGTAGGTGATATGAAACTGGTAGAGCTTCACCTCCAAATATTCCACAATATGATGCAAAATTTCACAGACAAATGAATTTAAGCTTCAGAATTTCTAGAATTTTCTCCTCTCCCTTCAGAGGGGGGAAAGAGTTCTATTTATAACTTGAATTGAGATTAAAATAAAGGATTACAAATAATTATAATTTGCAAAATAAATTTTGATTAAGAGGACATGATGAAGAGGTGATTTGATGGTGGGGTTTATGATGTGAGAAAAGGAAAAGATGTGATGTGGAGTAGGGACATGGTTAGGTGTAATAGTGAAGTCATGTGCTCACTTTACACTATTGATTTTTGGATTTGTTGTCGGAGAGGGAGATTTTTGAATTATTGATTTTATGGGTGGGGTTCATATTTTAATAATTTGAAGAGATTGAATTTTTAGGTGGGAATTGATTTTTAGGTGAGAAGTGATTTTGACTTAAGTGGGGAACATGTGGGGTTATTGATTTATATATATACTTTTGAATTATTTAATTATTAAATAGAATGATATGACTTATTTAAAATAAATTATTTAACATAATATAGTTTTGGCATGTGATAAGATATTAATATAGTTATAAGATTAATTAATTGAATGTGAATTGTTGGTAGGAAACGAGACCTGAATAAGCGTGCTGAAGGAGATCAAAAACCCAGGATGATACCAAAATTTGGTGTCTACATTTGCCCCTTTTTGTTGAGTGGTTTGCGATAGTAGGCCACGAGACAAAAACAAAAAGGATTAGATTAAAGATGTGTCTAAGGATGGATGAAGACATGACCAAAGGCAGGATGCCTTAGGCAAAAAAAAGGATCGCAATAAAAAGAAAGCATGGCGGTGACTCTAATATCACATTGGTAGAGGAAAATTGTGGTCTCAATGGAGACAGACGACAACGTTCTACAGACCAGTGAGTGGGTGAAGACCACCGCAGTATGGATGTAAACCAAGATGACCAATGGGTCATAGGAAAATATCAAAATATGTGCAACTAAATGCGAAAGATGTGTGCAATCCTTTGTCTGTGAGGAATTGTGTGAAAAATCACGTGTCCATAAGAGGGACGTGGATGAAAACAATGATGCCCCAGCACAGGACACAAGGTGAATTATATACGCCGAAAAGTACAAGGATGAAAAAGGTGCACCATGATAGGGCACGAAGATGACATAATGGGAGATATGTGTAAATAAAATTCCTCATGGGGAAAAATCATAAATGTGCACATGATGAGAAGATAGGATAGAAAGTTGGGATAAAATGACCTAAAGGTGTGATAAATATGATGATAATCATGTTTCATGAGAAACATGCATAAGTGTGAGTAAATTATAATGTAAAAGCAGTCCTACTTGTCTGATAAGTAGGACAGGAAGTCAAGATACTTTTGCGACAAAACAAAAGTAGAGAAAATATGCATGGAAGAGTACAAGATCAGATAGGTGTTGGCCGTTATGGTATCCTCCAAGACAAAAATGTCCCAGGAAGATGGGATGAAAGATGTGGATGATAGATGATAGAGATAAGAGAAAGTGGACATGGTTAAAGTAGAAGGGACATGGTGAAGGAGAGAGGTCAAGTAGAGAAGGAAGATAAGAGAGGTGAGAAGATAGACGAAAGCACAAAAGAGAGAGAATAGTATTCAATAAGAGGGTAGTGGAAAAGGATAAGGGGGAAATAAATAGGTAAGGTACGAGGGACCTGGAGAAAAATAAAATAGAGACAGTGAGCAGGAGGAGAAGAGAGGGAGGAAGTTTAAACAAGAAGAAGATGAGATGAGGAGGAAAAAGAGATTAGAAGGGAAGTTGAGTGTATAGAGATATATCGTAGTAAAGAAGCAATGGGGATAATCAAGAGGAGAAATGGTGGCAGAAAGAAATGATGAAGGACAAAGAAGAAGACAAGAAAATGACAGAAGAAGGGATGAAAGGGAGATGGAGATCAAAACAGAGGGAGAGAAAGAATGGATCACGAAAGAGATGACAGAACTAAGAAAGAAAAGTTATGAAGAATATGAGAGAAGGACGATAGGAGAGATGAATATATATAGTAAGATGGAAAGATGAAGGAGATGAAGAAGATGAAGAAGTTAAAGAAGATGGGGAGGAGGTAGAATGGAAAAGAGAAAGAAAGGCACCATACGGAGCTAAGAAGATAGGGGTGGTAGAGAAAGAAGCTCAGTAACGGGGGAAATGAAAATAAGAGGGAAAGAAGGGATGATAGAGCCAAAACAGGAAACAAATTGAATATGAAACCTGAACGTATGGAAATGCATGTGGATGGTGAGATGGTTAAGAAGATGGGACAATGCTGGTGAGTTAGGTTATCAATGGAGGAGTAAGACAAAAGTGTGAGGAGAAGAGGAGATGAAGATGATACAAATGATATGAAAGAAAACCAGAGGTAGAAAGGAGGAGAGGACAACAAAGAAAATGATGCAAAGGCAGTATGTGATGAAGACAGTAGAGATATTGAAAAAGGTGAAAGGAAGATGAAAAGGTAATACCAGTGGAAGGATGTTAGGAGAAATCCCCCGATAATGATTAGAGGGCACAAAAATAAAAAGGGAGGAAGAGAAAATGGAGGAGGTAAAAAAGAGTGAATCGGTATTAGTAGAATGGGAAGAAACGAGTTTTAGGAGAAGTCCACTGATAATTCTTAGTGTGAGAATGGAAGATGACATAATGTTAGATGAACCATGATAATGACAATCTGCATAGTAAGAGAGGGTATGAAGTAGTCAAGATGGATTTTAAAATGAGGGATGATGGAGATGACATTTGAGGGAGTTTGAGATATTTTGTATGAGGAAAAAGAGAAGAGAAGAGGATGTGTTTGTGGGGAATGAAGAAAAAATACGGATGATGGGAAGATGAAGGAAAGAGGAAAGGCAAGGAGACAGATCATTCTTAAGAGAGACTCTTAAGTAAGATCGCCATGCCATAGGAATGATTAAGTAGGATCGCCAAGCCGAAGAAGAAGAATGAGGAAAAGACTGAGCAATGTATACCAAGACGGAACAGGAAGTGAAAGGAGGTAATAACAAGGAAACAAAGGAGTGTGAAATGAGTGGATGGAGGAATATATGCAGTGTAGGATAAAGAGTGTAAGGGGAATTCTTAATTAGGATGCCTATGTTGTATGAGTGATGATGTCAGAGTGTTAAGCAGAAGTTTTATGAGTAAAGATGTTGAAGGGAATGGAAAACAATGAAGGAGTTTCTACAGCAGCAGGATCTTAAGAAAGAGATGCAATGTGATCAAGAAACTTGCATGGAATGGATGATTAAGTAGGATCGTCAAGCTGAAAGAAGAATGAAAGGGAAAATGGAATGATAAAATAGATGGCAGTAAAAGGATATTAAGAGAAAAGCACAAAAATAATGGCCCAAGTGGATGACGCGTGAAGTATCGAACAAACAATGGAGAAGGACGAAGTGGGTGAGAAGAGCAGTGGAGAATGAGATGAGGTGAATTTTAGGAGAAAATTGGGTTGATAAGGGGGACTAGGAGGAAGGAATGGTCAATAGACACAATCACGAATGAGACCTTGTCCTGAATGACAGGTCTACTTCAAGTAGGGTTTCTGTGTTGCGCGGGGAATTACGTAGATGTGCCAAGCTGGGGGTGAAAGGTCTGAGATGGTGAAGAAGAGGATAATGAACAATGGTGGGGGATGAGGATGTGCCAAGATAATAAATGCTACCTGAGAGTTATCCTCAAGTAGAATTCACAAACTGCAGTGGAGGTCAAGTAGAATTCCCAAACTGAATAATGCATTAAAAATATTGTTTGAAGATAATAATTGATTTCATGGATTTATGGATGATGTTGATAGGGGACATCTGTAAGAGTAAACATATCGATACAAATTTTATGACATGAAATTTTATTTCTAAGGAGATAATTGTGATAAAAGATGACTTTGATGAAATGAATGTCGCATAACCATAGCAAGGGTCAAGTAAGAAAGTTATGCTTTTAACCCGATAAGAAGTAAACAAGAAAGATACCACTCAAAACATTGCACTTACAGCCGATAGTAGGTATTAGTATATAACTAATGAGATTTGGCTATATCACAAGACCAAGAAGAAGATATGGATGAAATATTCTCATAATCCTAATGTCGACATGACAAAGGAATTGGAGATGTATCTTGTATGTGGGAATAAGGTTCTCCAAAGATGGTATTTCTTAAGTCTATGCCCCAGCTCTGGGAATGGGAAGAATAGAATAAAAGAAAGTTGATCAATACGGGAAGCTTTCTGGGAATGCTTAATAAAAGGAAGGCTGATCAATGCAGAAAACCTTCCAAATGCCATAATAAAAGAGTAGCCATCCTTCTAGGGTATGGTCTACTTTATACATAATATGGATGGCAAGAATAATATATATGATAGCCATCCTTCGAGGGATCGGTCTATTTCTCTTGATTTTGCTTTTGATTTTGATTTGCATTTTTTGTTGTTGTTTTTTTTGTATGCATAGTTGTCCTTCGAGGGATCAGTCTGTTTTAATAACCTTGATCTTGCCTTTTATATACATGATTTTGAGCTTCACATGGGGAGAGCTAGGGATAGCTAGGTAGACCACCTAGGAGGGGAGAATGAATGTACAAGAGACACCCCTAGACCCTCTACAGGAGTACAATAGGAAAATGAGATGGTGATGGATGTAATGACCATGGGGTTCTCACCAAATGGGAGAACTTATCCATATTGAATATGCTACGAGTAGAGCCGTGGTACTCATATTCAAGGTCATGACTGTTAGTGACGGTAGACCACATGATTCAAAATCATTACGATGATAGATGGAAGGGGATACTGATGGAGGAATGGTCTAAAGATAAGACTATACTCATAAGTGTGTGTACTAACAATAGAATGGCCGTAAGTGCAATGCATTAAGAGGTTCAACCTCTGGTTTACCATCAGGAGAGGCTAAATGATAAGCCCCAGACCCATACTTATGTGTGATAATATATGGTCTGATCCAATTAGGAGCAAATTTTCCCCGTTGACTTCTTTCTAAGGTAGTGACATTTTGATTTTCTTTCAGAACCAGGTCACCTATTTTAAAATCACGCTCATTGATGTGTTTATTATAAGCACGTTGGATATGATCTTGATAGACATGATGGTGCTCAAGAGTGAGGAGATGACGTTCATCTAATAACTCAAGTTGCATTAGCCATTCCTGATGATAATCTTCATCAGAAATGAAGTTGCGAAGAGACACACGTAAAGATGGAATTTGGACCTCAAGAGGAAGGATGGCCTCAGAGCCATATACCAGAGAAAATGGAGTAGCTCCTGTGGAAGTGTGAATGCTAGTGCGATAGGCCCACAACGCAAAGGGAAGTTGGAGATGCCAATTTCATCCTGCTTGATCAATAGTTTTAGCCAAGATATTTTGAAGAGTCTTATTAGTAGCCTCAGCTTGACTGTTAGCTTGAGGATAATACGGGGAAGAAAAGCTAAGTTGGATTTTGAATGCATCGCCAATATTTTTAAGGTCTTTGTTTTTAAATGATTTTCCATTGTCCATAATAAGTTTATGAGGAACGCCAAAGCGGCAAATGATATGTTGATATATAAAATTAATGATTGGGCCAGACTTAGTAGAGGTGAGTGGGATTGCCTCCACCCATTTAGTGAAGTATTCAGTAGCAGTGATGATAGAATGATGTTGTTGTGATGAACGAGGATTTATTAGACCAATAAGATCAAGGCCCCACTGTGAAAAGGGCCATAAATCTTGGGCAGGCTGTAAAGCCTGGCTAGGAATACGGATAAGGTTAGAGTGTTGTTGACATCTTAGACATTTCTTGACATATTCACAACAATCATGATTTAGAGAAGGCCAATAATAGCCAAGATGAAGAACACGTTTGGCAACAGATAATCCACTGAAATGTCCACCACAAATACCATCGTGAACTTCTTGGATAGCTGTAGAGGCTTCGTGGGATTGAAGGCATCGGAGAAGGATACCATCAAACCCACGCTTGTAAAGAATTCTGCCAAGGATTACATAATGAGTAGCACGTTGGATAAAAGATCTCTTAGCATTTTTAGAAAGATCAAGGGGAGTAATGGATTTGGATAAATAATCAAAAATTTGTGAATACCAGAGGTCTGACGAATTAGATTCAACCAGATGAATCTGAGATATGTCATAGAATGGTTGTTTATGATGATGTATAATAACCGAAAGTTGGGATTCTTGCATTTTCCATGGGATAAGGGCCACAAGGGAGGCCATTGTATCAACAAAATGATTGGTCAAACGTGGGATAGATTGAATAGTGTAAGAATCGAAGGATTTAAGAAGATGATGAGAAATATCATGATATTGTTGTAAAATATCATTTTTACATTGATATTCACCAGTGACCTATTTTATTATTAGTTCAGAATCACCAAAAATGTCAAGGATATGAAATGCCTAGAAATATAGCAGTTTCTAGTCCTAGTATAAGGGCTTCGTATTCTGCCATATTGTTTTGTACATTCAAAATCTAATTTGAAAGATAAGGGGATTGGGGAATCCCCAGGGGGAATGAGAACAACTCCTGCTCCTCTGCCTTGCTGGCATTTAGAACCATCAAAGAAAAGAATCATTTTAAGGAGATCATGACAAAATTGATTGATTGATTCATCTGGGAAATGATTAGAAGGAGTCTGTGTATTGGAAAGAGGGGCCTTGGCTAATTGATCCACAATAGCTTGACCCTTGATTTCCTTTTGAGGAATGAATTCCAAGTCGAGCTCGGCCATGAGAAGGAGCCATCGGGTGATGTGATTGTTGTGATATGGCTTAGAATGCATCACTTTGAGGGGTTGAAAGTTAGTAACAATATAGGTTTTATGATTAAGAAGATAGTGTCAAAGTTTTGATGCAACGAAGAAAATAGCGCAACACAATTTTTCCACTTCAGAGTATCATGTTTCACAATCATGGAGAGTACGACTAATATAATAAATGGCCTGTTCGCGTCCCTGATTATCACGGTGTGCTAACATAGCTCCTAAGGCATGATCAGTTACAGAAACATATAAATAGAAGGGCTCTCCTTCACGTGGAGGTGTGAGTACTAGTGGAGATAACAAATATCGCTTAATATCTTCAAAAGCCTTTTGGTAGTTTTGATCCCAATTAAAGGTTATGTCTTTTCGAAGAAGGTGATGAAAGGGCTGACAACGATTAGAAAGTTGTGATATGAAGTGATGAAAAGATTGAAGTTGACCTTGAAGACTGCGAAGTTGTTTGAGATTGGAAGGAGGAGGCATTTCGAGAATTGCTTTGATTTTTCTGGGGTCAACTTCAATGCCTCTGATAGAGACAATGAAGCCCAGGAGTTTTCCAGTAAGAACTCCAAAAACACACTTCAGCTGGATTGAGATGAAGGGAGAAATGAATGAGACGCTCGAAAATTATCTCAAGAACTGAAAGATGGTCACATCTATGTTTAGATTTTGCTAAGAGGTCATCAACATAGTCCTCTACGGTTTGATGTAAGAGGTCATGAAAGATATATGTCATGGCTCGTTGATATGTAGCCCCAGCATTTTTTAAACCAAAGGGCATGACACGATAACAAAAGGTACCCCATGGGGTGATAAAAGATGTCTTGTGCTGATCTTCAGGTGCAATCAGAATCTGATTATAACCAGAAAAACCATCCATTAAAGAGAGCATCTCATGCCCTGCTGTAAGATCTACAAGTTGGTCGATACTTGGAAGAGGGAAATCATCTTTAGGACATACGAGGTTAAGATCTCAAAAATCAGTACATATACGAAGCTTTCCAGATGCTTTTGCGATGGGTACAATGTTAGAAACCCATTGGGGATAATCAATGGGGATAATGAAGTTGGCAGATAGGAGACGTTGCAATTCTTCTTTCACAAGAAGAGCAACTCGAGGATGCATTCGACGAAGCTTCTTGTCTGACTGGTTTGGCATTGGGGATAATAATGATGTTGTGAATAATGATGGAGGGATCGAGACCTGGCATGTCTGAATATGACCATGCAAATGCTTGGCTATGCTTGGTCAAAAATGAAGTGAAGGCTTCGAGCTCTTGAGGTGTCAAAGACTGACCTATTTTGAGGATGTGGTGCTCCTGAGGTGCTCCAATAGTAATGTCGATAGTGGATTCATTCAAGAGATTGGATTTTTCTGGCAGATGGATTTTTTGATCTTGAGAACCTTCGGCTCCCATGTAAGAGAGAATGGAAGTGTCATCATCACATTGAAGAATGTCAATGATAGGGGAATCTTCCTCTACCATTTCTGGATATTTAAGGGGAAAAGACCGGGTTTCATTTTTGGCTTGATAAGTCACTGGTCCAAGAAAGATGGTTGAAATAAAAAAAAAGTTAGGAGGAATAGGAACCGTATCACCTTGATCTGGATCTGTGAGATAATTGGATGGAGAAAAATCATTATCTGAGCTGGAAGGATAGTTGGAAGGAGATGAAATATGTTTTGAATCTGTAGGATAGTTGGAAGGAGAAGAAATATGTTCTGAATCGGTAGTATATTCAGATGGAGAAGAAATGGATGAATCGATATGAATGGGAGAAGACGCATATGTTCCAGGAGGGTGTATGGTGGGATCGTCATATCCCAAACCAAAATTTTTGACATGATTCCTAGGCTCGAGCAAAGATATTACCGTGAGGGCCCTGTTCATAGCATCCTAAACCAAACCCCTTCCATGCACAATGATAGAGGTATGTGTGAGTGAAAGATGGTTTACTAAGAAATTTGAAATCACCTATATATCGTTTGGCATGAAAATGATTTTCAGTGTGAGAAGAAGGTTGATCAAGGCCGCCATATACTAAATTGGTTTTGAGGGAAGAAGGGCCAAATGAGACAATTTCCCCAACATTCGATTGATACATAGGGGCTTTATCAGGGCGGACGAGGCGATTGGGGGAAAGAAGAGTATTGAGAGTGAGGAGTTGATATTCCCCTAAAGCAAGATTTTGCGTTATGGGATCAGAAGAATTTGTCTGAGGCAGGGTAGATGGAGGTACAGAAGAACTAGTGGATGCATCAGGAGAAAAATTGGTTTTAGGAACAAGGACATCTTTAGGTCTATAGATCATGCGACATGTCTTGGAAGGGGGGATCTCAGCTGGAAGAGCATAAGTATTCCCTTCATGTTCATATTTGATACAACGATGAAGAGTAGACAGAACGTAATGCATAGCATGGATCCAAGGACGTCCTAGTAAAAGATTATATTGGAATTCTCCTTCAATGATGTAGAAAAGTTCGTGGAGGAGTTTATGACCGACACAGATAGGAAGAACAACCATTCCTAATGGGGGAGTGACAACATCATTAAAGCCACGAAGAATGGTAGGAGATTTGGCAACAATGGTATTGGGAAATTTAAGCTGATTGAAAGTATGAGAAGAAATGATATTAATACTGGCACCATTTTCAATCATGGTTCGATGGACGCAGGTGTCATCGATATAGACTGGTGATGAATAATGGTAGATCATGTTCTTCTTGTGGTATCCTAGGAATTTCTGAACTTTCAAATGATACGGTAGCAGATGTTGCGAAGGCATGAGCTAAAGCCACGAAAGGTTGGGGCTCATCGGAGGATACCTGGGATCTATTGCAAGACCTCTATAAGAGCTTGTTTATGATGTGGAGAGCTTTGAATGAGCTCATAGAGTGAAATTTTGATAGGGGCCTGGTGGAGTTGTCTAATAATGGTATGTTCAATGGAGGAAGGATTCGGGGCGGCCAGAACAGATACCTTGGATCTAGAAGAAGATGAAGGCGTTGTTGCGGGATGATTGGTAGGAGCAGCGATGACAACCTTTGGCTATGATGGAGGTGCAGAGGTAGCGAGCTCCTTAGGAGGAGGGATAGTGACATAAGTCTTAGGGGTGGATGGTGAGGTGGAGTCAGAGTTATATGGCTTTGAATGGGTGGTTATCCGAACAACGTTGATTACAAGAGGAGGACGATCCTGAGGATCATCTTCTTTTGGTAATATGTTGGTGGCATTGGTGGTTATATCTCTATTTGATAGTGGAGTACTGATAGGATTTCTTAATGAGAAGGGTGGTCGAGGTGGTTGAACCGATGCATGTTGGGATGTGGAAGTTGATGGAGGAGATGATAGAATTGGTTTTTTATCGTTAATATTTTTATTGACAAAATGATGCACGATGGATTGGAGAGACTTTGCAATGTTCAGTGTCATGTCCAGGGGCATGGTGAAATGTGCAAACAAGATTGGAATTAAACCAGGAAGGTCTTGGTGTGTTTGGATCAAAAAATTTAATTGGTGGTAAAGTGATGGCTGAGGCTTGGAGTAGTTGGTGAAACATAGTGGTATAATAACCTGGTGTTATTGACGGAAGAACTTTGGGAGGATGCATGGGAAGGTGGTGATGTAATAATGGATTTGGATGTCATTTTGGATTTGGAAAAGGTAGATGAATGTGCTTGATGCGGGATAGTAGTGGAAGACACAGACGCCCTTGAATCTATTTTAAGATATCGATTGGAAAATGGTGGTTGCATTGTTCTAGTGGTAGTATGTGTTGTTGGTGAAGGGAAGGTTCCTAAAATGGAAGAGGAGGATGAGGGGTGTGGTCCTAAAATAGAAGGAGATGATGTGGTTTCTGAGGAGCTTCTATCGGGAATAGTGAGGTCTACTTTTGGACGAGGATGTGAATGAGAACGCTTGGGAAATGGGGGTCTAGATCTTGTATATGAATGTGGATTGTTAGAGGGAATGACCAGAATATCTACAGGAGGATATAGAGATATTGAAGTGGATATTTGTGGGAACTGTCACCGATGTGTGAGTGTCTAATGGTATAGAAGAAATGGGACGATAATTTGAAATTAAGGAATGTTGGAATGTTTGCCAAAAATTATCGAGTAATGACATGGCCGTGGAAGAGGGAGATGAGATAGGTGATTGTAAAATAGTAGATGTTGTAGGTGTTGGTAGAAGTGTAGAAAGAGGGATTGGAAGAGATGCTAAGGATGAGATAACAGGTAGAGGTGGGATAATTTCTGACAAGGTGATTGGGTTTAATGGAGTAGATGTAAGGGGCCATGATACAGAAGTGATATTTGCATCTGAAGAGAGGGCGGTAGGTGTTGAGAGAGATGTGAGTATAGGAAAGGGTATTGACATGGGTATGGATGTAGCCAAGGCTGATGCGGAGATGAATGTTGATGGGTTTGGGGATATAGATAATGTATCAAAGGGAACTGATATAATGGTTGATGAAGAAGGTAAACTTGTGGGTGAAACTGGACTTTTATTGTCAGCATGGATAGTGTTTATGGTGTGGGTACTAAGGGTTTGAGATACAGAAGTGGGAGCAATCTGGTTTATGGATGTCGGTGTATGATTTGGAAATGGTTGTTTAAAAATATCTAAAGGTTGATTGGATGAGGCATTCAGGTTATCCACTTGAAGTTCTCCCTGATCGATAAGCCTTTGGATAGAATCCTTGAACATTCAACATTTTTCTATGTCGTGTCCTTGGACTTGATGATACTTACAATAGTGATCCTCTTGATACCACACAGGTTGTGGCCTAGATTCATTAACAGGTTGGATAGGTGGTAGTGTGATCAAGTGTGTTGTTATCAACTTGTCAAAGATGGCACTGTATGATTCTCCTAAGGGAGTATAATTGGGCATTGGTCGTGTGAATCATTGTTGGGTTACTATAGATGTCGGGGTAGGAGATGATCTAACAACGATGGTGTTGGCAGTTGTCTTTGATTTATTGTTTGATATGGATGGTCTGACAAATTCGGTTTTTGGCTTATTGGTTTTCAATTTTAAATGCCCCTATTCCAAGGCACGTGTCTCAAGCTTCGGGCCATAGTAAAAGCCTCTTCAAAAGTGTGAAATGATTGGATTTGCAAGGTGGAGGAAATATGCTTGGCACAAGAGCATGTGAAGAGCTTGATGAGATCAGTTTGAGGTAGTGGAAAAGACAATTGATTTATCATATTACGCCATCGTGCGATGAAATCCGTGATGGATTCATCTTCGAATTGGCGGATAGTGTACAGGTCATTGATGGTTATTTTATGCACGATATTAATGGAAAAATGTTCAAGAAATAATTGTGCAAGCTGGGAAAAAGAAAATATGGAGTACTAAGGAATATTATTATACCATTCTAAGGTGGGACCAGCCAAAGACATGGGGAAAGTATGAAGCATCAAGTCTTGGTTGTGTGCAATGAGATAACATGTATGCTTGAATGCTCTGAGATGTTGTTGGGGATCCTCCTTGCTATTAAAATTGGCAAACTTCGGCAATTCCCAATGTGGAGGATATGGTTTCATGGGAACCGATGGATGTATGGGTTCATTACATATTTACTCATAAGACAATGTGAGCTTGGACCCCAACGTAGCATCCTCTAGGTTGGCTAACCGACCTATCAAGATTTTCATGGGGTCATTGGGAAGTGTCTATTGAGCAATAAAAGGTGGTGGTTGGATTTGAGTAGGTGTGGGGATCTGAGGAATTTGGTATGGGTGAGTGTAAGTTATGTGTGATAGTTGAGGTGGTTGCTGATAGAATGTGTGTTGGTGAGAAACAGGGGCATGGTGTGATTGTTGAGATTGTGGAGGTTGTGGAAGTAACTATTGAGTGGGGATGTGAGTATATGCAGGTTGATAGCCTAGAAATGACACTGTGTGTTGCAAAGGTATGGTTGGAGGAAGTTGGGAAGTGAGGGTATAGACTTGTGATGTAGTAGGAATTTGTCTGTCCGAATAAGGGATTTGACACCTGGGATGGTTGAATGGAGGTACTATTGACCATAGGAGCCATTGTAGTGGTAGGGATGGCAGTCACGATAGTCGTGTTGATGTGAGGAAGATTGGGCGGAATGGGCATAACTATCTGAGCAGTCTGGTGTGCCGATGGGTTGGTGGAAGATGATGCAAAATCATGTAAGGCCATAGATTGAGGAATGTCAGAACCAACATTATAAGGATAGACTTGCTGAAGCGGTGGCCCATCTAAAGGGAGGTGTATGTATCTTCTTAAAAGATAGTCTTGGAGGGCCACAGGTTTGGCATCAAGAATCTTTCTGAATTCTAGGTCTCCAAGAGGGAATACTGAGGTACCAATAGGTTCTGATCTAACAGAGGGTGGAGTGGCTGGCCTAGATGGGATGAAATGTTGTTCTAATGCCATAGTGTGGGTGAAAGGTATGGAATGAGGAATATTAGTAAGAGGATGAGTGCCTGTGAGTGAGATAGGAAGAAACACGGATGATGAAGTTGTTGATGTAGTGATTGATTGGGATGAAGTACTATGTGTGGCGAGGTTGTGTTCCATCTTTTTAGCAGTGGATCGAGTGATTATGGGTATAAAAAGGAAATTGTTGTTATATTAACAAAAGAGTCAGACAAACATTTATTTTTTATTTTTTTTAAAATCAAGAATGTGTGTAAAATAAAATGGCTGAAAGAGGACCTAGAAAAAGGTAAAATATGTTTGGTTTCAGGTAATTTATGGCTGGGAAATGTCTGAAATGGTTTGGTTGGGTGATCAAATCCCAATCAATGAACTAGGTGTAATGAATGTTTTGATGTGTTGATTAATTTGTGGATTTTCAGGTAGTGTGTGATGATAAGTGTGATGCAAAAAGTTAAACCCCTATTTACACTATGTGAGCAAGCAGAATGCACATGGTTCATTTTACTCCAAATTTGAAATATTAAGTTTGATGCTGACAATCAACCAGGTGTATGAAAGTACAATGCAAAAAGGAGGAAATAAGGAAAATTGAAGAATACATGTATATCACTTTTTTCCTTTTTATTTGACAGCAAACTGAGCCAAGTGTAAAATTTAGGTGATCTGGAAAGCACCTTTTTTCGTATTGAACTAAAATGTTTGAAAATGATAATCAATGATTGGGAACGTCCAATGATGTCAAGACTGCAGATGGGATTAACAAGTGACGATTGGTGATGTGGTCTGAGTTTAAGATCTTATTTCTGACAGCGAAAAACCTATAAAGGAAAATACGACAATTAGTGGATGTGATCCAAAAAAGATAAAACAAATAAATAAATAAGAATAAACAAATTACTTGGATTAGTCAGACATAAAGTAAAGTAAACACTAAACAATGCAATGGCTATTATTAAGTAATAAAATAAATTAGACACTAAACGATATACACGATAATGTGATAATTAAATCAAAAGTAATAAATGACGACAGACACTAAATAAATGACAAACCTATTGTAAACTTATAAAACCGAATGATAAATGAACAAGATGATAATGAAGCTCAGAAGGTAAACAATGTTATGAAAGCCAATGTGAATATACGTTTAGTCATCGAATCTAAACAAATTTCACCAATAGATGCTTATTAAGGATATAAAATATAATTGGACGTTTAGATGTGAGTAAATTATTAGGAGAGACTATGTGATTAATTTTCATTGAGACTGTGTATCTAAGATAAATGCGGCCTAAAGAATTGTAAATCAATTATTATAAGGAGACTGTGAAGTTATTCCTACTACGCAATATCACTTTTCAACACATTCTTTATAGACATGTTTCTAACGAATTGCAAGCCAATAACTAATTAATATAAAAAAATCAGTATTCACTGTGTAGAAACATGATCTGATTAATTACTATAAAATGTAAAACTGACGTGGATTTGCAACAGGCGTGGATGGTAGACATAAAAAGGGAGGTGTGGAGCGGAGGGAAGTTGTTATTGTTATTTTATTTTTGTATTATTTTGTTTTATATATATATTTTTATATATTGTTTTTTTCTCTCTTATTTGTGTAAATCTTAAAAATGAACTTTATACTTGTAAAACAAGAATAAAACGACAATATTTCCCTTTTTTTTTTGCGTTTTTAGAAAATTCAATAAAATTGCACACCTATTATAAAAAAGTCCAATAACCAATCCTTTCAAATGAAAAACCCACTCACCCCCAATGACGACACAAATAACTACATGTACGAACCACAATGCACAACTGGAAATAGTACCAATGATCCTGCAAGCGGGTGAATTTACAAACAAAAATTGCAGAACATATATCTAGATTGATGCGATGTCATATTTACAATAATATGAAATACAATAATTGTTATACATACGACACCCATACAAAGTGAGCAAACAAACAAAATGACCATAGCTTGGATTTGGTCCCACCAGGCGTGCCAAATGTTGATCTAGAAAACTCGTTCTCACGCGGGTGAACACCGATACTGCCAGCCACCAGCAACTCCGAATGATAGAGGGCTTAGGACCTCAGATGCAGATATGGATTCTGGATACAGGCGCAGAGAAAATAAATCTGTAAAGAAAGAAAATAGATCTGCAAGATGGAAACAGATAAGATTAGATGATGATATACGGGGACTGCCTAACAAAGCAGATCTGGGAATCGTTAACTTCCTCGGTGGCTGTCAATCCCCATGTTCATAATAAAATAACAAATATCAAATGATAAGATGACATGCCAAAAACTATAAAAAAAATCTGCAATATGTTGAAGAACAATATAAATATGATACCGAACTAGTATCTTGACAGAACAACCGATTGTTCGCTAGGCAGGTGATATGAAACTGGTAGAGCTTCGCCTCCAAATATTCCACAATATGATGCTAATTACTTGGTTGCATGGAAGTTCCCAGCCTTTCTCACACAAAAGAAAAAAAAAAACAATCAATTAAACAAAGTGTGATGTATACATGGCTAAATGGAATTGTTTTTAAATGTGGACTTGATCATGTGTTACCTAGGTATGTAGCTGAGGATGAAGTATTTGACATACTTAGAGCATGTCATGATGAGCAATCAGGAGGGCATTATTCAGTTCAAAGGACCATTCAAAAGTTTTAGAAGATGGTTTTTATTGGCCTTCCTTGTTTAAGGATGTCAAAAAGAATGTATGAAGATGTGATCAATGCCAAAGGATGGGGAAACCAACATTTATATTTGAAATGCCACTCCAACCTCAAGTTATATTGGAACCATTTAAGAAGTGGGGATTGGATTTCATTGGGCCAATTGACCCAACTTCTCAAGGGAAGGAGTACATCATAGTTTGTACTGATTATGTCACCAAATGGGATGAAGTGCAGGTACTACAATATGCAAGAGATGAAAATGTTTCATATTTCTTATATGAGCATATATTTCAGAGATTTGGAGCACTAAGATCTATTATTTTAGATCAAGGACCACAGTTCATGTCAGAGGTAATCAATTATTTTGTGACAACCTACTAGCTGAAACATAAGAAGTCATCACGTTACCACCCATAGTCTAATGGTCAAGTAGAGGTTGCTAACAAAGAGCTGGAAAATATCCTAACAAAAAAGTGGATATCTCACAGATGAATTAGGTTCAAAAACTACATGAAGTAGTATGGGCATACAACACTACTTGGAAAAGAACCACATGATTTACTCCCTATGAATTAGTCTATGGGAAGAATCCCATTCTCCTTATAGAGTTTGAGATTCAAAATTTGAGAACTTTGGATGTGGTAATTGAACTATTTGAGGCAGAACAAGTAAGGATTGTACAACTAAATGAGTTGGATGAAATAAGACTTCAAGAATTACATCAAACTGAAATCATCCAGCACCAGAGGAAAGTATGGCATGACAAACACATAAAGCTAAGAAAATTGCAAGAAGGGGATTGGTCTCTGTTATTTGATTTGAAGTACAAATATTTCAAAGGAAATATGCAGGCAAGATGGATGGGCCCATATCAGATTAAACGAGTATTCGACAATGAGACCATCTAGTTGATTCCAATTAATGGAGAGACGAAAGTAATGTCGGTTAATGGGCATAGACTATGGATATACCATAAACCAACATCCAGAGAATAATTTCATAATGAACTTCAGGAAGATTTAGCTCTGAATTATTTGGACAAAGTCTCTTTTTCCAACACAACTCAAAACTGAGTTATTTTGTACAAGGAATAAAGAGGAGATGACTAGAAAACTAGAAATGGTGGTGATTATCCTCTGAAGCATAAAACTAACAATGGTGGTCATTGCTTCTAATATATATATATATATATATATATATAATGTTGGAGGTCAAAAACCAAAAATGGCGGCCACCACCCCTGAATATTTCATGCAATAAATAATGGACCATGTGTGGATGAGGTATCAATTCAGCATGGAAATGGTGGCCCATGATGCAAAAAGATTACTTAATGAGGTATATACAACTAATTCCCTTCTTCAATGTTGAAATTTTTTTATTTGTGAACCATTAATTATTATGCTCTCGCAAATTAATTGTCTCTCTCATTTCCTATAACTTCCCATGCTTCACAAATCCCCATAAAATTTGTAATCCACATCCATAATAACCACCACACGCACCCAATCAATGTCATCATCACTTTGGGATTCCATCACACCTTTCCCAATTTGGTTATTTTAATTTCAAACCATTTATACTCATCTATTACTTTCTAAAATTTACCCCGTCACTCTTGCACCACCATTCACTCTTGTGATTACCCGCGTTCTTACAAACCTTGCATTTACAATCGTGTGCCTTTTACTTATCACTACCTATTCTAAATCAGTCATGGGGACTATATTAAGACATGAACCAACTAGTTCAATATACATGTTAGTTGATGCAGAGTTTGAAGAAATATTTGAACAAGTGGGATGGTTGGACTTATTGCTTTCATATGATGAATTCAGCCCCAATATGAAATAAAATTTCACTAAAAACATGGAGGAATGGCACTCCATTGTTTAAGGTAAGAAAACTCCATTTACCCCAACTGTAATTAGTCATCTTTCTGGTATACCTGAAGAAGGAAAAGCAGTCAATGATAGGACATTATATGTTGAGCTTATTAAAAGGTTTTCATTTGGGAAAAAAGAAAAATTGGAATTGGTGGTAGACAACAAGAGGAAGGAAAAAGGTATAAAAAAAAACACTCTACCTCAACCCTGGGCTAGAATTACTAAATGGGTAATTAAATATTTCACCTATGAAGGGTAGTATGAAATCATTTTGGACATTGTTTTGAGAATCCTGATACACCTTCACCATGACCAAACAAAACCCAAGTATAAAATAAATTTACCTCAGTTCTTGTATGACTCTATTGATTCGGCCACTTAAAAATTCCATTGGGGGGGGGGGGGGGCTTCCTACCTAAACTTCCAAGGCCTAATTCATTTAATTTTCTAACACTAATTTGTTAGGAAGAGGCATGACCCTAAGAAATGGTTGAAATTCTAAAAGAAATGTGCCCTAGAGTCTGGTTTGATCCTAGAAAAAAATCCCTTTGCTTCAGAGAGACCTAAGAAACATCCTAGGATCTCTAGGCATGCTCAAGCCCTCAATGAAACACAAACTGAAATTGTTCCTCTGGGATTTAACGATGTCACCACACAAGTCGAAGACACAAAGGCACTTCAAGGGTTTGAAAGGTTCATCCTCGAAATGACAACCCCCAAATTTCCCTTAATATTTTATTATCGTAATTGTAATTTTTATTTCATTTCCAATCTATTTATGATCACTCTTTTGATGGTCAAAAATACAACCCAACACAAGACCAAAATTCTACGACCATCCCGTGGTCCTTTGGGAAAGGGTGCTAGACGAATTAATTTGACAACTAGGATAGGTTATCTCGATCCCCATAACACACGTGGACTGGAGACAACACGAGCATGGAGGGGGCTCTAAAATTTCACAATGGGATTAATCATTTGTGTTACCAAACTAAACTAGTTTCACAAGAACTTGGTTATCCACTAGGTCTCAAAGTATAATTACAAGCATAAAAAATTCAACATATTCAATAATGGCTCTTAGAAATTACAAAACCTAAAGTACGGGGGGTGTGCTCACCCAAGGAATGGTATATTATACAATTTATAATCATGCCTCGTTCATAGTCACTTAGGATAAGGAAATAGTCTCATTGTAGATTCCTCATATGTGCAAGAAAAGGGTAACAACTTGCAACAATTCTAAATTCTTTACATATAATGTTAGGGGTTTAACAATCTAGTCATGACTCGACCGAGAGGAGAAAACATAACAGGAAGGTTTAGACAACTCATTCAATTTTGAATATTTCAAGTGTTTTACTTTAATACCATACATGATGAATGTTACAAGGGAACTAAAATAAATACCATGGTTAACAATTGCTTTCATATATTAAAACCATATCAGGACAACATATAATTGCAACTTCATATCAAATACAATACATACATGATAATCAAACTTTTTCTTATATCAACTTTTACTAAAAGCACTATTATTCATAAAATAATACGTTTCCTTATTCCGGAAAACAAACAATTTAAAACTTATATACAACTTTAACTTCCAATTTCATCATTCATTTCTATTTCACCATACTACCTGCAACCTGTAAATTAATGTAATCATCTAGGTAGGTGAAAATGGTGGCATGGACATCACCCCTCCCATTTGATAACACTAACAAAATTTGCATCAATAGTCTAGAGAGAGAGAGAGAGGGAACAATTCTCTAGTTCCCACAACCTTTCAATTTATAATTACATATTATGAGTTTATGAGAGAGGTGGAGAGAGAGAAAAAATCATTTTCTTTACATAGGAAACCGGTTCATTCAATAACAAAATGAGATGAAAATGGAACAATCAAGTTTAATACCCAACATTTCAAAGCTAAACATATTTTAGAGTTAACTAGGGTTTTATGATTACCAACACATGTCTCATTTTTGTTGTCACTAAGGGGGTTCAATAGGGAGTGCGGGTCTTCATGTAAATATAGGTATTCTATCACCAATTTGTTTAAGAATTACAATCAATTTATTCACGGTTAATATTCACATTTCTAAACATCACATTTGTTTAACCCACTGGAAGTGTCTTGAAGGGTTAAAATGGGTCCACAAGGCTTAGTTGCACTCTTTTGCAAACTAGCCCAAGTGGCTACGAAATGGCCCTGCAAAAAGTTTGTCAAACACTTGATTGAAATGTTCAACACCCCTAGCCTATTATGTGTTAAATAGATAATCCAACAGGAATGACATAACCCAGAATTTATAATTGGGTCTTATTCTAGAAGCATCTCTCATGGGCCAGTTAGTGGAATTTTGTTGTTACACTTAAACAACCTAAGCCAAAGTGGCTCTAAAATGGGTGCACAAAAGGTGATTTATGGTGGGGATGGGATAAATGATACATGTTATGAAATTATATGTACAACAATGAAGGGGTTTGCAGTGACATATTTTATTTCTTGGTATCCATAGGCACAAAATCAAGATGATTTTGGAGGGGCTTTGCAATGTCAAGTGATTGCCTCTAGTAACCCGCTTTCCAAAGTGGTTCAGAAACCCACTTCACAAACATGTCCAAAAAATGTTTTGGTGAGGTTTCTAGATTGAAATGATATCATCATATAATAATGAATGAGTTAAGCAGTTAAATGTTGATAAGATATTTGGAGATGCTTCTTGCATGCTAGTTTCGGGAGGCATCTGACACATTTGGAGGGGTTGTTTTAACGCTACAAGATTACGATTTTGATCACATTTTTAATTATGGAATGAATACCCACTATGCAGATACGTTGGTGAGCACATTTTTGGTTTATTTTAAGAAAGGACATGCTCAAGTATTTTTTTGTGGAACACCGGTCACGAGGGTTATTTTCGAAGTTCATTTATGTCAGTATGAAAACTATTTAGTAAATCTAGTTTTATAATGAAATGAGGATTCAACATTTTAAAATTTATGAGATTTAACATTTTCTTTCTCTACTCAAATCAACAATGAAAAATTATGAAAACAAGTTAGGAAGGGTGAAGGAGTCCATGCCTGGAGGTGAAAAATGATGCACGATAGGTGATGTATGAATGGTTCATGATTTGTTTGTTAGTGGAGGTATTTAGTCAAATAGTTTGAGAGTCGATTCCATCAATGGAATACTTAATTTAAGACTTTTCCAAACTCTCATATGTTGTCAAAAGTTCTTAGTCATAACTATTTCTCCATCAACCAAACCCTTTGCTTGTTGGAATGGTTGTGTCCTCAGTTTTCTCATAATTGGCATTTAGAGTAGGATTGCACCTATGATGTGGAAGTTTATCTATTAACTTAAGACTCAAAACTCACATTTTAGTGTAAATATTTGGTAATCATTAGATCCCATGAGACAAGTCTCTATGAGTCATCTTGTCAAACAGTCCAAGCAACTTTTTATCAACCATGTTTTTTGTAGACGTGCAGTCATTTCAACCCAAAAGGATGCATTTCTTTCAGGTATTAAGTTGGATTGTTCACAGACATGTGTATGCTTCCATAATGCATACATGCCTACCAGAGTGCTTGCAACTATAAAATTTGGAAAGAGTCTCGTCCCCATCCCAAAAATACTTTGAAGAATGTATGTACCATGCTACAAAGCTCCCATTTTAGCCCAACCTGGGAAAAAATAACAATGCACATTTCTAAATCTCAAATGCGCATCCAAAGTTGATGCCCACCAATGCCATCTGCGGCCAATCTCAACTCATTCTCACATCATTATGTAATGAGAATGAGTTGAGATTGGCCACACAACATGGGTGAATTGGTTAGGTTGTATGCCTCCTCTTTTCCCAACAAACTCCAACTCCAACAACCTGTCACCTTCCTCCATAACTCCCACCAACTTCCTTAACAAATCCACTCATTTTCTCTTTTTTTCATTTTATTTTATTTACATATTTTTAACTACTTTACGTTATTTAATCTAATTTTATTGATATTATTATTTTGATGTTTTATTTATTATTTGATTTCATTTTTTCACTAGACTTTATCATTTAAAATTTTATTATTATTATTATTTTCAAAAATCATGGATTAAATGTGATCACATGTTGAGTGTATGTTTTCACACGATGGAACCCATACTTGGAAAAGAGTTTGCAAAGGCACCTACAAATGATTTTTGAAGGCTTGCTCCATTGAAGATTCAAAATTTCTCAGCATAGACATGTCATTTTCTAGAGGAATTTGATCCCGATCCAAATAACTTGTAAAGGTAACTCCATGTCAACACATCAAATTGGGGTTCAATACATGGATTGATAAGGATTGATTGGATAACTCGTGCAAATGAATACAAACAAATATTAAAAATTTACAACCTTTGGACATGCTTTCCGACTTGATGTGACAACTCAAGGCATTATAGTTTATGCTTGTGGCTCTATAAAGTTTCAATTTTTTTCCTACTGACGACCTTTTTCATCACCAATTCTAATACTTCTTCTTATCACCATTACAAGAAATTATCACATGATATTGATTCCATATTTCTCATTAAACACTCCTATCATGGAAATGAGCATAATGGTTTTTAGATGAGTATAGAAAAAATGTTTAGGGTCTTTCTTTTCATATTTTTGGGGTTTGATCCCTGTTTTTTATGATTTTCAGGACTTGAGTTAAGTTGCATTGAGAAGAGATCTAGTAAATAAATGGAATTTAAATTATAATTTTGTTTCAAACAAAAAAAAAATGTTTTGTTTTGGGTTAAGAGTGTTAATAAATTTGGGTGAGGTGACAATGTTGGAACTTGGTGATAATATTTCCTCGTCCATTTCCCACTCTCATGCGTTAAAACTATTTTGATTATGACATGACTATTTACTTTATAAGAATTGGAAATTTGGGACTGGTTATCAAGGATATTGTTATATTTACGTATGAATTTCAAATTTTGTGGGTCAAGTGTATAAAATTTTGGAGAGTGATGCATCCAAAAGTGTAGCAATTTGAAAAAAATAAGCAATATATTATACATAAAATTATAGAACATAAAAGAGGTAATATTATTCTTCATTTTTTCATAAGAATTACGTAAGACTCTTTAAATAAAATCACAATACAAAGGTTGAGTTTTCACACACAACTAAAAATGATAATGAAAACAAAGACCCGTCTAAGTAAAAAAATTATCTTAGAGTTAACCAAACTTGAAGTGGGCCTAATAATTGTTCTTTATTATTTCATGTGTAAATCAAGATCTGAGGTGGCTTGCAACTCAAGTTTACACCCAAATACACAAATATTAAATTTTAAAATATTAAAATGAAATTTTTTTACCCTTAGATGGTTGATTTTGGCCCCCCAAAAATCTTCAAAATAGCCTTAAGCGTCATTAAGGATTAGAGAAACATATGTCTATTTGAGATCCGTGTTTTTCAATAAAGGGCTTGATTAAATTTCCACATCAAAATTTATGTCCTCCACAAGATATACTCTTGCATCATTATCCTTTGGTTTAAAAGAACTCAACTCCTATGAGTTGTTCTGATTAAAATTCTGCCATTTGTATTTATCAAGCTTCTTTAATTCCCATTATAAAATTCAATTGTTATATTCTTATTCTAATCCTTCCCATTGTACCAAAGTTTTTTTCTAAATGGCTTTCCTGGTATCCATTGTCTTCTTTTCCAAGGCATGTTTTATCTTTTATTCCTTCATCCTTGGAACTTGCTACTTCCAATCCACTTCTTTTTCTTCTTCCCCTTCATTATCCTCTCCATGGAATACATATAAATAAGAAAAATTAAATACTAAATAAATATCAAAATTTTGTGGTGAATTTACCTCATAATAGTGTTGTCATTTATCTTCTTCACAGTCTTGATTAGCCAATCTTCTTATACTTCATCTTGTTATATGTTTCTAAGGGAAAATTCTCCTTTCTCTGATATACCATCACTATATATCCTTCGTCAAATACCTTTAGCCTTCTTGTTACATCTAATGTTGCCTTATAGTTGTCATTAATTTCTCATAACTTCCTTCTTAATTCATCTTGCACATGTAACATGTGTTTTGAAAATGTTTTTGAATCATCTTGTAACTAGCTCTATAATTGGTAACTACACAAAACCTAAAACACCCTTAAGAGAGTATACACCAAATAATGCCTCCAATATATCATTGCTTGTACAATGGCATAAAATTCAACATCATATTTAGAATATTTATTCTTTACCTATTTCAACTTCTCACTGTAATTTTCTATCATCCTTCCTTCATGGTTCAATACTGCACCATCACCCACATGTGAAGCATCATTGCCTACCTCAACACCTTGTTGAAATATGGTAATGTTAAAACATGGGCCACTTTAAATTTCTTCTCCAACAATTGGAAACATTTTGTTGTTCACCCTTGTCCCCATAAATTATTTTCTCCTTATGCAATAGGTTAATGATGTCATAATACTACTAAAATTATTAATGAAGTATTTGTAAAAGGTTGCTAAACCATGGAAATTTCTTACCCACGATATACTTCTTGAAGTAGGCCATTCAACAGTTGCCTTTATATTTTCTTCATCCATTCTCACACCATATTCTAAAATGAAAGCCCCCAAAAATACCATGTACTTTTCTACATATACTTGCACTTATTCAAATTTGTGAAGTGATTTTCCTTTCTCAACAGTTCTAATATGATTCTGAAATGTTGTAAGTTATCTTCTTTACTGTTATTGAATATCAAAATATCATCAAAATAGATTACTACAACCTACCAATATAATCTCGTAGCATAGTGTTCATCATCCTCATAAATATTTTGCACACAATGAACAATCCAAATGACATTACGCCAACCGCTCATATAATTCATCCTTAGTCTTGAATGTTATCTTTCATTCATCTCTTTCTCAAATCTAAATATAATTTAATATCCACTTTGTAGATCAATCTTACTTAAGTACTTAGCTCCTTTAAGTACATCCATCATGTCATATAGGAGGGGTAGTGTGTGTGTGTGTGTGTGTGTGTGTGTGTGTGTGTGTGTGTGTGTGTGTGTGTGTGTGTGTGTGTGTGTGTGTGTGTGTGTGTGTGTGTGTGTATGTGTGTGTTTACGCACATGTGTGCGTATGCGTGTGCATGTGTGGTATGTATAGCCTATTATTTTATTAATTTTCCTGTTATCTACACATATTTTTCATGTCCCATCCTTTTTTGGAATAAACAAAATAGGAGTTGCATATGTACTTGCACTCTCGCTCATTACTCTTATTTGATCATATGCATATTCAAATATTCATGTTTTATTGGGAGTATCCTCTAAGTTGCTTGATTAGATAGAGTTGATCCTAAAATTAAATCAATATGGTGTTGAATATATCTCTTTGGTAGTAAATCATATAGAAACACATCATGTATAACATTAACAAACTCTTCAAAAAATTTTGTGGCCTCTGTTGGTATTTAAAAATTTCTTCTTCTTCTTTCTTTGTTATTCATGCATAACAAAGTAATGTCATCTTCATCTCCTTAATAAATTATACTTTGAACAACATGTTTTTTACTTTCCCTTCTTCCTTAAGATGTAATATAACTACCTATAAACCATTTTTTAGAAAGTATGTGTTTTTCTCTCCATTATGGGTTGCTTTCCTATTATATCGATCATTGCCTTCCGAATAACACATGATTTGCATCCATTGGAATAACATCACATAATATTTTGTTCCTATAATTATTTCTTATAAAAAATTGATCGAAAACCTACTTATCAAAAATATCTTAATTTCCCTTTTTAAACCATGAAATATGGTAAGGATAACGTTGTTTTTTACAATGCAGGCCTAGTTTCTATACCATTTCTATAGAAACCTTTCATAGCTTTCACCATTAATAACCTTACATAACATACCTCCTGAAGTACGCGTTGTTCAGAAAATTTTTATATATAACAATGAATCACCACCATATTTATCTCGTGATTTCTCTTTCCTTGGAGCAATAATTATTTTTTCTCATCATAAGAATATCTCCTACATTTACTACCCTAACTTTTGGATCATGTCCTTTTTCCTTAGCCTCAACCAAATTTACTATTGGCTAATCCCCTTGCCTCATTTATTATGTACAAGATAAGGTGGCCACTCAAATTCTATATGTTCCCTTCTTCACCACCTCTATGGAAAACATAAGGTCTTTGTGAAACTTTCCATCCTCTACCACCATAACATCCACCTCTCTAAAATAATCTTCATATTTTATGATTCTCAAACACTTGTCTGGTACCTTTTTGTTTCTCCATTCCATGGGATAATTCTCCTCTACTGAGATTAAATCCACCTCATCCCTTTAATGGAGATGATGGGTCTTCTTTTCAACACTAATGACCTCTTAGAAAATGTTGTCCAAAAATTACACCCCATGTAATTTTGAACAACTCCTCAAAGATGGAATTAGCCACAATTTTTCTCAGTAAAATCTACAAACACTAAGTTAGTCTTCCACAGATTGTGAAAACATAGTGTTCTGTGGGTTCTCCTAACCCATAGAACAAAGGAATGAGTGCTTAGGACTTTAGGTAGAGTCAGTGCTTCGTGAAGTTTTTTAGTCTTTCACGACACTAAGGAAAGCAATCCTTTGAAGGTTGGAGATTAAAATTAAAGCATCATGAGGTTGCACACCCACGTAAAGATAGAAAATTGGCTAAGGAAACGTCTGTGGAGACAAAGAAAGTGAGAAATAAGTTAGGGATCCGTGGTATGGAAACACAGTGTCACGCAAACTCTGAAGACATAAAGTTCCATAGATTTTATCAATTCTATGGAACCAAGTAAAAAGTACTGCAAAATTAGAAGTTGCAATGCATAAATAAGTTTGAAGACCCATGCAGTAAGGAAAATCAAATTTGGAATGACTAAGGTCAGAAGCTGCGACACATTATCCTAGTGTTTTGCATGTTTCCTAAGTCATAGTGTTCTATGGGTTATTAATGTCATGGAATAAAGGAACATAGCCATAGGTTGAAAACACCACGTAGAAAGAGATAAAGGACTATGCAACATAGAAGGAGCATCTAATGACGAGGTATAGAAACACTAAAGCATCATCAAGTAAAGGAATCTTTTCTTACCATTCAAGAAACATGGAAATCCACAGTAAACAATGAGTTGAAGTAAATTTATGGGAAACCATCAAAACATCAAAATTTTGCAGAAGATCTCAAAGTCGTGTCAGACTCCAAACTAAAGAGCCAACCACCCCAACCACCAGAATTTAATAAAGCATGGCATCCTTCTTTGAACATTGATGTGTGTGATAGAATAAAAGGTCATGTTGTGGTTTTTGGCTGCAATTGGGGGTGTCCATGCATGTACTACAAGAAAACTCTGCAAAAAATCATGGCACCCATGTTTATTCAATGTGCGTCTTCAAGGGATGGATTCCATCTCGATAGTCATTTCTCCTCTCTCCTCCTTCTCTTTCTGCATTCTATGAATTGTATAAATATAAGTGCTTATGCACATTATAATGGTTCCTCTCATGTTCCTCCACATATTTTTTGGAATTTCCTTTAGAAAACTTGAAACTTCATGTTTTCGACCTCTATAACTCACGAAAGGAGATTTTCTTGCCTTGGCTCTGTGTGTAAACATAAAGGATTGATGAATGCAAGTGAGGTTTCCCTCTTTCCTTCAGATACTCTATATTTGGTGTGAATATCTTTTAGCCCTCTTGCATGTTTTGTATTCTTTCACTTATTGTATTGGATTTGTGTGCATCTTCTAGTCTCTTTTTCAATAAACTTGCATCTATGTCACTTAAAATTGGAGGAGTTCCACCTTCTTTCTGGTGTTATCACTGACCTTTTATCTTAGGATTTTATTTCTACATCTCTCTCCCTGGTCCCTTGGATGTTTTAAAATAGGTTAGCTTAGGAGTAGTGTTATCATTAGTTTAGGTCATGTTTCATGGGTTCCCCTACTCCGTAGAAAAAAGGAAGTTGGCCTTCTCTAGAGGTCTGTCTCGAGTCGTAAGTCTCACACTTGGAGACAATCCCATGTTTCCTCAAAATTCTAGATCTCCATGATTCAGAGCAGGGTGCAACTTTGATCTTCAACAGAAACCTACCTAATTTTCTCCTCTTCTCCGTTAAAATTTAGTTGATAGAAATATTCCATGTTATTAATTCTATGCATGCTTAATTCATATTAAATAGACAACTTTAAACCATTATTTTAATATCTTGCAAACATCTATTACTCTCTTTCATCATGCTCCACATGGATATTTATGTGTCGTTCAATCATTAAATTTTATTACAGTGGTTTGAGAGTGGTGTAGACATCCTAATTTCACATCTATCCTAAATCAATTAATTCTCCTTCCTCATTTCCCACAAAAATACACTTCGAATTAATCAAATATAATTTGATTAATTATCCATTTCAAAATCCAAAAAATAACCCAATCCTCACCACATGTCATTATTCTCCATGTTTTTCTACTATTGAATTAAAAATTCAAATTCAAATCCTCACCCACCCTTCGTGGTCCCCACTCACCTAAAATCCTTCACTTATGAATTAAAAATACTAATTCAAATCCTCACCCATTCTTCGTGGCCCCCACTCCTCATCTAATCTTGCCCACCCATTTTCAAACCACTCACTTAATCTTGCCCACATTTTCAAACCATGATTACTTAAATTAATCTAAGTTAATCACTCCCCCAGGCTATAAATACAATCTTACCCCTACCCTCTAAACACACGGAGAATAAGCTTGAATGCCATATCTAAGTTCTTGCATCCTTTGAGCAAAGAACATCCTTTTGCCTCGTCCTAATGCCCAAATAGCCTCATAATCATTTTTCCCATTTGGTGCAAAGTAAGAGGATCGTTGTTGTAGGAATGCATTGCTCCATCTTGAAGAAAAACACCTACATATCACACAATTAGGGCTCAATCCAAGTTTCCTAGCCCATTTCGAGGTTTGCTACAGAACGCGAAGTAGGAGGTATGATTATTGGTATTTTACTTCCTTATTAGTAGTGTATTTTTCCTAGCTTACATTCTGGCATGCCTGGTTACTTTTGATCTGTTACCATTAATTTCCCAATTAGTGGTTTTATTTGTTCTTTGTTTATTATTGTTCATTATTATTTCCTTTTTTGTTCCTTATGGCCTTCTTTGGTTAACCTTCACACTTTGGGGAGTGTTTTTGATGTATGGTGTCTTGTGGTGTATCTGCAGGTTATAACAACAATGAAACTATGAAGCTCATCATGTCTTTGATCTCCTCGGTGCTTGGTGTTTAATTCCCAGTTTTAATTTTTTTATTCACTCATAATCTATAGAAACACATGAACTAACCATTAGTTTATCATCTTACTGTTATGGGACAACCAATTCGGAAAATGCATTTATTTATTTACTTTTGCTAAAGTAACTGCTTTGTAGGAAGTTAATCATTTTTATTTTCTTTTATTTTAGTTAATCATTTTGTGATCTAACTCTTTCTTTCTGTTTATTTTTCTTTTTTAACCTTACTGTCAAAATTTTAGCTTCTCAGGTAAAGTACAGAAGTCGGAAAATTAAAAAAACAGCTCCTGAGACGTTTTTCTCACGTTCAAAATTTTCATTCAAAGTGCTACCGTAGCCCATCTTCCGGAAGCCATAAATTTTGCTCCCGAACTTGGAATGACTTCATTTTTTTTTAACATTGAAAGGATATCCAAAAGATCTATGCATTGAAAAATTAATTTTTAGATTTAGACTTAGTAGAAAAAATTTTGTTTCATTTCTTCTAACACCTGTCTTTTTAACAAAAAACAACAAAATTATACTTTTATTATGTTTATTCTTCATTATTTTATTTCACGTAACAACCTCACACGTATGCTCTTTCCTCGCACTTCAAAAGTGATCTTAGAAATCAGAAACGTGAGGCCACAATCGGGCTTTGCAAAACAATTTTTTTTTTAAGTTTTAATTTTTTTGCCTTACATTTCAATTTTCCACGACAACACTTCTAGGTAATGTTTTCACACTCTTTCTTTCATCGGTTTTTCCTTTTTGTGAAAATAATCATTATCGCTATTTTACAATCATGATTAATTGCAATAATTATTAACATTAAAAAATAAAAAAACTATTCCAATTGTATCCGCATATGCTCTTTTCTTGCGCCTTCAAGCGATCTAGAAAATCAGAAACGGTCACAATTTTTTAGTTTCTTGTTCTAACATTGCAGGATCCTCTAGCTTTGTTTTCCAACTGTCATTTCAATCATTATTTTCCTTTGTCATATTATTAATATTTGTTTGGTTGTTGGTTGTGTATGCTCTTTTCATGCGCCTTCGAGCAACCTGGAAAATCAAAAAATAGCCACGATCACTTTTCTAATATTTCATTTGCAGGATAACTACTAATTTGTTTTCTGTAGAACCGCATTGCTAAAATATTGTCAAAAACAACAAAAATCCCACAGAAATACCACCATTCAAAGACCAATTGCTAACACCAAAAAAAAAGTACGCTCAGGTACGTAATTATTTTTTTCTAGTGATTTCTTTCAAGTTAGAAAGAACCTTGCATTTAATCACTTTATCATTTTGTTTTTACACGTAGACGAGGTGGATTTCATCACCACCAAAGCTACACCAATGACGTGGATTGTTGACTACCATGCACCAATATCATTTGCATCTGTTTTTATCATTGCACTTTGAGACCTAGTCTCATCACATTCAAATTCAGTATTTACCTCGCCACTGCTCTTCACTTACAGGTAATGTTGTCGTGCAGTGCATGCGAGTCACACCTAAATAGCTGTAACAACAAAGCCTGGGCATCATCCCTGTAAATATTCAGGGAGTTATAAAGACACCATACACATTCATCCCTCCATCACCTTCCACCTTTTCAGAAAACCTGTTCTGGACGTGGTGGTTCACTCTGAAATAGGCAAGTAAGAATTGGTGAGTCTCCTCCAGTGCTCTAAGGGTTCCCCGTACCAATTTTGTTCCCGTACAGAATTAAGTATATTAAGACTAAGGTATATCGGAGGACGCATCTTCTTGGAGTAATAAGAGCCTGCATCCATCATTCCATGACATACTTGTATGATTGCATTAAACAATGATCATTCTCGAAGGATCTACCTCTTTAGCCAAAACAATTTGATACACATGACTGTTTGTTGTTTGTAAACAAAATAGTTTAGCATTATTTTTTATCATAAAATTTGGCTAATATCAATGTGTTTATTGTAAAATTCAAATCCTAATCGTGTTCCACAACACCATTTCTCGACCGATTCAATACCAAGTGAAAACATTCAAGCAATCCAATAATGAAGATCAAAACTATATCACACTAATTTCATTAGCTTACTTCAGCCAACAACTCCACCATAGAGTGTTTTCAGCTAACTCATCAATTGTCAGAACATCCTTTATAGCTTGTTTCAAGCTATATCAAATGACATTGGGTGACTTGTTTGAGTTCACTCATTATTTCATTAGCTATCGAGTTTAACAAAATCACATCCGACACAAATCCCTTCATATCTCATGTTTCCAGCTATATCGTAACTATATTGAGTCACTTGTTTGAGTTACTCTTCCTATCAAAAATCTAGAGCTTGTTTAATCCAAACCAATCAACATATTCATCATAGCTTGTTTGAGCTATATCCCACTTGTATTGAGTACCTTTTTTTAGTGTACTCCTTACATTTTCATCTGCTAAGCTTGTTTAATCCAAACTATTCAACATATTTGTCATAGCTTGTTTGAGTTATATCCCACTTGTATCCCAAGTAGCTTGTTTGAGCTTACTCCTTATAGCCTTGTTAAAACTTGATTGAGTGAAAACAAAGATCACAATCAATAGGTTGAGTTCTTCATCACACATTTATCCGTTCTCCCTCTCTTTCAAACATGATGAATTCACGAAAAATGTCACACAATGAGCTATAAGAACAAATTAATAAGATGAAAACACAACTCACTCATATGGCTACCCAAATCAGTGAACGATCAGCCAAGACACCAATTATACAACCTAACAAAGACATCACTTCACGTAAAGTTGAATGTCAGTTTACACCCCTTAGAGAAACTCTCTCTAGTGTTTTTCATCAACTAAAAGAGGCTAAACTGATAAGATATCCAATTACAAAACCCTTTGTCGAAGGGGAATATAAGCCATGTTGGTACAAACCTAACACATATTGTGATTTTCATCGCATTGATGGTCATCACACAGATAAATGTGTGCAATTCAAGAATTACGTCCAAGACTTAATTGACGACGATGTCATCTCTGTAGAGTTTGATGACAATGCTCTTGCAACCAATGACACATCCAATACCACAACTTTCAATGAATATTTGACTATTTTCGAAACTCCTATACATACTAAAATTCCACAAGATCACGATGACAAAGGTCAAGAATCTATAATTCCAAACCAATCCATATCTTCTTCAAATTTTCTTCCATTAGTTCAAACATACATTGAACCTGTTTTGGACAAAAACATTCTTCCAACATCTAATGAGAACTTAACCTTGATTCAAGACTCTCTTTCAACCCAAGCATATATTGAACCTATTTTGGAAAATAACATTCTTCCAACATGTAATGAGATATTGACCTCACTTCAAGACTCCCTTTCAACCCTTGATATAAATATAGACACTACAACAGAGAGTCCATCGTCAAATACATTTGAGCTTGATTCTATTATTCCTATGCCTAACATCTCTAGCCTTGTTGTCGAAATGCAACCACATCACTTTTGGACACTTGTGAAAATGTAAACTATCATGTCCATTATGCTTTCAATGATCGATCTTGCAAGTAGCTCTTCACCAATGATTCCCACTTGTCAATACCTTTACATGCATACATTCTACAAGGTACATATACCCAAGAATATCTTTACACAACCTTTTCCATCTTTAATCGTGAATATATCCTCAAAACAATCAATTAATGGACAAATAGAAGCAACAAACCAAATAACACAAACCATCATTGTCAAGACACATGGAAGCTATTGGCTTAACCAAATCTATCCCACTCTTTGGGCTTACCACACATCTTATCACACATCTATTGAAGCCACTCCCTTCTCCTTTGTTTATGGTTGGGAAGCTATTTTACATGTCAAGGTTGAATTTCCATCCTTCAGAATATCCCTCAAAGATGTAATCAATCAAGATTATTATCGACACTCACGCCTTAAGGAACTCGAGCTTCTTGATGAAAAATAACTTAATGCCCTAGATCATCTTCCATTCTATCAAAATTGGCTATGGCGTAGCTACCATAAAAAATTCAAACCTAGAAAATTTAAGGTCAATGATCTCATTCTTAAAGAAAATCGAAAGAACACACCCAAAGAACGAGACAAACAAACAAAAAAACTTTGAGCCCAAAAAAATCATAGATAGTTTTGGGTTTGGAGCTTCTAAATTGGCCATTGACACAGGCCAAGATCTTGATGAACCAATGAATGTTGTTCATTTAAAGAAATTTTATCCTTGAGATGTTCACTATTCCAGGATACAATGTGTACATTGTTCCTTTTGTCTTGCTTATTTCCGAATAATTTAAATTTCTTCATTTCCATTGGCAAATATTTTCTTTATCAAAATCACATCTTCATATTTATCATCATGAGACAAGTGCTAGTATAAATCCTATTAAGTTTGAAAGCATCTTACTTCTTCCATTTTCAGGCGCCTTCCTCTATGATCATACCTAGAAGCTTACTGATGGTAATATATTCCCTTCAAATACATTCTCTCTTTCATAACAAAGCTCTAAACTTCATTACCCAGTTCGTTTGGTCGTCCATCTCAGTCTTTGGTGTTAAACCCTCACGTCCTACTAGTCATGTGGGGCTTAGATTGGGGGCAGACATTTCTTCCCAAATACAAAGCACTATTGTAAAAAAAACCATCAATTCAATAACTTATGAATAATTCATTGTCACATATTTCATCCTTCATAGTCTTTGGTGTTGAGCTCACACTTCTTACTGGTAGTATGAGACTGGGAATGGAGGAAGGTGCCCTTATTCATCTACGTCTTGTCTTCGGTGATAAACCCTTACCTCTTACAAGTGGTATGGGGCAAAGCGTAGGGGTCATTCTCATAAAAGCATAAAAACATTGCAAAATATTTTTAAAAAAAACAAAAAAAAACAAACAAAAAAAAAGACAAAAAGGGAATTCACTCGCCTATATTTTTCCTTTGGTGATGAGCCCTTGCTTCTCACTAGTAGCATGGGGCAAGGCATAGGGAGTCATTTCAAAAATACAAAATCTTATAGTGATTACAAACTATAGTATCCCCAAACACGCAGTTTAGATGCATAAGTGAAGAGAGAACTATCCCTTAACCTCATATCTTATCAATCAACAGGCCACATAACTGTCTAAGTCTATCATGTGACTCATAAAGTGAAAGCCATTTTTAAAAATGGTTTAGTACCATTATGAAGAATGGAGTCACAATTTCCCAAAGGGATTGTTGTTAGCATTTGTCTCTATATTCATTATCTACCTCCTACGTCCTTCTTGATTCTTGGTGATGAGCCCACACATCTTACTAGTTGTGTGGAGTCAAGAATGAAGTTGGAATTCTTTTCATCATATCATCACCACCATATCCTGCCAATGGAAAGATAATTTGTGTTATTCTGAGTATAAGTTACAACACAGAACATGGTACATATGGATAATATCCATGTTTATCGCCTCTCAAAAATAATTTTGCACTCTGGTCCATAAATTGTCAATCACAGTGTAAAAATCTACAAACATTTGAAAATCGTCAAAAATCCAAAAACAATGTAAAAATCTAAAAATCTAAAAACATTTGAAAATCGTCAAAAATCCAAGAACAGTGTAAAAATCCAAAAATCTAAAAACATTTGAAAATTGTAAAAAATCCAAAAACATTAGAAGCAATCGTCTAAAATCCAACAAAAAAATTAGAACTCGTCAAAAATCCAAAAACATTAGAAACACTCGTCAAAAATCTAAAAACATTACACATAATCGTCAAAAATCTAAAACCATTAATAAGAATCGTCAAAAATCTAAAAACATTTGAAAATCATCAAAAAAGTCAAAAACATTTGAAAATCGTCAAAAAACCCAAAAACATTAGAATATATATATATATATATATATATATCCACAAAATCACAAAAAAAGAAAACTCTAAAATAACCAACACAATTTAACCTTTAAACTATTATCCCCAACGAATGATCCAATCACCTTATGACTACCAAATTCAAACCACTTCTCCTCGTGTGAATCCTCACTTGGGGCAAATCCGGATCTCATTGTTTCCTTGTTTGAGGACAATGACCCAATACTTTACTGTGTCCTCGTACCCCTACTTGGGGCACATCTAATCAATCCTCACTGTGGAACACTTTAGGGACATGTTTATTGGTTCTTGTGTTGCATTATTAGTTGTAAATTATTAATTGTTTTCTTGCATCTTGATATATTATATGGGGCATCTTGATTTTATGTATCCTGGTGTTCTCTCTAATATTCTTACGTTATCTGATTGCATGTCGTACTGGGGCGTCATACTTTCTTGATGGCCTCTATCTATGCTCTCTTCCATTTACATATCATACTGGGGCATCAAACCTTTTTTATGGCCCTTGTCTATACTATCACGCATATTATAGTCTAGTCATCTTGATCTTTTATATCACGATGCATCTTGTTATGTGCTATATTAAAATTAAGATGTTTTTCGTCATGTGAGTATCTTTCTGCATGATCAACATCTTACTTTGCACCCCATCCATTCACCCATACTAATACATTCCCTAGTTTGGGAATCCTACTTGATCACCGTTGCAGTTTGCGAATCCTACTTGATGATCTTTCTCAAGTAGCATTCTCTATCCAGCACCTCCTCCCCCCCACCATGCTCACCATATATTCGATCCATTCATCCTCGCTCCACATTTTTACTCCTCTGCCACTTATCCCCATATTACCCTTCTAACCATTCTTGTTCCCTCTCACCCATTTGTATTCTTTCCTTTCACACTTTCACTTCCCACTTGACAATCTTACTTAATAACCCCTTCTATATGGAATCCTAAGTGGAGGTTTACCCTCTCCCTAAGATCTTCCAGCTGTAGAAGCTTCTTCACCACCTCCCCTCTCATTAAACAACAATCACCACCACACACATCTTCCCATTCCACCTCTTCTACTTCTCACTCTCACCACGCGGGCATCCCAATTAAGGATTCCCCTCACACTCTCTGCCCTCCACTACATATATTCCTTCATCCATTCATGTTACACTCCTTTATTTCCTTTTTTTCTTATTATCTCCTCATCTCATATCATATACCACTCAAGCATACCTCACTCACTCTTTTCTCATCCTTCCCCAAATCTGTCTTATGCCTGGTCATCCTACTTACACACTTTCGTAGTATGGCAAATTCACTTGAGGGTTCCCCTTCTGTCTATTTTTTCATACCCTATTCCCACCAACTCTAACATCATCCTTCTTCTTCCTCAGCTTGGCGATCTTACTTAACCATTCCGACCGCATGGAAATCTTACTTAAGACTTCCACTTAAGGTTGATCTGCCCTATGGCCTTCCCCCATCCCATCATATTTCCCCCATCTTATTTCTCCCACCTATCATTGCGATCATCTTCTTCAACCTACCATTCCACCCCTGTCCCCATTATCATCTTGTCTTTCTCCTTGCATATCATCCTTGTCAGTTGGGTGATCCTACGAAACCTCTCCAACAGCATGACGATCTTACTTAAGAGATTCTCTTAAGCATGACATGTCATCTTACACTCGCCCATCACTCTACAATCTCACCATCCATCTTTCCTCTTCATTCCCCATCATCACATATTTTTACCACCACTATCACCCTCCTCTGCTTGGCAATCTTAGTTAACCACTCACCCGACATGGCGATCTCACTTAAGAGTCCCTCTCAAGGATGATCTGTCTCCTTGCCTTTCCCCATCACTACGCACCCTTCACCCTTCACTTTTTCTTGGCATTCCCCATTATCACATCCTTTCATCTCCTTTTCGATTCTCGCAAACACCACTTCTCGCTTGACCACTTGTCATCTCCAGATTTGCTCACTTGGCAATCTTACTTAACCACTTCCGTCACATGACAATATTATGTCAAGGTCCTCCCTACATTTAACTTGTCATCATGAACTTCTCCCCCACCTCATTCTTCATTCATTTTTTTGATCACTTCTTCCACCTGGTATCTCCTACTACCCACTTTTTCCTCCTACTATTGTCCTTTCTCCACATATCCTCTTACAACATACATCTAATCTCTTCCGCCTATAATCACGTTCTTTCCCCCCATTTTCCCCTTCTTGATCCATCATCCTTCACACCGTTTCTTCCCATTCTTTTCATGTCTTGGTTCTTCATCTCATCACCCACATCCTCTCCTCACTTTCACCTAGTTTCAACTCATCCCTCCCATTTTCTTTACTCTTTCCACTTCATCTTCTCAAATTCCCCCCACATTTCTACCCACACATGCATTCACCATTATTGTTAACACTCCTATATCATTCTTTCATCATCATCTTCTCTTCCTGCGCTAATAATTGTAAATGGGTTTTCCCTAAAAATCCTCAATCCTCATTCCACACGACCTCATTCACTCCCTTGGACCTTCTAGAGTTTCCCTTCATTCATTTCCTCCTCTAAGCCCACCACTCATTGTAAAAGGGTTTTCCCTAATGTCCATTTGTTGGTGTTACCCTTTCTAATCCTCATTAGCTTTCTCCTTTTCTTCATTTTTTCTCTCACCCTTCCCCACCACTCATTGTAAAGGGGATTTCCCTAACGTCCCCTCATTGGCATTACCTCTTCTATCCCCCATTCTCTTTTCTCTCTTTTTTTTTTCCCTCAATCCCACCCTTTCTCATTGCTTCTTACCCATCTCTCCAACTTCTCTTCACCCTCTTCAATATCTTTATTATCTTCATCATACATCCTTTTTCTATTTTCTTGTCATCCTAGTATCCTCATTTCATACATCTCTGCATCTTTTCCAATCGATGTCATTCCTCCCCTCTTTCTTCTCTGAACATTCCTTATACCGTTCCCTTTCCACTTATTACCCTCTTTCTATATTCCCTTCATTCTACATCATTTTCTTTGTTATCCACTTCTCTCTCCCACCCCTCGTCTTATTTCCCTTCCCCTATATCGTCTCCTTCCCCTTTTTCCATCACGTTTCCTCCTTACTTCCCCATCGATAACTTCGTTGTTTAGCGTTGTCCTAACTTTTTTATCATACCACCCTCCACATGCATCTCCATACGGTTTGTTCCATATTCTTTGCCTTGGTCTTCCTCGCAATGACATGATTTCTTCAATCTTCTCCTTGTATTCATTTTATCTTCCTTTCCTCTCCCCTAATTTTCACGTTTCTTCTGACCACTTCTCATTTTCTCTGCCACCCCTACCTTTTCGTTCATTTTGTATCTGTTTCTCTTATTTTCTCTCCTCTTTTTCACACTTTCCTCGCCCCTCATAGTTTCTTTTTTTTTCCATTCTACTTCTTCTTTAATCCTCTTTCTATTTTCATCCATTTCACCCCCTACTCCCACCTCATTTTCTCCTTATTTATCCTTTCCCATTTCCTACTTTTCTTAGATCTATCATTTATTTCACTTCCACGCATCCCTCTTTACTATCTCTGTTGCTTCCTTCATTTTGCACATCTCTCTATTTTATCTCTTTACCCTCTACTCTGTCATTTTCTTGTTTTTACCTAGTTTGTCCTTCATCATTCCCTTCTTCCCCTATCATCCCTCTCTCTTATGTCTACATCTTCCATTCTTTTTGCCCCCTCCCCTATCTCCCTTACTCTTCTCATAATCAACCCCCAATCCTATCCATTCCCTTTTCTCTTTCCCGCACACCCTCACACCTAGCATTCAAGGCTGATTGAATCCTTTCTCCATTTGTGTTGTGCGATCATTCCAGTCACTTCCACTCCATTATCATCCTCTTCTCTGCAGAATCCATTTCTCTTCTTTTCGAGAGTTCTATCTTATATTTCATTCTCGTCAGTCCTCTCGAGGGGGCATCACCACATCTATCCATAATCACATCTTCTCATGACATTTTTGTCTTGGAGGATACTCTAATATCCGTCACTCACCACTTTCTATTCTCCTCAACAAACATTCGCTCTACCTTTCAAAAAAGTAGATTGAATTCTTCCCCCATACCATCTACTTTCTTTGAAAGGACACTACTTTCATAGTACCTGTCGACACTAAAATTTTCCTCCATAATTTTTATTTCATTAATGTATGTATTAGGAATAGGATGTTGTTAAGTATAATTAGTAGTAGCGTCTGATAGAAGATAACGGCGCCGTCAGTACGGTGCCGCCAATAATGTGGAGTACGGTAACAATCAAAGTACAATAGGAATGTTGTAAAAAGTAAATATTTGTCGTAAGTGGTCCGGTAATGTTAAAATGTCAAATTTTGGGTAATTAGAGAAGTAGGGTCTACATTATTAGGAATTAGAAATATTATATTGGTAATAAAAACAAGGAGTGAGGTCATAAATATTTTTGTGTATTTTATTTGTAAAAAGTCTAAAAATGTGTAACCCATGTAAAATGATAAGGTTTATCTTATCTTAACAGATAAGCTTACATGTACAGATAAGAGTTAAGGTATGAAATATGATTCGTCAGAGTGGATTTCTTATCCTATCTTAGAGATAAGATGGATAAGCCTGGAAGTTCTATAAATAGAGAGGCCACCCCCCTCATTTAGCATAGAAGGAAGTAGTGAGAAATATTGTAGGAAGTGTGCGAAGGAAGCCATCAGTTTAAAGGTGTGTTGAAGAAGCCATTAAGAGGTGTAATTGTAAAGTTTCTCCCATAGTCTTGGTGAAAGTCAAGTGAAGTCAATAACACTTGAAGTACCTCATGGGTGAGATTGTAACAATTTCATGTTAATATTATAATTTACTTTGATATTTCAGATTTCTCATCATTCTGTCTTATCATAGTCGATGGTATTTTTGTGTTATGTTGTTGTTTTGTTTCCAGATTACATCCACCAAACTAAAGGCTATGCATTAATAAATAATCATAGCACGAGGAGTTCCCGGTGAAGAATTATTATAGTGCCGGATTGGTGATGACATACCCTTCCTAAGAGGGGCAAATGTAAACACCCTAATTTCACATCTATCCTAAATCAATTAATTCTCCTTCCTCATTTCCCACAAAAATACACTTCAAATTAATCAAATATAATTTGATTAATTATCCATTTCAAAATCCAAAAAATAACCCAATCCTCACCACATGTCATTATTCTCCATGTTTTTCTACCATTAAATTAAAAATTCAAATTCAAATCCTCACCCACCCTTCGTGGTCCCCACTCACCTAAAATCCTCCACTTATGAATTAAAAGTATAATTCAAATTCTCACCCATTCTTCGTGGCCCCCACTCATCTAACCTTGCCCACATTTTCAAACCACTCACTTAATCTTGCCCACATTTTCAAACCATGATTACTTAAATTACTCTAAGTTAATCACTCCCCCAGGCTATAAATACAACCTTACCCCTCCCCTCTAAACACACGGAGAATAAGCTTGAATGCCATATCTAAGTTCTTGCATTCTTTGAACAAAGAAAATCCTTTTGCCTTGTCCTACTGCCCAAATAGCCTCAAAATCCTTTTTCCCATCTGGTGCAAAGTAAGAGGATCGTTGTTGCAGGAAGGTCTTGCTCCATCTTGAAGAAAAGCACCTATATATCACACAATCAGGGCTCAATCCAAGTTTCCTAGCCCATTCTGAGGTTTGTTACGGAACGCGAAGGAGGAGGTATGATTATTGGTATTTTACTTCCTTGTTAGTAGTGTATTTTTCCTAGCTTACAAGTGGAAATAGAATAACGGATTAGAGGAAGGGGATTTCACCAATAATTTTCCTTCATTTTTCATAGCGCTCATTTACCTATATTTTATGTTAATAGAAGGTATTATCTTAAGAGGCTTGGGATGAGCTGAAACCATGAAGAAATGATTTAATGGGATATCCCATATTATCATTATGTTTTTTTTTTGTCATTCACTAGAAGAAAACATTACAGATAAAAGGAAAACATGCCAAAATCTCTCCCTCCTTTAGAAAAAATACCCTTAGGTTGGGTTTGTAACATGGCCAAGATTTTCCCCTCTAAGAATTTCTTCTCTATGTGGGAGGAAGGAAGAAAGTGTTTAATGAAGATACAAATGCAATAAGCTGCTTTGATGATTTTTTGTGACCAAATTCATGGTTTTATCTTCAACCCACATGTTAGGTATTGGATTAGTGCTTATATTAAAATTAGTAACTTGAGATAGAGAAATTGTTGTGCCCACTCATGTGGGACCCAAACACATGACCAAAATACTAGGATAATCTATTTTTTTAACTTTCATTTACTTGATAAAACTATGTGACACCATATATGGTCACAAGAGATTTCTCTACACCACATGTAACATTTACTCCAACAAGAAGAACATGCAAACGATATGACGACACCATATGCACATCAAAGCCACACTAATACGGACAAACAAGTACAAAACCAAGACCCAACATAATATGAACATCATGAATGTACCCTTCCACAATACCATCTTTTCGTGGTTTTTACTTATTTATAATCATGTTTCATTATTCAACCTTAAGGGTTTGAAGAGAACTTAACATGAACACATACATTTTCCTCTCTTTTCTAGACCACGTTTCTTTTAAGTTCATTGAACACTTAACTTGTAATGGCTACGTCATACACTAGTTCATTTAGCTTATTGTAAATAAATTATAAAATTTAATTGACCATTATAGGAATCTTGACATTTACACATCATAGGATTATATTTACAAAAATAGAAACTATGTCTTCTTTTCCAATTGTTTTCTTTCATGAAAATAAAAACACAACTATTTTCACATCACACGAAAGATCTATTAAGTTCCAAATAAGCTTATGGAACTTATAATTTATAGTCTGAAATCACAAGGGTATATTCACAATAACAAAGAGCACGTTACAAACTTCCTAAACAAATAGAGTTTTAGTGGGGTATCCATGCATAACCTAATCATCCTTGCGATCCCAAGCACTTACAATATCTTCCCTTCTAAAAATCTTTAGTTCTAGAATAACCATATCGATTACACACTAGAAATATTGTCCTAAATGTCACCAAGTAACATTATGCCTTGCATAAAGGGTCCTATACACAACATACCCACATAAAAACTCCCTACTAGATTCCTAGGGAAGAAACACACAAACTCTTACATTTCAATAATACTTCAGGACTATGAAAGAAACTTTAAATCTAAACATAACTCCAAGATTACTAAAAAGGAACCTCTTATCGCTTCTAGAAAACGTCCTAGCAGAGTTGGTCCATTACCATTCCCATAGGTGGTTTAACATATCTAGATGTAAACAAACATATTCCTATGGTAACAAGGATTTGAGATCTTATCTCCTTTTGTGAAGTTAAAATACTATAGTCCAAATGATAGGATGCATTTTGAGGTTGTTATCCAAAATTACCCCTAGGTTATTTTGGATTTAACAAATTTAAAAATGGACTTACCCATTTTTAGAGCTTTGTGATGATCATACAGTTGTCAAATTGCACTTCCCAAATGCATTTTCCATTGGCTTTCAAAAACCTTATAACACTATTTTAGTTTATTGTGGGTTTTTAAGGAACTTAGTGTTTTGTGGGTTCTCTTAACCCACAAAAAAAAGGAGATCAGTTAAAGACTTAGGTGGGTTTAACTAAAACCCACGGGAAATTTAAAAGCAACACAAAAAAGAAGATCCATAGTGGAATCAAAGGCCAACAAGTGGCAGTGGATGAACGACTAGAGGCAGGCTACGTGTCAACATTCTGAAAATTCCTAAAGTGATTGGCTCATCCAGACTCCAAGTCCCCGGAGTGAATCAACTACAATTTATATTTCATTGGGACTTTAAAGTTAGACAAGTTCAAAGGGACAAGTGGCAGCTAACTTTAAAGCCAAAATTTTTCTAAGTCCCCGGAACTTAAAATTTGCGATGCGAAGAGCTACGTGGAGTTATTTCACTAGCTTGCATTTCACATTTTGAGAAGTCTGACAACATAGCCACATGGAACCATTTCATTGGCTCACACTTCACAATTGTCAGAAAGACTATTCAAAGTCTAACAACACATCAAGGCATGGAGCATCCTCAATGGTCAAAGCTTCACAGGTGTTAAAGGAGCTAGAAAAAGACTGAAAAATGACAGGGTTGTAGAATGATTCTATTGGCCGATGGTTTGTGGATGTCAATGGTAGTAAATCAAAAGGATTAACATACAAAGTGTGTGGATATTTTCTATTTTCTCACACTTTGCAGTGGTCAGTCAAAGAGCTTTGAAATGGAAAATTGCGAGGAAACATGGGTGTTTCTTATCGGCTTGCATTTCTAAGGGTTTGACAAGGTCTAAGGACAGTTTGACATCCCAAAGAAACATGACAAACTTTTATCCACTCATATTTTCATAAAGGCAACCCAGAAAAGATAAAAGAGAAAGGACAGTCTGTTAGTGCAAAGAAATGTGGTAGAGACTTATTGGTCCATATTTTTTAGTACAACAGACCTTTTTAAAGCCAAGGCAAATAAAGGCAAGGAAAGATGGCAAGTAGGAAAGCAGAGCCCAATATTTCAATAACCAATAGGAGGTGGACACTTGGAAAAGACAAAAGCAAGCACACGTTGCCAGACCCTGATCCCCAAACCAATTAAAGGCTACCATGTCTCAAAATTATGTGCCTCATGACTGGTAAAAATTCAAATGGCCATATCCTTCGATCCCAAGCTCCAAATCAGAAAAAAATTATATCATTGGAAATCTCTCATCTATTAGGAATATTGATAGTGTAAACATTATTTGTAATTAATATTTGTGTGTGTGAAATTGTTTATTATTATATTATGAGTTGTTGAGAAACAACTCATAATTATAATAAATGTAATATGGTTTGTAAGTGAAGTTGTTAAAATAACTACATGTATATAGTGAGTTGTTGGAGAGTTGTTATAGGAGGTTTCCTATTTTATAGGAAAATCTCACTCTATATATTTGCTTTGTATCCAATATAATTAATATTGAATATATTGTTGATTGTGTCTTTATGTTGATTCAGATTTCCTGTAACATAAACTTTGATCAAATCTAATATTTGGTATCATAGTTGTCATTCTTTCCTCTACATGATGAGATCCTGAGAATTGTGTGGAGCATTTGACAATGATAAGTATATACTATTCTCATAGCAACCTCATTGACTAAACTATAGATCTGAATGTGTTTCACAATTGAGAGTCATGTGAAATGGATCTAGTCTTGAGGATTACATAGAGAATGATTGCAATACATATCTAATATTGTTCGAATGTGGATACTACGGCATTATCTACATGATAGTTGCTAGAAAGGAATTCTAGCATACTAACATTTGAACGATTGGGCCACCATTGTCAACATCAGATCAATGCAAAGTTTGAGTCTTCATCATATTTTTGGGCCATCATAGAAAATATTATAGCTTGGACTTCTCAGCTGTAGCAATCAAGACGAGTTATAGCTTGGAACATTTCCTTCATATGTCTTTGTTTGAGTGAACACCTGACTGAGTGTGGCCACAAATCAATAAGGAAACTAATAAAGGCTTGTTGGCCATTAGAAATTGTGTTATCCATGCAAAATTTTGTATATCACCATGAACTTCTTATTTACAGCTGCATTTGATTGCGGTCTTGGTATTATTTTTCATGTTCACCACATACACCTACCAACATCTGTGCATGGTTCATAGATTCAAGGTTGTCCATTAAATGACATTTATTTTTGGTTTGATGGTTATTATCATCAATAATAAGTCATTAGGGAATTCTTATTTTATGTTCGATAGTATAGATTATATTTTCTTCTTACCACGGTGGATTTCTTCCATAAGTTTAAAATAGTGGTTGTTATCATATTAGTTAAATTTGTTTTGTAGGTCAAGTGTCTAATGTAAAATGTTCTAGAAATATTTTTTAATATATGGTGGACCATTAGTCATCAATTAAATCTTTTTTCCTTAAGTGTTATGTAGTTTTATGTGTTTCAAGTTTAAAATTCATAGTCAAAGTCATTGTCAAGTTCACATATTGAATTTTCAGTTGAGTCCTCTAGTCCTAGTCAAAAGTGTCATCGTCAAATATTGTAAAAACAAAAAAAAATTGCCTCACTTTTAGTCAAACGCATTTTCGGTGGAATCTAACGTTCCATTTGAACTTGGGGGCATTCTCAAATGATCCTCAAAGCAATATTTAGCTAAGCTAGTAGTAGAAAATTGGAGGTGGGAGGCAACAGAGGATGGAGGGTGATCAACACCTCTCTTCAGTCACTAATGGCAGGGTCACGTACAACACTGGTGACACCTTTTTATATATTATTTCAGTTGTGTAGTGTGTGCTAAATAAAATGGTGTGTGGTTTCCTTCCCCCTTTTTGATTGAAATGAGAAGCATGTGCATTACGGATGTTGAGAATAGTTATATAGGAGAAAAGTTAAACTGGATTGATCCTCTGACTGCAGATATTCTTCGATTGTCATACTTCTAACATTGATCAGACGGTGAAAGAGCATTCACTAGAAGAGAAAGTGGGAACTGTTGAGTTCTCATATGTAGGTGAATCAATGGAAGTGTGATCATCCGGTATGTGATTCACTTTGGTGAAGCGGATTGGTCATGTGCAACAAGATCCAAACAACAAGATCCAAGCTAGCAATATGCAGACCTAAAAGTATGCAGAGGCATATGATTTCATTTCCAGTTTTCAGATGTGCTTTCTTCCCATGTGAACATTAAGGGGGTGATATCAGTAGTTAATAATGTTCACACCGAGGGGGTGAATGTCAGGAATATTGATAGTGTAAAAATTATTTTTAATTAATATTTGTGTGTGAGAAATTATGTATTATTATATCATGAGTTGTTGAGAAACAACTCATAATTATAATAAACCTAATATGGTTTGTAAGTGAAGTTATTAAAATAAATTCATGTATATAGTGAGTTTTTGGAGAGTTTTTATAGGAGGTTTCCTGTTTTATAGGAAACTCTCCCTCTATATATTTGCTTTGTATCTGGTAGAATTAATATTGAATGTATTGTTGATCGTGTCTTTATGTTGATTCGGATTTCATGCAACATAATCTCTTATCAAATCTAAGATCATTGAGCCTTTCAATTTGACATCATCAAAATCTAATTTTGGTGGCTTTTGGCAGGTCAAAATGGCAAACACATCTTTTGGAGGCAGAAGAGGACTATTTTGGCACACAATCGATCAAATGAAGTAGCTCAACCACTAGAATTGATGAAACATGGCCTCATTTTCTTCTACATGATGAAATAGACTAAATGATGGCTTTATAAGGTGCCCATGTGCTTGGCATAAGATTTGAATGTAGATTGTTGGTGGTTGAAGTCTAAAAAATCCTTGTCCCTTCTCTCTCTCTGTTATATATTGTAAAACCTTTCATTTTGAAAGGGATGGACATTCAAAAACTATAATGAAACTCTATAAAATTTGTTCCAAAGGAGTTGTGAGTTATCAAACCTCCATTTTTGGACTTGGCATGTGCTCTTGTGCCTTTGTAACTATAGCAGACTTTGCATACTTCTATTGTAAAAAAGCTTGTTTTGTGACACACTTGTCTCTCCTAGCTCATTTTAGCTACAACCTTTCCTCTCTTTTACTTATTACATTGTGTTGTGCATGTATTTCTCCTTGCAAGTTCATTATGTTGTGTTTCATGTGAGAAAAGATGGTAAATGAAGCTTTGGGTCTGTGTCACTTATGTATGGCCTCTCCCTTCTCCATTTCTTTCTCTTTCTCCCTTACTAGAGTATCACCACCTTTTAGCTTAGCATTTCCCTTCCATGCATCTTTTTAACCCTCTCTCTCTCTCTCTAGTCCCTTGGCATGTTTAGTTTGGGATTATTTATTTGCATTTTCCCTTCTAGGAGTAGTTTTAGCATTAGATTTAGGTAGAGGAAGCCGACCTTCTCTGGAGGTCTTCCTCAAGATGAAAGTCCCACACTTGGAGATAGTCCCATGTTAGCAAAAAGTAGAGATTTTCATAGCCAAATATCAGGGCACTACTTTTTTGAAATAATAGTTTTGGCACGCCTTATGGGAAAATTTTGGAAGCTATATTTTTCACAGGTGTGCATCTAAGTTATTTTTGAAGAAGTTCCATTACACCCCCTTGTGTACTTTACATCTTCATTTCACCAAGTTTGATGTGCTCTTGGTGAAATATCAGCCTTTGAAGGCATTTTTAATCATATCCAGATCCAACAAATCCACTGATCCAACAAATCCATTATCTCATTAGCAAAAATTTGCTTTTCTTCCATCTATTTCCATTCACTATTTCCCTCCATATGTTTCCATTTTCCTTCCATTCATGAAGTTGTGCAATCATGACTTCATTTCCTCCTTGGGATTCTCATTTACAACAGCAAATCTAGTTCCCTCCATCCCCATATTTTCAAAATCCTCCTACAAATCAGTTTTATGAGCCCCATCATGAACAACTTACCAATAAACCAACCCCAACCGAGCCACATGGTTATTGTTATATCCAAAGTGTTTATGAAGAGCATGGTTATACAGATGATGGTGGAAACTCCATTGTAGATGTTGATTTCTAGAGGCATATTCAAAAAATGGAGTTGAACATGGTGCATATGAGGATCGAGAATACTATGCAGGTAGACAAAATTGGTTTCAGGGTCCCTTATCAATGAATTGGCCCTATACCAAAATAGTTCAGCCCTTAACAGAAGCTATAATTTATAATTGAGATGATGCCCAAGATTGCAAAATGGGTCAAGTTATTAGAGGCTTACCAATCTAGTGTTAGGAAAACTTGTTAAGGGTCAATCATATACTACCATCTCACAACCCTCCTATTCGTCTTCCCAAATCTACGCCATCTCAGCCTAAGTTTCATATCCATAACTTTATGCTTGTTTCCCCCATTGAGAATTACATTTCTCCATCTTCTTCCCTCCCATCCCACCTTTAATTCTCTACCCTATTCCCTTCAAAACCTCCATTTCCTCGACAAGAAGATCCTACACCTTCCCCCCACCTCAAATATTGAAAAAATCAGTTAAGATTCAGCCCATCCCTCCTATTGTATTCCCAAAACCATTTTGGGAAGAACAAAATCAGAAAATTAGTCAAGGAGGGAAGTGATTTAAAGAGCCCAACAAATAAGAGCTTGTGCAAAACTTAAAGGATTGGGCTTAAAAATTTGAAATCAATCAAATTCCATAGCTAGTTAAGCTTTTAGGAGAGCCTGGAACTGAAGAACATAAGGTGGAAGTTGCTTTTGTAGAAGAGCAAGTGCAAGAAGAGGATGGCCAATAATCTCTTTGTTCTGAATGTAGTGTGCATGTTGGCACCATATTCCCATAGGTTGTTGATTCACCCCAACTTACAAATTCAAAGGAGAAGGAAGAATTAAATCCAAACGAAGAGGAACACATGGAGGAAACCAAAACAAATTCAGAGACTTTAAATGGAGATGACATCATGTAAGGCTGCTTACTTTCTTTTGTGGAGTCTGATTTTGTTAATGAACTTACCATGGAGAAGAACCTTGAGGAAGAGCTTTCCCAAATTAGTCCTCATCAAGACAAAGAAGAAGAGTTTGATCTTTCAAACTTCATATTTGAGCAAGAGGAAGAAAAAGATGATGACAACATTTCCAAATCAGTCATCATGGAGAAGGCAAAGTTTGAAGTAGAGTTATTTGTAGAGGCATAACAAAGCAAAAATTAGCCTACAGACACCCCCACCTCAAGGAAATTATGTAATATGACTCCATTCATGGAGTTGAGCTTCAAAGGGATGGGAAAATCACAAGGATCAACCCATTGGTTCTAAAATCCCCTTTCCCAATCAGGTATTTGGCTAGCTTGGAGCCAAAATCATAGTTGCAACCAGTCATGCTCACTTCAGAACATGAGGATGGTCATCAAAGTACCAAAGGTCAGCTTCAATGCCTCCAACCAAATGCATAACAACTTGAGGAGGTATTAATCTTATTTTTTAGCCAATACTTTGAAGAATTTGGGAGTGCAAGGCATGTTTGCATTTCCACCATCTGATTTTGTTGCCAAAAAAATCACATGGCCGCATTTTGTGAGGAAAGGATGTTATTTCTCACAACCTATTGCAGGTTTTGTTTAGCTTCTCTTCCTCTGGTTAGAGTAGACTAGGTAGATTTTTTTCATCAAAAGAAGTGCTTGTGCACACTCTGCATGTTTCCATTTGAAACATGTATGATTTTCATGTTTTGTATATAGTTTTGTGTGCTTTGTTGTTGTTTGCGCAGTTCAGTTCAGTTTGGGCAGTCATTCTTGGCCAAATCAGAAATGGGACATTTTTAAATGCGAAATTATTTATCCCCGGAGATCAGTTACATTCAATAGCTTGTGGTGCCTCTTCCTTGGTCAAATTCAATGCTTGGGATAGTATCAATTGCATGCATTTCATTTCCAAATAAGCATGAAAAATTTAATGACAAATCAGATAGTTTGAAGCCGTTTCAAAGCTTCATTTGGAGCTCCACATATCAAATTCAACCCTCCAAATAATTCTAAGTTCATTTCATGCTTCATACAACTTGAGGGAAAGGATTTTAATATTTGTTGATCAATTTATAAAAAAATTCAGGCTTGACTCCATGTCCAATGGATTGCAATAGGCCACTGATCTAATCTAGAAGGAAGATTACCCTGAGAGGTCACCAAATTATTATCCAAAATTACCCCCAGGTTATTTTGGATTTAACAACTTCAAAAATTGACTTGGCCATTTTTACAAGTCTGTGACAATCATATGACTGTTAAATTACACTTCCTAAATGTATTGGCCATTGACTTTCAAAAATTGTAGAAGACTATTTTAGTTTACTATGAGTTTTCAAGGAACTTAGTTTTCCGCAGGTTCTCCTAACCCATAAAACAAAGGATCTCAGTCAAAGACTTAGGAAAGTTTAACTTAAACTTGTGGGACATTTAAAAGTCACACAACAAAGAAGATATGTGGTGGAATCAAAGGCCGACAAGTGGTAGTAGATCAACGGCTGGTAGCAGGATACATTATGAAAATTCCTAAATCAATTGGCTCATTTGGACTCCAAGTCCCCATAGTGAATTAGCTACAATTTATATTTCGTTGGGTCTAAAAATTCAGACAAGGTCAAAGGGACAGGTGGTGGACAACTTCAAATCCAAAAAGTTTCTAAGTCCATGGGACTTAAAAGTTGCGATGCGAAGAGCTATATAGAGTTATTTCACTAGCTCAGATTTCACATTTTGACAAGTTTGACAATAGAGTCACATGGGGCTATTTCATTGGCTTGTACTTTACAATTGTTAGAAGGACTATTCAAAGTTTGATAATGCATCAAGGCGTGGAGCCTCCTCATTGGTCAAAGCTTTGCAGGTGTAAGAGGAGCTAGAAAAATACTGATAAATGACAAGGTAATGGAATGATTATATTGGATGATGGTTCAAGGATGTCAGTGGTGGTAAATCAAAAGGAATGACATATAAATTTCTTGAATCTTTTCTATTGGCTCACACTTCACAGTGGTTATTCAAAGAGCTTTGAAAGGGAAAATTGTGAGGAAACGTGGTTGTTTCTTATTGGTTCACATTTATAAGGGACTGAAAAGGTCTAAGGACAATATGACATCCCGAAGGAACGTGGAAAAGTTTTACTGGCCCATATTTCCATAAAGGAAACCCAAAAAAGGTAAAAGAGAAAGGACAGTATGTCAGTACGAAGAAACATGGCAGAGATTTATTGGTTTGCATTTTTTAATACGATATACCTTTTTAAAGTCAAGGCAAATAAAGGCAAGGACAGATGGCAAGTAGGGAATCAAAGCTCAATATTGTGAACCAATGTGAGGTGGAAACTTAGCAAAGACAAAAGTAAGTACATATTGGTAAAGCCCAATCCCCAAACCAATTAGACGGTTGTCACATGTCAAAATTATGTGCCTCCTGATTTGTAAAACTTCAAATGGCCGTATACTTAGATCACGAGCTCCAAATCAGGCAAAATTTATAGCGTTAGAAAGATCTAATTGAGCCCTTCAATTTGAAATCATCAAAATATGATTTTGGTGGCTTTTGGTGGGTCAAAATGGAAAACATGGTTTTAGAGGTAGAAGAGGACTGTTTTGGCATGTAATCGATCGAATCAAGTAGCTCAACCACCAAAATTGAAAAAGCATGGCCTCATTTCTTTCTGTAGGATGAAATAGAATTAATGATGGCTCTATAAGGTTCCCATGTTCTTGGTAGAAGATTTGAATGCAGATTGTTGGTGGTTAAAGTCCAATTTTTTTTTGCCCCTTCTCTTCTCTCTACTATATATTTTAAAGCCTTTCATTTTGAAAGGGTATGGACATTCAAAAAATATAATGGAACTCTCTCAAATTTGTTCCAAAGTAGCTGTGAGTCGTAAAAGGTTCATTTTTGGACTTATCATGTGTTCTTGTGCCTTCCTTTGTAACTGTAGTGGACTGTGCATACTTCTATTGCAATAAAGCTTGTTTTATGACACATTTGTCTGTCCTAGCTCGTTTTAGCTGCAACCTTGCCTCTTTTTTACTTATTGCATTGTGTTGTGCATGTTTTTCTCCTTGCAAGTTCATTATGATGTGTTTCATGTGAGAACAAATTGTAAATGAAGCTTTGGGTCTGTGTCACTTATGTCTGGCCTCTCCCTTCTCCATTTCTTTTTCTTTCTCCCTCACTAGAGTGTCCTACACCCTTTTCTGGTCTATCACCGCCTTTTATCTTAGAATTTCCCTTCCATGCATCTTTCTAACCCTTTCTCTCTTTGGTCCCTTATCATGGTTAGTTTAGGATTAGTTAGTTGTCTTTTCCATTCTAGGAGTAGTTTTAGCATTAGATTTATATAGAGGAAGATGGCCTTCTCCGAAGGTCTGTCTCAAGATGCAAGTCCCACAATTGGAGACAATCCCGTGTTAGCAAAAAGTAGAGATCTGCATAGCCAAATATCAAGGTGATACTTTTTTGACATAACAGAGGCCACACATGGGTCATATGAATCTCGTGTTTGAGAAATAAGGTCTCATTACCAAATTACGTGACCCCATAATGGATAACTCAACCTACAATTTGGAACAAGAAAGGGATTTCCTATTATTTGAAAGGGGGTGGCTTCCATGGTTCACTTTGTTTCCAAGCTCAACATTCTAGGAAAGAGCAATGCAATAGAGAAAACCCAAGATAGGTTTCATTCACCAAGGACTCTAAAAAAAGGGTACTAGGATTCCTTATTTCCCTTTAGAATTCAAGGGATTTACAACTCGATACATGTTTACATTAGAGAAATTCATCCTCGCATACGTAAATTAGATATAAGAGGAGGTTAATGGTGTCAAAGATGAGGTTTAATGCATAGGAAAAGTGCTAAACAACTCCCACCTACGTCTCTTAGTGTAGACATAAAATCACGCACTTGGGTACATTTCTAGGTCCTAAAAGCATACTTGCATTCATATTAACCCTAAGTGATAAAAATAGTAATTGACAACTATCTTTGGCCTCTTTTCTTTGTTTCTAGTCTTTCTTCTGGTCTTTTACACCCTCCAGCCCAATTGATACTTCACTTTCTTATCTTTTATGGCTTTGGACACCAGCGCCCAAGTGACCTCATCCCCTCTGGGCACCCCCAACCTTCTTTCCACCTTATCTCACTCTTTTTGGGCTTCTTTTATCTTTTGGGCATCTTATTTTCTTATGGGTCAGCCTTCTAGTTGCCAATTACAAAATTCAACCAAGGGAATCATATAAATACAAAGCTATGTGACCAAAATAAAGGACCAAGCTCTAAGCATCTATTATCATCACCTAAGGTTACATCCAAAGGCATCTAAGAGCATCAAAGGCATCCATCTAACCTTCATACAAGGGACCAAGGGACTGCATTTTCTACATACACTTCATAGGAAGGGGAAGTTCGTTTTTCCATCCACAGCATCTATTTGTATTTGATACATCTAGTTATCACCCACTATCACGTACACTAGCACAAGGGTTCCTAGGGCACAATTATTCTTCACACACTCATAAGAACTGCATGGAGTATGAGATGTAGTGTAATGCTCAGTTGGCTATAAGTTCATTTAGTTGGGTGACCACCTAGGGTCAGTATGAATCGTCATATTGCATCTTTCTTTTTTGGGATTTGATGTAGTTTGAGGTTTTTACAGGTGCACATCTCTTTATAGGTTACATATGAATTCAATGATCATATTGTGACATACATGTGACCAACAAATGAATATCATTGACACTTTCGCGACACTAGAAAAATCAGGTTCCGAGCCCCTACTTAGTCATAGGTGCCTAGAGGTAGATTTCTAGTGCCTAGGCACCCCTACCCCAGTTTAGGAGCCCTGGTCCCACCTTATCTGATGGCTCCATAATTTATCAGTGCATAGTTGTGACAGTCTACCCTTCTATGTTCATCAATTTTCTAGTCCAGATCAGTTCCAAGATCATGCCCAAACCAACTAAGTCATTCTTTCCCTCTCTTGCACTTAGGGTTTTATATTTCATTAGCTTATTACTTGTGTCAAATCTTTAATTTAACATTTATTTATCATAGCGTGACTCTGTTATTAGGGTTTAGAAAAAAAATCCATTTTTGCTAAATCATTTGGTGAACCCGCATTCAAACACTTTGGGATCTTCATTTTGCTTCTTCTATCCAATCTTCTTTCATGGATCTTAAAGCTCCTCAAATTTCCTTGTATGAACTACTTCAAAAGCACCCATTTTACAAAGATGTTCTCACAAAAGATGCACACAATGTACCTCCCTCGAGATATGCCACCTTCACAAGTAAGTGTCATTTTCAATCGTATCTTATACCCATCTATTAGTTCTAATAACACATCTTATCAAGTTATCTTAGAGTCAATTCAAGTTTTACATCATGCTTTTCAAGATAAAATTCAAGCTATGGAAGTCACGATTCAATCTCTCAAATATGAAATCAAGATTTCAAGGATGCTTCTCAAGCCCATGCTTGTTCTTCTTCTGCATCTCACCCTACTTCTATGTCTTCTACATGTGCTCATATCAGTGAACCACAAGTCTTACCACTCCCCACACCTCTCAAGTTTGATCACAATGCTAAGCAACATGATATTCTTCCTTAGCTCCTCATTCATCAATTGATCAGTTTGTCACCTACTCATTGTTATCCTCCTTATCGACTTGCCAACTATCAAGGTCTCCCCATTTTCCATTATCATCAAATCAATGGACATCATGACACATGATTGCTATGATTTAAAACAAAGAATTAAACACCTTGAGCATCATGAGTTTTATCTCATTAGATGCACAACATCTTATTAGATGCCCATCTCTAAATGCTACATCTAAATGGGATCCTAAATCTGTTCCTTCTATGACCAATGAGAATTAGGGCTATCACTTCTAATGTTCCTTCTTCGAGTCAATTAAGTGTCACCTATATAACCCATTCGAGCTAAGTAATAACACAATTCAAAACCTCCTCTTCTCGTCTACAACTCCATCATCTCCTCCAAAACTAAGTCTACTAAGTCTTCTACAACATGTTACCAAGTCCTAAGCAACCTCCTCTAAAAATTGGTACAACACCTCTTCCTCTCAAGTCTTCTACAACATTATCAATCCCACATAAGCTACAACCAATCATTTTTGTCAAGGAAACTACTCCTTATATTGATCCCCTTAGCAACATCAACTAGATCTACACACTTAGGGGGCATCATGCTTACTTTCCCCCCCCCTCCTACCATCATCAGGTATCTATCATTTTTACCCTTATTACACTTCTGTGCTTCATACTTCATCTTTCTGAGCATCATTACACAACTTGATACACTGCTTGTATCATTATTACCCTATGACACACTCTTGTTCTAAGGTTCACACTTGACTGTTGAGGGAATACTACATCCATGAACCTCACACACTACACATTTCATGTTATGCACTTCACGATATATATCTTTCAAGCATTTCAATCTCATTCATCAATACCCTATGATGCACTCTAGTTCCATGGTTCATACTCGACTACCGAGTGTCTCAATCTGAAATGAACCTCACATCATTCAACTCTACGCTTTGTGCTTCACGATCTATCTTTCTAGTGTACATTTTCAAACCATTTACCGATGACACACTCTTTTTCTATGGTTCATTCTTGATTGTTGAGGGGTATTTTATAAATGAACCTCATCTCATACTCATACACATCCATTGGGGGGCACGCTTCTCCTATCACATTCACATTACATACCATTCCATCTCACTCATACACAACATATTACATATCTTGGTTGCACTTATTCTTGCTTGCTTATACTTACATGTACACTTTGTTTCCCATGATAGATGGATACTTAGTATGTTAATATATTTTCTCTATATACACATGCACATTCACTTGGTATCTCTAGTTGTGAATGCAGACTTCCTATAGATCTTTACACGCTATAATGATGCTTGGCATTGTACCTCTTACCAGTCCCACCGAGGCTCCTGGGGGCATCTACATTTTCTCACACATCACATGTGTTATTATTTCATTATTTACTACTTCCTACTTCTTAACACACTATTTTCTATTGATACATACATGCACTTTGACATACTTTTATCTTTCTAACATGCTAACGGGTGCTTCATGTGCAACATTTTCTTGCAGGAACTATTTTCCACCATGGTTGTCTGATACTTTGCTTGCTACTATTTTCCATTGATTTTATTGTATGTTATTGTTTGTGGGCTATGCCCTATGTCTTGTATGCATCACTTGTATGCTTTTGGCCACTTTGGCCCTGATTTCTTGTGACATTGTGAGTGATGTCCCATGTTTGAAACCCACTTTTCATGGTCAATTTTGTATGCACCTTTTCTTGTTACATGATGTTTCTATATGACATGCTTGCTACTTTTTCTACTAACACATGTATCTAGCCACTTTTTTTTCATGTGCCTTGGTTTCTACCATGCACATCCCCTCCCCTTGTAGGGATATTTTAACATGTTTCAGATCAGCATCAGGTCCTCTCTTTGGGCCACATTCTCCTAGCAACATCGCATGCACCCCAAATGAGGGGGGAATACATTGGGTGAATCAGTGACACCCCATATAATAACTTAGAGCAATACATTTTAATATGCACAGTACAAAATCACACACAAACTACAGTTACAGAAAATGACTCAGAATCTGACTTGGGTCCTCAGTTCAACACAAATACCAACACCTAGATACAAACACTAGTGCCTGGGTGCTCCTGACCTCTCCTAGGCACCTATGTCCTAGGGGAAGATACAACTACTTTCTCATATAACATAGTTTACTAACACTTTCACATAGTAGTTTTCACAGTACATGCACAATCCTCCAACAAGTAGAATGCATTCTATCTCCATTTCAACTTGGAACAAATATGGGAACTAATACGATACAACTCAAAACAAAAGGATCACACCATCTGCAGTGGTGTATAATTCAGGAAGCAGTCATGGAAGGAGAGTAACACTAGACCTCTCTCCCCAACACTCTTTGCCATGGCGTGAGTATCACCCAAAAAACTCACACTTGGCATGAGATCACCCAAAAAAACTCATTCTTGGTAAGATGAGATGAGACCCAAAAAAATCACTCTTGGCATGAGATCACCCAAAAAAACTCACTCTTCTACAACATTTCAGGACATTTTCTATCCTTTTACACTCATGATCATCAGGTGCACACTTTCCTTTTACTACTTTACACACATTTACATACTTTTACAAGAGTTTTCATAATACATGAATTTGACTACTCTTTCACTCTTCTTTTGCAGGTTCCATTCCTTAATACACAACAAGAAGCAAGCCCTACATCAAGCACAACAACATGTACAACACGATACAACACAATACACTTCACCCCTAGGGTCACTTCCTCTTTCTTAGCTTCCACGCTTCATTTTTATCACTTCACGCTTTCACTTGTCTCCTTGGCACGCTATCACCATCACATTCTACATGGTTATCAGGTACACATCTCTTATCTACTTTATGTTATCGAGTATTCACTCAACAACATAAAGTGGGGGAAAATGTAGACACAAAATCATGCACTTGGGTACATTTCTAGGTCCTAAAACATACTTGCATTCATATGATTCCTAAGTGAGAAAACTAGTAATTGACAACTATCTTTGGCCTCTTTTCTTTGTTTCTGGTCTTCTTTCTAGTCTTACACACCCTACATCCCAGTTGATACTTTCACTTTCTTATCTTTTATGACTTCAGACACTAGCACCCAGCCAGGATGCCAACGCCCAGGCACCCTCGTCCCCTCTGGGTGCCCCCGACCTCTTTCTATCTTACTCACTCTTTTTGGGTCTCTTTTATCTTTTGGGCATCTTATTTTCTTATGGGTCAGACCTTCTAGTTGTCAATTATGAAATTCAACCAAGGGAATCATATAAATACAAAGCTATGTGACCAAAATAAAGGACCAAGCTCTAAGACATCTATTATCATCACCTAAGGTTGCATCCAAAGGCATCTAAGAGCATCAAAGGCATCCATCTAGCATCCATTCAAGGGACAAAGGACTGCATTTTCTACATACACTTCATAGGAAGGGGAAGTTCATTTTTCCATCCACACATCTATTTACATTAGTACATCTAGCTATCACCCGCTATCAAGTGCACTTGCACAAGGGCTTCCTAGGGCATGATTCTTTCACACACACACAAGAACTACATGGAGTCTGAGATGTAGTATAATGCTCGGTTGTAAGTTCACTCAGTCGGGTGACCTCTAGGGTCAGTATGACTCCCCATATTACATCTTTTCTTTTTTGGGATTTGATGTAGTTTGAGGGTTTTGCAGGTGGACATCTCTTTGCAGGTTATATGTGAATTTAAACGATCATAGTGTGACATACAAGTGACCAACAATGAATATCAATGACACTTATGACACCAGAAAAAATAGGTTCTGAGCTCCTACGCAGTCACAGGTGCCTAAAAGAGCAGACTCTGGCATCTAGGCACCCCTGACCCAGTGCAAGTGCCCTGGTATGGCCTCATCTGACGAGCTCCAAAATTTACTGTGTGCACATAATTGAATAGTCTACCTTCCTGTTCATCAGTTTTTCTAGTCCATATCATTTTTAGGGATCAGTGCCCAAATCAACTAAGTCATTCTTTCTCTCTCTTGCACTTAGGGATTCATATTTATTAGCTTATTGCTTGTGTCAAATCTGTACTTTAACATTTATTTATCATACAGTGACTCTACAATTAGTGTTTATACAAAATTCTATTTTTGTTAAATATATCTTAATGAGATAGTCACCAATGTGAAATCACAAGGCTTATGACAAGTTAATGGGTTTGAGTCTTCTTCTAAAGATGGTAGGGGTCATTGTAAAACTATACAAGACTCGTTTAAGAGAGAGATACACAGAAATAGGTCCACAAAATCACGGTTCCCAGGGATAGTTTAGGAATAAATTTGTTTTATATCATCAACATAAGTATCAAGCCAGAAACCCAATACCATAACATTATAGAAGTTTGTTTCCATACACATCTAAATTCCTAATTATAACACTATACAAACTCATAACCTTCAAGGGATTATACTCAAATAGAATGCATGTTTTTCGATACACCAAGGGTATAACCCAATTTCCCACTCATCAAAAAATCAATTATCATAAATTACATTCATGTTCATCTATAATATTGTTGATACATGGCTCTTAAAATATGGAAGGTATATTTCTTATGGCATTCACCATATAGAAAAAACACCAACAATTTTACTGTAGACACAAAATGACACACTTGGGTACATTTCTAGGTCCTAAAAGCATGCTAGCATATACATGATTTCTAAGCAAGAAAACTAGTGATTGACAACTATCTTTTGCCTCTTTTCTTTGTTTCTTGATTTCTATTTGGTCTTACACACCCTACAACCCAGTCATAATTTTATGATTTATCTTTTATGGCTCCAAACACAAGTTCCCAACCAAGAAAGCAACACCCAGGATCCCTTGAACCCTCTGGGCACCCTAACCCTTTTTCACCTTACTCACTCCTTTTGGGTCTCTTTTATCTTTTGGGCATATTTTTCACTTATGGGTTGGCCTTCCAGTTGTCAATCAAAAAATTCAAACAAGGGAGTCATATAAATGCATAGTTATGTTTTCAAAATAAGGGACCAAGCACTAAGCTTTACTATCATCACTTAAGCTTGCATTCCAAAGGCACCTAAAGCACTCTAAAGCATCCATCCTAGCATCCACTTAAGAGACAAGGGTTGCATCAACTTTACATACACAATATAGGAAGGGGAAGTTCATTCTATTCCATCCACACATTCTAATACATTGTTACATTTAGCTACAACCTGCTATCAAGTGCAACTTGCACAAGGGCATCATAGGGCACAATTTTTACACACACTCACAAAAACTACATGGAGTCTAAGATGTAGTGCAATGCTCAGTCATAAGTTCACTCCCAGGGTGACCGTTCGGGGTCAGTCCAACTCCCTAACATTGCATCATTTATCTTTTTAGGTTTGATGCGGTTTGTGGGCTTGTTAAGTGAACTTCTATTTTGCAGGTTACAGGTACCCTTATAGATTCAAAGTTGTGACTACCAGGTGATCAATATGAAACAAAAATGATAATCTTACAACACAATAAAAACTAGATTCTGATCTTTTGTGTAGTCACAGGTGCCATAAGTGGTCTTCAAATTCGCCCAGGTGCCCTTGTCATACTATGGGCACCCATTTCCGAGCTCGATGATTCCTACATTTCATAATTTATATTGAGCATTTTACGACACTTTTCCCAACCTGTTCATCATTACTTCCTAGCCTAGATCAGTTCTCCATCTAGTGTAAATAAGCTAAGTTCCTCTATCCTTCTTTTGCTTAGGGTTTCAAATATTACATCTTAGTTTGCTTGTGTCATTTCTTTACTTCAGCATTTATACATCATTTGGTTTAGTCATAACTCTGCAATATTTAGATTTAATTCAAATTAAATTAAATCATTTGGTGAACCCCACTCAAATGGTCATACACTTGGATCCTCATTTTTATTCTCTCATGGCTCCTCAAAATCCTCTAATCTCCTTGCATGACGTGCTACTTAAATGAACCCACCTTGCAAAGATGTTCTCTAAAAATCTCCTAAACACTATGTATCTCCCTCAATATACGTCACCTGCTCAAGTGAGGGCCATTTTCGATCATATCTGATGACTCTATCACTCCTAATCCTCCATCCAATCAACATATATTAGAGTCAATCCAAGCTTTACATTGTTTATTTCAAGACTAAAATTCAAGCTATGGAAACAATGATTACATTGTCTTAAATGATGAAATACAACATCTCAAGAATGCTTCTCAAGCACATGCTAGTTCTCCTTCTACATATCATTCTACTTCTATGTTTGCTAATTGTGCTCATATAAGTGAACCCCAAGTTTTACTCGCTCCCTGTGCCTTTCAAGTTTGATCTAAATGCTAAAAGCAACATGATATTCTTCCATGAGCTCCTTAAGTTATCAATTGATCAACTTGCCAGACTACTCATTGCTACCCTCCTTATCGGATTTCAAATAATAAGGTCTCCATTTTGCAATTATCACAAGCTTAATGGACATCATGAAAAATGATTTCTATGAATTAAAATGGAAGAATTAAGCACCTTGAGCATCAAGGTTTTATTTCATTTACTTCACAACATTCTACTACATATCCAATTACTAAATCCTAATGGGCTCCCAAATCCATATCCCTCCATGTCTATTGAGCATCATTCTGTAGTCACTAATGTTCCTTCTTTGGTAAGTCAAGAGTCGCTTGTCCAACCCATTCCAACTAAGCAACCTCCTCTCAAAATTCCATTCCCTCCTCCTCTCAAGTCTTCTACAACATTACCCATTCCAACTAAGCAACCTCCTCTCAAAATCAGTCCATCCCCTTCTCCTCTCAAGTCTTCTACAATGCTACCAATTCCAAATCAGAAAACACTTTCTAAGAATTACCAACATTCTCTAGATAACATCTTTAAACTACTCGAAAACCTCTTATCAACCCAAAATCCAACCCTAGTTCTACTCTTGCTCAGTACCTACCATTGTGACGACAATATGATTTCTTCATGATACATTTAAATCCCCATCACCATCGCAATGTATTTCTTTCATCGTCACATAGCTCTCCATCACTCGGCACACTTGGGGGGCATCAAACTTTCTTCCCCCATCCTAGTATCATCAGTTGTTCTATAATATTCAAATATACTATCATAACTCTCCGTGCAATTCATACCTTAGCAGCACTTTCTCAGTACTCTTATACATCTTAATACACACATTGTACTTATGGTCATTACCTGATGATGGTACACTCTAGTTCCATTGGTTCATACCTTGACTGCTAAGGGTACTTAAGCTTCTGAAATGAACCTCACATCATCTTTCCACATTTCAACGCTTTGTGCTTCATGATACATCTTTCTAGCTACTATTCACACGCACAACAAATTTTCATTACCCTATGACGCACTCTAGTTCCAGGGTTCATACTCGACTGTTGAGGGTCTAAATATGAAATGAACCTCACCACATTCACTTTTCACGCTCTACGCTTTCATGATCTATCTTTCTACAACACATTCTCAAACCATTTCCCCGATGACACACTCTTGTTCTATGGTTCATTCTTGATTGTTGAGGGGTATTTTGTAAATGAACCTCATCTCATACACATCCGTTTGGGGGCACATTACTCCTATCACATTCACACATTACATACCATTCCATCACACTCATACAATGCATTTGCATATCTTGGTTGCACTTATTCTTGGTTACTTATACTGCTTACATGATGCACTTTACTTACAATGCTAGTCAAATACTTAGTATGTCATTATATTTTCTATATACACATGCATGTTCACTTGGTCTTTTGGAGTGAATGTAGATCTCTTACAGGTCCTTACACGTTGCTACAATGATGTTTGACATTATACCTATTACCAGTCCCACTGAGGCTCCTGGGGGAATCTACCTTTCTCATCTCACGCATTACAGGTGTTATCATTTCATCATTTACTAATACTTTCTAGCACAATACTTATTCCATTGATACATACATGCCTTGACATACTTTTTATCTTTCTAACATTCTAATGGGTGCTTCATGTGTAGCATTTACCTTGTAGGACTATATGCCACCATGGTTATTTGCTACATTTTGCTTGCCATTGATTGTTTCATTATATGTTATTGTTTGTGGGTTATAAATTATGTCTTGTTTGATCACTACTTGTATTATTTTGGCAACTTCGGCCCTAATTGTCTTATGACATTGTGAGTGATGTCCCGTCTTTTGAAACCCACTTTTTTCAGTCCATCTTTATTTGCACACATGTGCTTGTTACATTTTCTTCTACTTAATGTTTGTTACTTTTACTACTAACAAATGTATCACTAGCCACTTTTTTTCATGTGCCTTGGTTTCTACCATGCACACCCCCCACCCCCTGCAGGGATATAACACAACACAACATCGGGTCCTCTCATTTGGGCCGCATACTCCTACAGTCGTCACATGCACCCCAAACGAGGGGGGCATACATTGGGTGAACAAATCACCCCATACAACAACTTAGAGCTATAACATAGTAGATTACAACACATAATCAACACAAGTTACAAGTACAAAATGAACCAAAATATTACATGGGTCCTCAGCACAACACAGACACCAGTGCCCAGAACTCAGATAGAAGCGCCTGAGAGCACTGTGTCCTCCCCTGGGTGCTAATGTCCTAGGGGCACATACAGTCAACTTATCAAGTTAGTACATAATCCATAGAAGTCTTCAGAGTAGTTTTATAGTTATCAGGTTTTGTCCTCATAGTACAAAATGCATGTTATCTCCTACAATCTCCTTCAATTAAAAAATCAATACAATTCAAACTAATTCGGGACAAAAGGAAAAAATCAGGGACGTGCAACATTTGTAGTGGTGTTTATCAGGACAGAGTCATGGAAGGAGAGTAACACTAGACCTCTCTCCCCAACACTTTCTCTTTGGCACGAGATCACCCAAAAAACTCACTTGATGTCCCAAAAAATTTGGCATGAGATCTGCCCAAAAAACTCACACTTGGTGTGAGATCACCTAAAAAAACTCACACTTGGCATGAGATCGCCCAAAAAACTCGCTCTTCATAGAATTTCAGGACAATTTTCTATCCTTTACACTCTTTTACATTATGTACACACTTTCCTTTACTACTACTTTTACACACTTTTACATACTTATGCATACTTTACTCAAATTTTTCATATACAAGACTTTGACTACTCTTTCACTCTTATTTTGCAGGTCCGTCCTTAACACGCAATCAAGAAGCAACCTATAACAAACATGATAAGATGTACAACACAACGCATAAGGTTCACCCCTAGAGTCACTTTCCTTTCCTAGTCTCCATGCTTCACTATGCATCATTCCACATTTCACTTGTCCACTCAACACACATTTCTTCGCACGCTCTACATGATCATAAAGTACACATCTCTTTTCTACATTTTGTTATCGAGAATTCACTTAACAACATAAAGAGGGGGAAAATGTAGACACAAAATCATGCACGTGGGTACTGTTAACGTGAAATCACAACACCCCCAAATGAGTTCTCCAGGTCTGCTTTTCTAAGGCAGAGTCATTTGGTGTGTTTTGCATAACATGGGACCATCTCTCAAGCTGTGGAACTTGTGGACTTGAGATGGCCCTCTGGAGAAAGCCAGCTTCTTCTTCCTGATCCTAATGCTAAACTAATCCTAATGGAAATGTGGCTATCTACTACCTAATCCTAACAATTCCAAGGAGACCAATGAGAGAGAGAGAGAGAGCATGAAAATAAATAAATCCTACACTAACAGAGGTGATAGCACTAAGAAAAGGGAAGTGCTGGCCACAATCTCAGCTGCCTGAAGTGGAGAGAGGTGAGCAGAGGATAGGGTAGACAAGATGCATCACAGACCAGAGATAGATTTCACATAAAACACCACTTCAAAACCCATTAAACACAGCTCATAGGACCTACAACAATACATCAAAATATGCACAGTATACCCTGCAATGATGAGAGGCGAGAAGAGACAACAAAATGAGAAAAGGATGGACAAAACACATCACGAAACAATTTTTATTACTCCAGGAATTCAAACAGTACACCATTAATGGGAAAGAGGCAAGATAATGCCATTACAAAGCCATGAAAGGAGGGTCAGACTCCATTTTCAACCTTGGGGAAGAAAAGAAGAGGGGAGGCAGAGAAGAAGAATGAACAACAACCTTTTACAATGAATCTTGCCCCTGTATTTATAGATTTGATCAGAGAGAAGAAAGAGAGAGAGAGAGAAGCAGGAAAATTAGGTCGAAAATCAACCATTGCTATTAATGCTTATGATAAAATCTACCCCCAAATCCGTCTTTACTGCATCAATCCTTGGTTCGGTGCCTTGAAGGAAGTGGAAATGGCAGAAACAGATCGAATCTGATTTGGTTGTTGAGACAGATGGATCCTACATTGAAGGACAAAAGACGTTTCCTCCATTTTTCTTCACCTAACCTCCTCAAAATTAAAGTTTTAGACCTATGTGGCGTAGGTGAGGTTGATATCTTTCCATTGGTGTCAGATTTGCAATATTTCGAGCATTGAGTAGAAAGATATGCCCCTTCAAAGTTTATATCGAATCCGTACAAATGGATGGGGAAAACAGTTTGAAAATGGGCCCCCCTTTTGAGATGGGACACGTGGTAGCCATATTAGAGTAAAAATAAGGGTTTGCGGGTCTGTAATTTACCTTTTCCCCTTTTCACGAAACACAAAACTCAGAAAACCCCTACGGCCTCGAAGCTCTACCTTTTGACTTTGCTTGATCATTTTCCCCTACCTCCATTTTGTCCTGAGACATGTGGAGATGCGGCGCTTGTTTGAGCTTCTATTTTTTGATTCACATTTGGAGGAGCGCCGTTAGGACACGTGGTTCCCTCTACAGGCTCTTCCATACTTAGTCGATTATGGATTCATTCATGAACAATTTTGAGCCCTAAGACCTTGGATCCTTGTTGTTTTTCCTTATCTTGCTCCTGGCCTTTCTTGCGGCACTGCCTCTTCTTCTCTAACCCTGAAATTCCATTGTTGAGTCCTCCCTTGACCCTTTAAATAGATTTAAGACATGGAAACACCCAGAAGAACTGTTTCTTCTATTTCTTCATGTGCAGGGTCGAATTTAACTTTCTCGGGCCTCTGTTTTCACTTTGTTCTGGTTCTGGAACTCAAGCTCATGGGTCTGAATAATTTCCCTTCATGTTTTCTTTATGTGTAAGGCTTGTTCTGACCAAAATTTCTGGGGGAAAATTTAGGATAACAATTTGGTGACTCATGGGGACATCTGCCTGCTAGATGAAGAGACCAGTGGCCTTGAAGCATCCATTGGGCATCGAGTCTGCTTGATAAACATAAAATTGATCTGAACTTTTGAAGGTCTGATCCCTGAGCCACTGTGAGCCTGACTATATGCCTTTTCTATGTTTTGTTTGACCTTGAGTCTACACTCTCAATTTTCATAAGGAAATCTTGGAAATGGAATTTATGAGAGTAGAAAATTATTTTAACTTTGGGACTTTCATTTGTTCGTAAAATGGACTGTTTTGAAATGAATTTAGTTGCTCTACATTTGTTTTCTTTTTTGGAATTTGTACTTGTTACAAGGAAACTATGGATCTTTCTACCATAAATAGTGAAGAGCCTGGCCTTGTGCACTTCTAGAGCAATGTGAACAAAACTTATATACAAAGACCAAATCATACATTCCTCCAATGAGACATGCATAATGTGCATAAGAACTTCTTCTGCTAGAAAAAAAGTCTACTCCTACTCCTACACTAACCAGAGAGAAATAATGCTAAACAAATCCTGTTACAGGTAGGGAGAAGTAGCTTCCCTTTCTTAAGAGGGGCAGCCATGCAAATTATTTGACACTAAATATAGCTGCATGTATGAGTGAAAAACTGACAATAAGCCAGTCCTCCACCCAAATCATCAAGGTATCAACATTAATGGAAAATACCTCCTCAAGCTAACTTACATCGGACTTCTGGAGGTGTTGATGATGACCCTTGGTACTTTGATGCTCATCCTCATGCCTTGGAGTAGGCATGACTGGTTTTGGCTTCTCCCTTGGCTCTAATGAAGCCAAGTACCTGATTGGGCAAGGTTTGATCCTTTAGATGTGCCCATTTCTCTGAAATTCAACTCCAAAAATGGAGTATTCTTGTGGACCTTCTTGGGTGGATGGTGTGAGAGAGATGATGACATCCTCTTACCTTTTCTCTTCCTCCTCCTTTGAAGAACATGGAAGATCAAGATCTTCCAACCTTGGTTCTAGAGGGCTGCTATAAGGTGCAGGCTGCTGCAAATGAATGTTCTCCTCCATAACTATTAAATGTTCCTCTTCTTTTGGATTTAGAGAAGCTTCTCCTTCCTCTGTTGTTTGAAGACCATCTTGCCCTTGGATAAATTTTTCCTCTAGCATTAATCTTGTCAAAGAAAACTCTTCAAATTACTACTCTAGAGGACTATTTGGGACAACCATGTCTTCTTTAGGATTTTCCTTCATGATGGATTCATCAACCAAAACAGGCCCTTCGAATGAAAGAAAGAAACTATCAATGATGCCTTCTTCTTCTGTTGTTACAAAATTTGATTTGGTCTCATCCATTTGCTCCTTCCCAATGGGACTTTGAGCTGATTGTTCTTCTTCTTCCTTGGCTGATTGTGTAACTTGAATTGGATCAGCATTTATCTCAGACAAAGTGCCATTGTGGACACTAAACTTTGAGTAACTTGATAATTGATCTTCTTCCTTTCCTTGTTGTTCTTCTGTTGTAACAACATCGGTCCTAGCCACCATTGAGTCCTTCAACCTTGGCCTCCTCTATAGGCTTAACCAACAAGGGGATCTTTGTAAACCCAAATTTGGCAGCCCAACTCTTCAAATTATCTGTCATTTATTTTCTATTGGGCTCCTCTTCTTGCTTTTCTCCTTGACTGGATTCTTGAGTCTCTTCCCAACATGGGCTTGGGAAAGCAAGAGGAGTGGCAGGTTGGGATTCAACTAGCTTTGCAATTGTTTGTGGTGGGGAGGGAGGTGGAACTTCTTGTTTTTTGGAGGGGATGACTGTTTGGAAGGGAAAAGGACAAAAGAACTGAGATGAGGTGGAAGACTAGGGAATGGAGAAATGAAATCAACACTTGGGGCAGCAAGTGAGGGGCTTGACTCTTGCCTCTGCTGAAATGATAAAAATTGAGGGAGAGAAAATGAAAGACAGGGAGCTGGTGATTGACTTACCCATTGACAAGGTTGTCCTGCACTTTTCTCATAAGCCCCAATGTCCTCAATCCACTGTGTAAGTTAGGGAAGCATTCCAATCATGAAGTACAACTTCTCCTGAGGGCTATAGTGTCTTGGAAAAGGGCCTTCCCATGGACAAGGTGCCTTACAACCAATTCTAAAAGCCCTCATTTGAGCTGTTGCCCTAAATTGAACCATGCCAGCCTCCATTTTTTGAATCTTCTCCAGTAGACTATCATCCTCTACATAATTATCACCATCATATGCATCCCCTTATCCTTGATAAGCTTCATAGTCAAACTAGTTTTGACACTACTCATATGGGTAAGCATAATGGTCATGGATCTGATTATAATGCTGATCTGGAGGAGTTGGGAAATGCATTGGAGGTGGATTGCATTACTACTATAAGTGTGATTTCCATGAAGGGGATGAAGTTATGATTGCACAACTTCATGGAATGGGAGAAAATGAAAGAGATGGAAGAAGAAAATGGATGAAATGAGTGGAAATGGATGGAAAAGGTCTGCAACTCAGAGAATGAGTTTTTGACCAGATGGAGTCGCCAGATGTGCTTGAAAGTGCCTCTAAAGGCTGAAACCTTCACCAAGAGCACATCAAACCTGATGAAGTGAAGTGGTAAGGTGCTTCATACCTATCCCACTGGGTGTGCCAAAACTATTAACGTGAAATCACAGCACCCCCAAATGAGTTATACAAATCTGCTTTTCTAAGGTAGACTCATTTGGTGTGATTTGCATAACATTGGACCATCTCTCAAGCTGTGGGACTTGCGGACTTGAGATGGACCTCTGAGAAAGTTGGCTTCTTCTTCTTGATCCTAATGCTAAACTACTGTTAATGCAGAAATGACGTCTAATTATACCTACTATTCCAAGGAGATAGGGAGACAGAGAAAGTCCTAAAGAGGGAAATCCTACACTAACAAGGTGATAACACCAAGAAAAGGGAAGTGCTGGTCACAATCTCAACTGTCCTGAAGTGGAGAGAGGTGAGCAGAGGAGATGACTACAAAGACCATATATTTCACATAGAACAACAGAAATCCTACAAACGCAGCTCCACAGATGTGATAGCACTTCAAGAAAAGAAAAAGTTCTGGTCACAATCTCAGAGATATGCCATTACAGAGTAGGAGAGACCGGTGAGGAAGTGATCAGAGGAGAGGGATGTACAAGATGCACCACAGACCAAAGATAGATTTCACATAGAACACCATCAAAACTCATTAAACAAGCTCCTAGGACTTGTAACAAACATCAGAATATGCATAGTATACCCTGCAATTGAGAGGTGAGAAGAGACAACAAAATGAGCAAAGGATGGACAAAACACATCACAAAAAAGTTTTTATTGCTCCAGGAATTTTGAGCACACCATTAACGGGAAAGAGGCAAGGAATGAAAGGAGGTTCAAACTCCATTTTTCGACCCTAGGGAAGAAAATAAGAGGGGAGGCAAAGAAGAAGAATGAACAACAACCTTTTACAATGAATCCTTCCCCTATATTTATAGATTTGATCGGAGAGAAGAAAAGAGAGAGAGAGAAGTGGGAAAAGCAGGTCAAAGCTCAATCATTGTTGTTAATGCTTCTGATAAAATCTGCCCCTAAATCCATCTTTATTGTATCAATCCTTGGTTCGGTGCTTTGAAGGAAGTGGAAATGTGGAAACAAATCAAATCCGATATGGTTGTTGAGACAGATGGATCCTAAATTGAAGGCTAGAAGATGTTTCCTCCATTTTTCTTCACCTAACCTCCTCAAAATTAAAGTTTCAGACCTCCGTGGTGTAGGTGAGGCCGAGATCTTTCCAATGGTGTCAGATTTACAATATTTCAAGCCCTGATTCGAAATATATGCCCCTTCGAATTTTGTATTGGATCCGTATGAATGGATGGGGAAAATATTTTGGAAATGGGTCCCCCTTTTGAGATGGGAAATGTGGCAGCCAGATTAGAGCAAAAATTAGGTTTGTGGATTTGTAATTTACCTTTTCCCCTTTTCGTGAAATGCAAAACTCAGAAAACCCTCGCGGCCCCAAAGCTCCGCCTTTTGACTCTGCTTGACCATTTGCCCCTACCTCCGTTTTGTCTTGAGACACATGGAGATGTGGCACTTTTTTGAGCTTCTCTTTTTGGATTCACCTTTGGAGGAGCGCCGTTAGGGCACGTGGTTCCCTCTACCGGCTCTTCCATACTTGGTCAATTATGGATTCTTTCATGAACGGTTTGGAGCCCGAAGACCTTGGATCCTTGTCCATTTTTCCTTTCTTGCTCCTAGCCTTTCTTGTGGTAATACCCCTTCTTCTATGACCTTACAATTCCATTGTTGAGTCCTCCCTCGACCCTTTAAATAGATTTAAGACATGGAAATGCCCAGAAGAACCTATTTCTTCTATTTCTTTTTGTGTAGGGTCGAATTTGACTTTCTCGGGCCTCTGTTATCACTTTGCCCAGTTCTGAAACTCGAGCTCGTGGGTCTGAATTGTTTTCCTTCATGTTTTATTTATGTGTAAGGCTTGTTCTGACCAAAATTTACATGGGGGAAATTTGGGACTCACTTGGGTACATTTCTAGGTCCTAAACACATACTAGCATGATATGATTACTAAGAAAGAAGACTAGTAATTAATGATTGAATTTTTCCTCTTTTCTATGTTTTTTGGTTTTCTATTTGGTTTTACACACCCTAACAACCTAGTAGGTATTTTAGTTATTTATCTTTTATATCTCCAGATACAAACTCCCATCCAGGACAGAAGCACCTAGGCGCTCATGTCCCCTCTGGGTGCCCCTGACCCTTTTTATCTTACTCACTTATTTTTGGTTTCTCTTATCTTTTAGGCATATTTTTCACGTGTGGGTCATCCTTTTAGTTTTCAATTAAGAAATTCAAACAAGAGAATCATATAAATTCATAGCTATGTGTTAAAAATAAAGGACCAAGCTCTAAGCATTATTGCTATCCACCTAAGATTGCATCCAAAAGGCACCTAAAGCACTTCAAAGCATCCATCTGGCATTAATTCAAGGGACAAGCAACTGTATTTTCTGCATACACTACATAGGAAGGGGAAGTTCATTTTATTCCATCCACACATGTTATACATTGTTACATTTTAGATCTAGTTTGCTATCAAGTGTAACTTATACTAGATCATCCTAGGGAAAAATCCTTCTACACATACTCAAAAGAACTACATGGAATCTGAGATGTAGTGCAATACTCAGTCAAAATTTCACTCTCATCGAGTGACCGTAAGGGTCAGTTCTGATTCCCCATTATTGCATCTTTCCTTTTTTAGGTTTGATGTGGTTTGTGGGCTTGTGCAAGTGAATTTCTATCTTGCAGGTTACAGGTGCCTTCGGTGATCAAAGAGTGACTACTAAGTGATTAATAGAGGACAACAACGAAGATCTTGCGACTCAACATAAATCATATCCATATCTTTTGCACAGTCATGAGCACCCATATACAATCATCAACACCCAGTCGCCCTTGTCCTGCTGCGGGCGCCCATGTTTGACCTTATTCATGCATTTAAAAATTTATATTGAGAATTTACTACAATCTTCCTATCCTGTTCAACACTTTTCCCGATCCAGAGCAGTTCCAGGTCGAGCACAAATCAGCTAAGTCATCTCTCTTTCTTCTTTGCTTAGGGTTTTAAATATTACATCTAAGTTTGCTTGTGTCATTTCTTTATTTCATTATTTATACATCATTTGATTCAATAGTGACTTTGTAATATTTATATTTAATTCAAATTAAATTAAATAAGCTACCCTTTCGTTCTTGTCTCGAATACCTGCAACCATCGCATGGTCAACACAACTGTTGGCATGACATCAAACTACAACCAAACAGGATATATGATTTCATAGTTCTCGAACAATAATGAAACCATATTTAACACACTTCCAATTAGAGTAAGAATTGTAATGCCATTTAATTTTGTTTCTAGAGCCAAGGAGAGCGATAGAGAGAGGAGAGAGAAAACACCATTTTTCCACATTCAATTTCTTCTCAAGTAATTGTCAACAGAAAGTTTCTTGCAATCATGTATTTGTTTTTACAAGGTTTTTCTAATGTTATTTTTCTTGGATAAGTTCATATGACAATTTTCACTAATTAGTCGCAAGTTTCCAAAAATCCCAAAAATTAGACAAGTTATTCACAAACCAACATTCGAAAAACCATCTTCGAGACTCAAACACACAAGGGAACAAATTCGTACATATTCCCCTATATACAGGGAAACACTTAGAGCTGACAAAACCCCAAATGAGAAAACAATATTAAAATGACAATCGTCTTTCCGAAGCTACCAGTTGTAAATGCACCCGAGCAACCTTGTCGTCCAACAACCAGAGGCCTGCAAAACTTGAAAACTAGCTTGCGTGATGTTTTTCTCTAAATTGAGGGTTTATAGTGATTGTATCGTAGAAATATTAGAGGTATGCGGAAGCCAAAATCTGTTTCTGCACCGAGGGCCAAAACAATGGGTCAAATCCAAATTACATTTTAAACTTTCAGCAACTTTTTAAAGCTACGAACTAGCCCGATGGGCTTGTAAACACATTACGAAACAAGGTCAAACAAACATCCAAGGAATAAGCCATGGTTCAGTTGAATACTCCACATGGCAAGGTATGTGGCCGAAACTTACTTTTCTCATTTCAGAGTATGCAAGGATGTTTTATGCCTCCATGAAAACAGATTCTAATAACATTAAACAAAGCCAAAAAGAAGTATTTTTACTAAGTTTTCCGTTTATTCCGCTAATCACGTGGTTTCCAAATCCAAGACTACTATTGCAACTTAACCATCCATCTTGCAAGGTAAGGGAGAGAGTAGTGCTTTCATTCGTGGTTAGTGGTCTTGTTGCATGTAAACCGAGGTGAATGTGTTATACAATCACCCATCCCATTTAATTCACCTAAACATTATTATTTCTTGTTTTTTAAATTGATACACAACTCCATTAAAATTAATAAAACTAGGAACACTAAAACATGTAAGGATAGAGTGAGATGACCATTCTCGGATTGAGCTGGTGAGTGACCAAAGAACAAAAAGTGTGCAGTTTGCAGTTGTCGAAGCATTATGTAAAACAATTTATGGCCTTGTGAATGCTTCCATTTTCATACATGTTGTGAATATGATAGAAAAGGTTGTTGAGTTGAGTTTTATACTAGTTTCTTGTATTATTCAAAAACCTCAAAGACCTTTCAACAAACTCTTTGTGCATATCCAACGATCAAACATTCCATTAGACTCCATTTTGTTTGATGCATTATGTTGAATAGTTTTCATGCCTTGAGTAAGTTTCCACATTTTTCAAATATATCTATCGGGGCATTTGCAACTACAACAACTGACAAAAATTCTCTATCCATTATGCTTTTATGATTTTCTATACCATGTTCCAAATATCCCTTTTTTGGCATAGGAAAGGAGGATGTTGACAAGGTTGTGGAGATGGCTTCTCACCTGCCATTTGCATTTTCTTGTAAATTTACAAGGTGTTTTAAAACAAATTCCTTATGTGTAAATTCTACGATCATTTCTGTCCACCAGACTACAGATGTTCGGAGCATTCCATGAGCTCACAGTACTCTGAGGCATGTGATTAAATCGTTCACGACCTTGCGTAGGGGTTCATGCCAGTCTCCAAGTTGTGGCATTCTAGTTTAAACCATCAACCCACGTGATCCACACACACCTCCAATAATCCTTGTTGTCCACGAGCCCATATTTATTTAAGGAAAAATGAAAAACAATACATGTCCTTGTCTATGCTTGCACATTTCATATACATGTCTACCAGGGTAGTTGCAACTACATCTTGAAAACATTTCTCTACCTTTGTGCTTTGATGGAAGTCCACGACCTGCTCTAAATTTCCCATTGGATAGAGGTTGGGTGGATGCTCAAAAAGGTAGTGGACACAGGAATTTATACTTGCCCTTGCATTGTAGACTGCTTCTAATGGCGCAGGCTGGGAGGCGTTGGATAGGTTGTGTGGTCTAGCTTGACCGTGCTAATTGTAGTTGCTCGAAAGCTTCTGAACCATTTTCAACAAAACCATTTGTGCATATCCCGCAACCTTGGCATTCCAGGATACCACATTTTTAGGCATTAAGCTAAACAATTCATGTGCCTTGTTTAAGCACTTGCAATCAATAACAATTCATGTGCCTTGTTTAAGCACTTGCAATTCATGTGTCCACATCTGTTAGCAGCTCTAATTACGACACACAACAATAGGGAATATGTAGAGACAACATTGTGAATGTTGGTCCAAACTTGACTAAGGCAAGAAACTATAATTTAAAAGAAATAAAACAAAATAACCTACCATACCAAATTTGTTCACCACCAATCTCAACCTAGAACAGGCTCAATCCAAGCAAAAATGATAACTAAAATTGCCTTCTCCATGAAAGCTTTCACATTAAGCCCAAAATCATCTGAATACATCCCATGACAATGTTTACAAATTCCCCAAAAGCCAAATTTCCCAAAATCCTCACGCATGCCCAAAATTTCATTAAAACATTCTCACATAAATAAAAAATCCAATTATTTTATTTTTGAAATGGGGTTTGTGCAAACCCCAAACAAATTGGGGGAATTTAGGAATATTTCAAATATTTTAAGATTTAATTAAATTTCCTTCTATGGTTAATTTCATGGTTAATGTGAATGTTTAACATTTGCTTTAACCCAAACCTCCACCACTCCTGCTATGCCGCTTATTTATCATGTAATATCTTCATTGAGAATTATACGGAATCCTTTTATTGATATCGTAATACAGTTTGTTATTACTTGAACCTCAACAACGCCCTCGTAAGATACTTACTATCATCTCGTAATAAATTTCATTAAATTTAATAAAGGTAAATACAATTTAATTAACGTGACCTCGTTATTTGGGGACGCACCTCACGTCAAAGGTTGTAAGAGTCCTCCTAATCACTACGAAGGTGGTAATAACCCATAAATCCTGGAGACTTGACTCCCATCAAGGTAAAGCGTCTCAGAAGCTTGAATTTTAGAGCTTTCGTAATTATAGATAATCATGCTCTTGACCTTAAGAAAGATGACCACCAATGATAAAAGATCCATACAATTACTTTTATCTTTTAACAACATCTAATATTTCAAGTATTAACAATGTAGTATTATTCCTTTATGCTCTATTTAATTGTTTCATTTTATGAATTCTTCATATCGTAAGCACGACACTAAAACAACAAACTCACTCCTACCAAAGACCAATTCGAGCCCACGCAACTACAATCGAGAGGGTGGTAATGGGAGGGGCATTACAGAAACAAGGTGAATCAAAGATATGTGAGGCATTCAGTTTGCTGATGCGAGAATGGAAACCAAATTTTGGCTGCATAAATATAAGATATAACATATTACAATTATTCTATCACATTACATGAGTGTATTTATTAATCCCTCATTCAAAACCAACATGAACCCTACTATGCATATCACAAGTTGCAAGTGAATTATTGAAAAACTTGAGGATTAATTATGGAGCTCAAAGTGCATACTAAACACCAATAAGTATGCATTGATTCCATGGCTCGTGCCCTACAATTTCCCTCCCAACAAATAATGCTCCCAAAGGTTCTACAATTTCAAATTGGATGAAGAAGTCACTTATGAAGGAGTGAAGTTGGAAAAAAACACTCATACCCTTCAAAACATTTTTTTACAATAAGAAAATAGTTATTAAAAAAATTCTTTTGGTATGATTTACAAGACATAATTTGAAAGTTAATTCTCGATTATAAATGCACCAACTTTTTCTAGACATACTTGTTGATACAAAAATTGCTACACGATTTTATCCAAAAACATTATATCATATTTTACATGGATTGTGGAAATACTCTCTCTTATAACCACACTACTTATACTTTTTTACCTATATATAATAAAAAGTACTTATTTATTTTTTGAGCCTTGTTTGCATTCTATTCATGGGATATATTCTCTAAAACATATGGAGCTTGAGGCAGATGCAACACGACATATTAATTTTTTAGTTCTTTTATCGTGTACTTTGCAACTTTCTATGTTTCTCTGCAACATTGTTAGAGAAAATTCAATGAACACATGGAACTATTTTTTAATTATGTCAAGAGTTACTCCAAAAAGTAGTTGAGTGTGGTGGAGGTGAGGTGTATTGTACGTGACGTATGACAATTTCAACCTTAAATTTGACATCCACTTGACCGTCATGTTGAAGTTTTTTTTCTTGTTTGGAAAATTGACAGAAAAATCCTAATATCTTAGCTATGCTGTAGAGTTTGGAGCTTGTAATAATATTTTTTTGAGCCCAACATAATGACGGAGCTAAATTAAAGCCACATATCATTAAATACTGACAACATTGTGAAGAATAAAATATAATTATTAATTAGAATGACATATAATTTGAAATACTCATACTTGTAATAAGTTGTTTTTGAGAATACTAATAAAATTCAATTAAATAATCAACCGTACATTTCCAATTCCTCTTTTAGATAATCCAAAAATATCAATAAGACGAGCGCCACTGATCAACCTCATATGAAACAACAAAAACCGAATCCTCAACACATTAAAAATATTTTATGAGATTTGTACCCAGACAAACATCATCAATCAACCTCATATGAAACAACAAACCCCGAACTCTCAACACATATTAAAACTAAATTGTGGGAATTAAACCCATAACTTAAACTACTCAAAAAATTGGTGAAGAACTTACCCTTTCAATTCAATCACCTTATCACTTGTAGTGCCATTAGGTGATAAAAATTCCCGAATCCTCATGTCTTAAATTACAAATTATTTTAATCAGTGGAGGGCCCCACCTAGATTTTCCCGGTAACGGAACGAATAGAACTCGATTTCTGCGTGTTTCTCCGGTGTATGAGAGACAACAATACGGCAGGCATTTTATCTGTAGGTTTCGTCTTAGATCTCCGGGTTTCGAACCTTGGACGGTAAAATGTCCATTTTTTATTTTTATTATTTCTCCATATAATGAATCAAGCAAATTCATACCGTTACCCTATTCTAGCCGTTTCAGATGCTTTTTGGGAGTGATTTGGGTTGTCGGTGGGAGATTTATATAAATACAGATGCTTTTGATTATGTTTCCAAATGCAACCGCCTTCCATGCCCATTTGTTTGTATTGCATTATCCTTAAATGTTTTTCTTCTCGTCTCGTTTTTTTTTTCTGCAGAATGTGTGGACACATAATTTTTTTATTTCTGCTTGGGTGTTTGTGAGACTGTGATTTGATTGAATGTTTTATTTTCTCTGTTTCACTTCGGCTTTGGTGGGTGCATTGCATTAAGGACGAAATGCTGCTGCTCTGCTTCACAGGTGAGCTCTGTTTTACATTTTTTGATTTTCATCTCCAAATGTAATGTATTACTGCGAATATCACATTATAGCATTTGATTTTAGTGTTGTAGGCCCACTCAGCTGTACAGGGGTTAGATGCAGGCTCAGTTGTGCTCTCAGGCAGTCATGTAGCAGGAAATTGACTTATTAAACAGAAGACAGGTACATGGATGATATTATGTTTTTGAAATGAAATTGAATTTTTAATTTCTTTTTTTGGATATGGACTTTTAACAAGGTATATTCATCTAGGTTTTTTCAATTAAATAGTAATCAGACTGAGACCAGGGGTTTTATAGAATTCGTTTCATTAAGGGAATCAAAACAAGGCTAATATCATAATACCCAAATGAGTTATGTAGTTTGAAGTTATAGGCAAGCTAAAGACATACTCCAGAAATCGAAATAGTACATATCTGCAGTCTTGTCTTTCTTAGGATCTATAGTATTTTATTGTTTGATAACTTGTTTCAACCTATCAAATTCCTTTTCTAATAATTGTATAGATAATAGGGTTTAGAGTTAAACATAAAATTGAAGTTGAAGATAATTGCTCTTCCATACTAGGTAGTAGTTATCTAACTAAGTACACTAACCACAAAATTATTTTAAGGTATTTCTATCTCCGTTATTATGAAATCTACCTCTTATATCCACCGATTGTATATGGCATGAGGAACGCTTTTTTCATTGTTAATTGATTTAGTATGATCCTGTAGGCTGAGATTTGCAGGGCTTCCTCTACAATGACATGTTTGCTATGGATTTTTATATAATACAGAAAACTAAAGTTAGGTTATCATATGTTGTTTTGCTTGATAGATGAAAATAATTTTTCGATGATTTTAACTTAGAACTTGTTGTGTTTTTTTTGTTATTGCATTTTATATTCTGAATAACAATGTCGTACTGGATTGCATTTCTGCTTTTAAATTTTTAATTTCCATCCACCTGCTATTTTCCAATTAAAATAGCATTTGCCATTTGTGACAAGTTGGGGTCCTGCATTTCCCTGTTTCCTTCAAAAACCTAGAAGGTTGAGTTTAGGTTAATAACTTGTTAAGACCTCCGAGTCTCCTTTTTGCAGCAATTTAATTGATAATAGGGTTTTAATGCAAATGTAAATTAAAGTTGAAGATTACAGTTCTATAACAATTGGCCACAAAAATTACTAATAAGGCTGTTTATTTCACTTTTGCATGTAAATTCCACAAAATCACAACTGTTTTTTTTTTTTTTTTTTGAGAATACGCATTTAATTCATCCATTAAGTTCATAATTAGGCAACACGATTCCTACTTAAGGATATCCATTCCTTTAACTAGTTAACATAACCAATAGCATGAGGTAAATCAACCTTGTTTGAGGTCACAAGATTAAGCAAAACAGGGAGAATCACATTGAAAAAAGACAATCTTTGCAAGAAGATTTCTTCCTGGAAGATTGGATTTCTAACTCGGGACATCCGAAGGGTTCTAAAGCATATTGATTGCAGAAAGTATTGCTGAGAGCCTTTTGGTGTTTGAACGCTTGTTTGCGTTCCCATTTCTCTTTGCACAGCTTTGCATTGCACTCATCTATTATTTGATTGATGTGCCCAAAACTCAATTCTGAAGTTTTCATTCCATGCATGGCCTTTCGATATTGTGTAGCAAAGAAAGGCGGAAATGACTCGATATAACGGAGACGCATTGTCTCATCGTTAATGTTTCCTGAACTGTAATATAGCTTCTGCATGAAGCATTGATATTCCTTTATGCGAGTCATATCACATAAGCGAGCTCTGAGGAACATAGCTGTGTTCATCATTTTATCATCATCGATATTACCGATGAATTCTTTGATAAGAGCTGCTGTGAGGCCAGTGAAACCTGTATCTAGGATTTCTGCTTTGTTGGGAAGCACATCCCACCATTCTTTAAGAATGCCTACAAAGCCATTGACTATAGTGGCAGCAATATTTTGAGGTGTTCTGCCATAGGTTTCTTTTTGGGTGTTGCCCCATCCTATCATTGCATGGATTAATTCTTTTATCTCAGCCACAGACTTACATTCTACTCTGTAGAAATTTGGCTGAAGGGTCTGAACTTTAGTGGTTGCCTGAAACCGGGAGTACTGCTTTCACCCATTTGTTCATCGAACAATGGTGGTGTAAATTCTGGATTCTCAATGTGAGATTCAGTACCCTCAATTCTAACATATTTACCTCTTTGTCTTTGAAGAACAGAGGTTTATATTCTTCTAAAACTTCCTTGTATGACTTCTTTGGAGTTGGATTGGCAAGATTTTGGACTTCTGTCCATGAGACAGCTTGAGACCAATCACCTTCTTTCCTAGGTGTTAGCCTATTATTCAACTCATTGATCTTTGGAAAGATCTTAGGAAGTTTTTGAGTTAGACACTTTTGGATATCATCTATCCGACTATGTGTCTTTTCATTTTCATCCTGAATTTGTGCTAGACCAGACTCTAAGAGTTCATTGGTTTGTGTTGTTCTGGCAACAATAGTACTCTTTAGACCAATTGTATGATCAACCAATGGTTGAATGATATCTGTGACTCTCTGTGTTACTACTTCTGGTAAGCTTGTAGCAAGACTTTGTGCTGTGCTTTCTATGTTCTTGAACAGATTCTTCTATTTTATCAAATCTAGAATTTAGCAATTTTAAAGCACCAGCAGTGTCTCCTTTCTTTCTCAATTCTATAGCTTTAAGTGTTTTTGCAAACTTGAAAGCTTTTCAGACTGAGAACATACCTCTTCATTTACAGATAGAAGTGCCTTGTTGGTCCAGTTGAGCATTTTAGAGCTTTCAGATGGCTCTATTTCTCTGTTGACTGCTCTTTGATACCAGAATACAGCTTTCTGGGTTTCATCAGGAGAAATCAGCTCATGCTGATCTGTAGGAGGAAATTGAGTCCTCGTACTTGTTGAAGCCATGTTAATTGTAGGCCCGTTGACAGGGGCGTACTTCTGACTGACTAACTTTTCGCAATCTGAGCACCATAAAAAGTCAGTAGAAGGATCATGTGTTAATGATCTATGGCTACATAAAAATATTTTTTCATCTTCTTTACTAGCTTCTTGAGGCTTAGATGATTCACCAACTGTAAAATAAGAAGATGTAGAAGCTACTGAATTGCTTCTATTCAAAATTCTTTTTGATCTATCATTATCAGATGCTTTACCAACATCTGAGTTTCTTCTGAAACTGAGTGTCACATTGTTTCTGCCTTCTGTTACTGCAGTTGCATTTTCAAGCTTTGGCTGAGATGTCTGCACAAACTTTTTTGCTAGGGTCCATTCCTTTGGAACCTTGATGTCGGACCATGATATTAACTCAGGTTCAATCTTCTGAGTTTCTAAGTTCACGTGGGTCACCACGCTACTGCCCTTGGACGTGCCGTGCTTGACAGCTGGGTTCATGGTGTTGACTAAGCGGTAAATGATTTTATAATGGACGGCAAGAGGACAAGATCCTTTGCGCATATTCAAGCCTGTGGTTGCTAGGTGCAATTTTAAGACATCCTGCAGAAGGTCTTCTTTTGTTAAGGACACTGGGTAATTGGGGTAAACCTCAAAGGACACAGGGCCAGTATGAAGGCCAGTTTGGACTGCGGCTAACAAACTATCCTTAAAATTATCAAACCGTAAATCTAAAAGACAACATAAAATACTAGCATTCAAACCGCGGCGAAATAGAGGTGTGATTCCTATCTGTACACAGCCGATATGAGCAAATTTGTATGTGGTTTGACGCTTAAGGGATTTGACATCAGCTTTATCAATTAAAGGGATATTGTATTCACAACTATTACTTTGTGACACTTGTATGACTGACTCCCTAGTCTTAAAAACAGTGGAAGCTAAAAGCTGGAATCTATTCAAATGGGAATAAACTTCATTGTAAGCTTTTTGGGAAGTCTCCACTCAGGAGTGGGACTGGATTCATCAATCATATTAATTTCTTCATTAACTGAGAAAACATCAGACAAACTAACCAGAGATGTATCCTCTGAATCTACAGTAGAAGTTCGGGGAGACTGATCAGCCATTGTGGGACTTGCAAGCAAAGAACCAAAGATCTGCGACACTCCTCGGGCAAAACTCGTCTTACTGTTGCGCCTGACAAACGGCGTCTTACGGTTGCGATAGCCACACCTGCAGATCATGCTGGGGTATATAAACTTGCTTTTACACTGGACTGAAAGGATCACTGAACTTACTTCTGCTGAAGATACGATTCACAACTCTGAATATTGCTGATTCCGATTCTCTTTTGCTAGCTCTGATACCATTCTAAAACAAACCATGGCTCTGATACCAACAAATTCTATAACATTCTAAACACACAAAACATGCACAAAACTCACACAGACACACTTCTTCTGCATACACTGCCACTCTTAACTACCAACCATATATGTGAATGATAGTAACATAACTCCAAGGTGGATATACTTCTTTTACACAACCTAGAACGATGGTAAACACATCTTCTGTCTCAAAATAATCTTCAAATATACTGAACTCATTAATGATCATTAACTTATATTCCAATTCTACTTGTAATACAACATAGACAGTATCAACCATTTTAATTCTGACCAAATATTAAGAAGATATCTATCTCTGCATCTTCTCCAAACAGATCTACTAATATCATTACTACAACATCAAACACATCGTCTGAATCAAAGACGTTCTCAAATTCATCAAAATGATCTATATTCAATAACTTCAAACTTCCATTAATTCTGGCAAGTACATGAACAGACTGAACCATGATTACTTACAAACATGAAGAGCTATATCTATAGACTCTGAATTCTGAAATCCTTTCCTTTCTTCTACTCCAGATGTATCTCCCAAATCCAGCGTAGTGAGTGAATTGAGGATGCGCTATTAAATAGGCAACTCAAAGCTTTTCACCGGATACGGGAAGACCGGAAACCGGGGCCAGAGGTAAACCGGTAAGATTCCAAAGTGAGTACAGCCCACTCACTAAAAGCAAGACACGACCCAACGGGACCACAACCCATAAACAAAAAGATACAAAAGATGCTTATGGGTCCACCACGCACCACAAAAGATAACTACCGACAACAAGCCTGTCGGATAACTTTATTAAAAGCAGGATAAGAAGGAATCCTGAAAAGAGAAGATGATAACATGCCTATCATCATGACAGATAGTGCGGAGCGCACTAAATTATTCGAAGAGGACAGAGGGTCCTGGACGGTCAGGGTCATCATCGTCAGAAGATGATGTGGAATCATTTCTCGTCGGTGCTCCAGGAAGTAACCTCTCATGTTGTTCCAGCCATATGCGAGATATTCGCGCTGTACCATCCGTGTCAGGTTGGAGATGACGCCTTGTCGGAAACAAATAGTGATCCAGAATTCTGAGATCCTGATCAGGGGCTGGTGGTCGCACGACCATGGTGTGATGCAGAAGAATTCTCCTCCAAAGAGTAGCATTTGGTCTTTCAACCAAATTCCTGTGGTTAATCTTAATATAGTAATGTGCTTTAACATACCATGGGATCTTACATTGAATGATAACATTTCTAGCTGTATCCGGATGCACATTTAACAGAGGAGAGTTAGATAATTTAGAAGGGAGAAATTTTGAAAGAAAGTACTTGAAGTGAGAAGAGATGTACTTCCTGTCTCCCAGAGAAGGAGGTCGGTTCCATATATCTGATTGCAGAGGATGTTCTTCAGGCCACATCCTTGAAAACTCGAACCGCCACAATGTGTCCTTTCTCGGTATCAGCTGCCTGAGTCTGAGACCTTCGACAGGTAGGAAATCCGGTTGCTCGACTGCATAGAGAGATCTCCATTGCCAGTGTAGGCAACATTTGATCAAGGGTTCTTGCAAAGTATGAAACTCCTGTCCTGGTATATCAGGATCATAAAGTTTACATTCAAGTTCAGACATTGCGAACTCTTGTGTAGTTATGAGATTTCTGGAAGTTAGAAGCGTTTCAGCTTCTTGTGACATCCTGTTGTCACAAGCGGACTAATGCATCAATTTGTGCCTTTGCATGTCGATGATCCCATATAGTGCCATGGGATTCATGGATAACCTGTGTAACACTGATATTCTTTGAAGTGTTGAGTTCCCTGCTGACAAAATCTGCAAGAGCATTTTGTTTACCTGATATGTGCTCTACCTGGAACTCAAAATTGTCAAACCAAAGACCCCATCTTTGGAGTCTATTGAAGGCCACCTTATTAGCTGGATCTCCGCCATCTAACCTTTTTCTGAAATCTTTAAGGTCAGATCTTAATATAAATTCTTCATTTTGAACGAAGAACAGGAAAGCTTTTATGGCTTTCTTGGCAGCTAATAATTCCTTATGCGAAGAATGATAATTTAACTCAGAACCTTGAAAGCTCCTGAGGCAAACCTACATACCTTCTCCTTATCATTCTCGGCCTTTTCTTTAAGCACAGCTCCCCAAAATTGCTCGCTGGCGTCACATTCAATGATCTTCTTGCCAGGTCCTGGAAGAGACATTGCTGGGAGTTCCTGCACTTGTTTTTTAATTCTCTGTACTGCTTTGGTCATGTCCTGAGTCCAACCAGGAGCATTCTTCTTGAGCCTACTATTTAGCAGTACACGATCAGCTGCTATGTTCTGGTAAAAGCCAGCAACATAGTTTATGCATCCTAGAAATCTTTGTAACTGTTGTTTCTCTAGGATCTGGTCAGGAAAATTCTGTATATTTGTAATGACATGCTGCTGCATAGAAATTGTTCCTGAACTGATTCTGATACCAAGGAAGTCTATTTCTTCTTTAAAGATTTCCATTTTAGTGGGAGACAAGCAGATCCCATTCTTATATACAGTCTCATAAAACTTTTCTAAGTGAGTCAAATGCTCCTTAGGTGACTTAGAAAATATGAGAATGTCATCAATGTAAACAATTAGGAAATCAGACAACTCACCGAAGATTTTGTCCATGATCTTCTGGAATATAGAAGGAGCTGTCTTGAGACCGAATGGAAGAACCTTCCACTCATACTGACCACCTGGTACAATGAAAGCGGTTTTATACATATCTTCATCATGTAGAAATACCTGCCAAAACCCGCTCTTTAGATCAAACTTGCTGTATACATGCGATCCTTTGATTCTTCTCAAGATGTCATCCTTAGCTGGAATAGGATGCTGTACAGCAGTTATAATTTGTTGAGTGGCTTATAATCCACTACAAGCCTTTTCTTTCCTCTGATCTGTTCACTTCTCTTGTTCACATAAAAGGCTGAACATGCCCAAGGTGAATTGGATTCTTGAATGAGTCCAGCTTTGATCAATTTCTGAATTTCACCCTGGCATTCCTTTCTCTCTGCAGGAGGCATGCCTTTATGATGTGCTTTGAACTTTGGTAGCACCTCATTGCCTTTGTCATCCTTAATCATCTGTAGATCCAAAGAACAATAATGCTTCTTTCTGCTGATGAAGGCATGTGGATCTTCGCTGCAGATATTCTTCTTTATCCTGGATACTATTTCTTCAATATTGACAGCACAGTTAGAAATAGATTTATGAATCCAGGTATTATTTACTGTCTTTACCTTTTGAGGTAAAGGAACTATGCTCTGGAAAGAATATCTCCTGGGTATAGAAACAGGAGGCTCAAATAACATTATACTGTCCTGGGAGATGCTGAATGTATGGCATTGCTGAAGAAAATCAACTCCAAGAAGACAGTCATAGTTCTCCATATTATGTTGATAGAACTCTATGTCAATAGAATGTCCTTCAACATCTAATTTAACCTTAGCCATTGATTTACAGACTACCTCTCTCTTATCAAATCTAATCTTAGTATGGGTGTTAACCCAACAATCACTAGGGAGAGCATACTGTCTGATAAGGCTAATCTCAGCACCCGTATCAATCATGGCATCCAATACATAAGGCTTTATATGTGGAATGCATATAGTGATTGCTATAAAGGGATTCTGGGTGCAACTTAGTGTACATACCTTTGGCTGTGATGGCTGGATCATCTTGTGCTGCCAGATTATGGTATGTTTCTTCAAGATTCTCTGAGGAATCTTCTTTCTCACTTTCTTCCTCAGCTACAAGCTTGCTGTATTCTTCAGTTGCCTTAGCAAGCACCTTTTCAAGTAGCTCAATCCTGGATCTTCTCCAGGTCTTGTACATCTGCCTTGAAGCTGGATTATCTGATGATTGTCCGGGCTCATAAGAGGAATAAACAGGAGGACTGATTCCTCTTCCTCTTCCACGCCATGCTCCAAACCTTCCCCTGGTGGGAATCTGTCTTTGCCTGACTCTCTGCTGGAATGGAGGCCTTATAGGGAATGCTTCAAAAGGCTCTTCTGTGTCCTGTTCAGCTCTGCTTTGTGCCTGGCTCTGCTCCAATTCATTCTGTCTTATGTATCTGTCTTGCAGATTTCTGAGCTCTTTCTGAAGAGCTATTTTCCTTGTTGTATCCCAAGGGGGACAGCTGTCATAGACTGACTGGAGACTTTCAACTTGCCTTCTGAGCAAGTCTGCACTTGGTGGTATCATGGGATGAACAAAGTTAGATACCATATTTATACTGAAATGAGTAAAGGAGGGAATTGAACTATACCCACTATCAGTACTATCTTCTTCTGATGAAGCTTGCTGAATATTATTACAGTTTTCTCCTTCAATGGAGACATATGATATATCAGATGATAAACTATCAGTGTCAGAAATAAAAGCATATTCTTCTTCTTCTATGCCTTTACTGGTTAAGGCATTTACTTTTGCCTTACCTTTTCTGTATGTCTCTGTGGACACTGATTAGCATAATGAGCATCTTTACAAATGTAACAGGTTGGTTTAAACCTGTTTGATTTACCCAAATGTTTTATACTTACGAAATTTATATTTCGTTCTGGGCTTACCTTTCTGGAACTGCTCTTTATACTTTCCTTTTCTGAACTGCTCTCTGTATTTCAATGAGTAAAGGAAGGAATTGAACTATACCCACTATCAGTACTGTCTTCATCTGTTGAAGCATTCCCTATAAGGCCTCCATTCCAGCAAAGAGTCAGGCAAAGACAGATTCCCACCAGGGGAAGGTTTGGAGCATGGCGTGGAAGAGGAAGAGGAATCAGTCCTCCTGTTTACTCCTCTTATGAGCCCGGACAATCATCTGAAAATCCAGCTTCAAGGCAAATGTACAAGACCTGGAGAAAATCCAGGATGGAGCTACTTGAAAAGGTGCTTGCTAAGGCAACTGAAGAATATAGCAAGCTTGTAGCTGAGGAGGAAAGCGAGAAAGAAGATTCTTCAGAGAATCTAGAAGAAACATACCATAACTTGGCATCCCAAGATGATCCACCATCACAGCCAAAGGTATGTACATTAAGCTGCACCCAGAATCCCTTTATAGCAATCACTATATGCATTCCACATATAAAGCCTTATGTATTGGATGCCATGATTGACACGGGTGCTGAGATTAGCCTAATCAGACAGTACGCTCTCCCTAGTGATTGTTGGGTTAACACCCACACCAAGATCAGATTTGATAAAAGAGAGGTAGTCTGCAAATCAATGGCTAAGGTAAAGTTAGATGTTGAAGGACATTCTATTGATATAGAGTTCTATCAACATAATATGGAGAACTATGACTGTCTTCTTGGAGTCGACTTTCTTCAACAATGCAATACATTCAGCATCTCCCAGGACAGTATCAGACTGTTTGAACCTCCAGTCTCCATTCCCAGAAGATACTCTTTTCAGAGTATAGTTCCTTTACCTCATAAGGTAAAGACAGTGAATAATACCTGGATACATAAATCTATTTCTAACAATGCTGTTAATATTGAAGAAATAGTATCCAGGATAAAGAAGAATATCTGCAGTGAAGATCCACATGCCTTCATTAACAGAAAGAAGCACTACTGTTCTTTAGATCTTCAGATGATCAAAGATGATAAGGGCAATGAAGTGCTACCTAAGTTTAAAGCACATCATAAAGGCATGCCCCCTGCAGAAAGAAAAGAATGCCAAGGTGAGATACAGAAATTGATCAAAGCTGGACTCATTCAAGAATCCAATTCACCTTGGGCCTGTTCAGCCTTTTATGTGAACAAGAGAAGCGAACAGATCAGAGGCAAGAAAAGACTGGTAGTAGACTATAAGCCTCTTAACAAGTATATAACTGCTGTACAGCATCCTATCCCAGCAAAGGATGATATTCTAAGAAGGATCAAAGGATCTCATGTCTACAGCAAGTTTGATCTAAAGAGCGGGTTTTGGCAGGTATTTCTGCATGATGAAGATATGTATAAAACCGCTTTCATTGTACCAGGTGGTCAGTATGAATGGAAAGTTCTTCCATTCGGTCTCAAGACAGCTCCTTCTATATTCCAGAAGATCATGGACAAAATCTTCGGTGAGTTGTCTGATTTCCTAATTGTTTACATTGATGACATTCTCATATTTTCTAAGTCACCTAAGGAGCATTTAACTCACTTAGAAAAGTTTTATGAGACTGTGTATAAGAATGGGATCTGCTTGTCTCCCACTAAAATGGAAATCTTTAAAGAAGAAATAGACTTCCTTGGTATCAGAATCAGTTCAGGAACAATCTCTATGCAGCAGCATGTAATTGCAAATATTCAGAATTTTCCTGACCAGATCCTAGAGAAACAACAGCTACAACGTTTCTTAGGATGTATCAACTATGTTGCTGGCTTTTACCAGAACATAGCAGCTGATCGTGTACTGCTAAATAGTAGGCTCAAGAAGAATGCTCCTGGTTGGACTCAGGACATGACCAAAGCAGTACAGAGAATTAAAAAACAAGTACAGGAACTCCCAGCAATGTCTCTTCCAGGACCTGGCAAGAAGATCATCGAATGTGACGCCAGCGAGCAATTTTGGGGAGCTGTGCTTAAAGAAAGAGCTGAGAATGATAAGGAGAAGGTATGTAGGTTTGCCTCAGGAGCTTTCCAAGGCTCTGAGTTAAATTATCATTCTTCCCATAAGGAATTATTAGCTGCCAAGAAAGCCATAAAAGCTTTCCTGTTCTTCGTTCAAAATGAAGAATTTATATTAAGATCTGATCTCAAAGATTTCAGAAAGAGGTTAGATGGCGGAGATCCAGCTAATAAGATGGCCTTCAATAGACTCCAACAATGGGGTCTTTGGTTTGACAACTTTGAGTTCCAGGTAGAACACATATCAGGAAAACAAAATGCTCTTGCAGATTTTGTCAGCAGGGAACTCAACACTTCAAAGAATATCAGTGTTACACAGGTTATCCACGAATCCCATGGCACTATATGGGATCATCGACATGCAAAGGCACAAATTGATGCATTAGTCCGCTGTGACAATGGAATGTCCAGAGAAGCTGAAACGCTTCTAATTTCCAGAGATCTAATCACTACACAAGAGTTCGCAATGTCTGAACTTGAATGTAAACTTTATGATCCTGATATTCCAGGACAAGAGTTTCATACTTTGCAGGAACCCTTGGTCAAATGTTGCCTTAAATGGCAATGGCGATCTCTATATGCAGTCGAGCAACCGGATTTCCTACCTGTCGAAGGTCTCAGACTCAGGCAGCTGATACCTAGAAAGGACACATTGTGGCGGTTCGAGTTTTCAAGGATGTGGCCTGAAGAACATCCTCTGCAATCAGATATATGGAACCGACCTCCTTCTCTGGGAGACAGGAAGTACATCTCTTCTCACTACAAGTACTTTCTTTCAAAATTTCTCCCTTCTAAATTATCTAACTCTCCCCTGTTAAATGTGCATCCGGATACAGCCAGAAATGTTATTATTCAATGTAAGATCCCATGGTATGTTAAGGCACATTACTATATTAAGATTAACCACAGGAATTTGGTTGAAAGACCAAATGCTACTCTTTGGAGGAGAATTCTTCTGCATCACACCATGGTCGTGCGACCACCAGCTCCTGATCAGGACCTCAAGATTCTTGATCACTATTTGTTTCCTACAAGGCGCCACCTCCAACCTGACACGGATGGTACAGCGCGAATATCTCGCATATGGCTGGAGCAACATGAGAGGTTACTTCCTGGAGCACCGACGAGAAATGATTCCACATCATCCTCTGACGATGATGACCCTGACCGTCCAGGACCCTCTGTCCTCTTTGAATAATTTAGTGCGCTCCGCACTATCTGTCATGATGATAGGCATGTTATCATCTTCTCTTTTCAGGATTCCCTCTTATCCTGCTTTTAATAAAGTTATCCGACAGGCTTGTTGTCGGTAGTTTTCTTTTGTAGGTGCGTGGTGGACCCATAAGCATCTTTTGTATCTTTTTGTTTATGGGTTGTGTCGTGTCTTGCTTTTGGTGAGTGGGCTGTACTCACTTTGGAATCTTACCGATTACCTCTGGCCCCGGTTTCCGGTCTTCCCGTATCCGGTGAAAAGCTTTGAGTTGCCTATTTAATAGCGCATCCTCAATTCACTCACTACGCTGGATCTGGGAGATACATCTGGAGTAGAAGAAAGGAAGGATTTCAGAATTCAGAGTCTATAGATATAGCTCTTCATGTTTGTAAGTAATTATGGTTCAGTCTGTTCATGTACTTGCCAGAGTTAATGGAAGTTTGAAGTTATTGAATATAGATCACTTTGATGAGTTTGAGAACGTCTTTGACTCAGATGATGTGTTTGATGTCGTGGTAATGATATTAGTAGATTTGTTTGGAGTAGATGCAGAGATAGATATCTTACTGATATTTGGTCAGAATTAAGAATGGTTGATACAGTCTTTGTTGTTCTACAAGTAGAATTGGAATATAAGTTAATGATCATTAATGATTTCAGTATATTTGAAGATTATTTTGAGACAGAAGATGTATTTACAATCGTTCTAGGTTGTATAAAAGAAACATATCCACCTTGGAGTTATGTTACTATAATTCACATATATGGTTGGTAGTTAAGAGTGGCAGTGTATGTATTTCCTAAAACATCTAAATCATCTTAGTAAACTCAGAAGTTATGGTGTATTTTACAGCAGGTTTGTAACTGAAATTTTACTCTCCAAGTGCATTCATATTCCATTATTTGAGATAAACAACTTGTCTCACCTTCTTTCCCAATCAATCTTACTCATTCATGAGTTATGTTGTCAGTTCCAATAAATTAATAATCATTCCATATACCAGCATGAGAATCCATCACAAAGTCTGGTCTCAACAATAGGTTTATGTACCAATCTATGATAACAGAATTCAAATCTTTAAACCAAAAAACATTCTATCCATAGAATACTTTCAAGCAGGGAATTGACATTAGTAATAAGTTCATTCATTTCATGCAACTGTCCACATGCTACAGCAGGTTTCTATATACATTAAATGAGCCAAGCTACGAACTACCAGTCACAATATAACCAAAGAATCCACTAAGGAAAGCTAGTGTTTTAGCATAAACCATCAAGGTTATAGTGACACCTGGTCTTCATTGGGAAACCTCATATGCGACGACAACAAATCGTCACTAAGACTTATAATTCTGTCTGCTGATATCTACTTTGTCATCATGACAACTACCACAAACAACTTAAGCAACAGTCCATATAGTAAAGAATATAAACATTGAATTGTAAACCAAATCAAGAACCAAGAAGGTCATGAACTCTTGCAAGTTGCAACTCAGTGGACAAGATAACCAAAGAATCCACTAAGGAAAGCTGGTGTTTCAGCGTAAACCATCAAGGTTACAGTGACAGATGGTCTTCATTGGGAAACCTCATATGTGATGACGACAAATCGTCACGAAGACCGGAAAAACCCTCTAATTCTGTTTGGTGGAGTCTACTTTGTAAACGTAACAACTACCACAAATAGCTTAAACAACAGTCTATATAGTAAAGAATATAAACATTGAATTGCAAACCAAATCAAGAACCAAGAAGGTCACTAACTGTTGCAAGTGGCAACTCAGTCCATTGGGCTGAGTTGACTCTTATAAGGGTTCTTAATAACATACTCCCCTGTTGTTAACATTATTAATTCCTAATATACGCTCCCCTAATGTGAAGAAGGTAGAAAAATGTTTTCACATCTCAACAGAATGCCAACCCCTGTGGCACGCCTGTAGCTCATGACCTTGATATAAATGAGGGGAGCAACACTCAACTTTCTATGGTTTTACTACAAGTTTACCACCAACCTGGACATGAACAATTCTCCACTCTATTGTTCACCTCATGTGGTTTTCTGGATCTCCACGAACCGTTTCAAGATCCATGTCTGCATGTGTTTTTTACTTCCCCACTATATTTTTCATCAGAAGGTTACATATAGGAATTTGTCACACATTACAATAACAGGAACGTATCATCTGTTTTTATTATCTACCAAATAGCTGAAAGGAAACACACAACTGAAAATAATTGGCCACCAAATCAGTACCGCGGCCTCATCGATGGTGCCTGACGAGAGGTCACTTATCAACCTCCTTCCTCTGTTGCCTCCAGCCTCCATTGAATGTCCCTGCTAACTCAACAGAAAGTATAGCCGAGGATGAACTGTTTCAAGATCCATGTCTGCATGTGTTTTTTACTTCCCCACTACCACTATATTTTTCATCAGAAGGTTACATATAGGAATTTGTCACACATTACAATAACAGGAATGTATCATCTGTTTTTATTATCTACCACACAGCTGAAAGCAAACACACAACTGAAAATAATTGGCCACCAAATTAGTACCGCGGCCTCATCAATGGTGCCTGACGAGAGGTCGCTGATCAACCTCCTTCCTCCGTTGCCTCCAGCCTCCATTGAATGTCCCTGCTAACTCAGTAGAAAGTATAGCCGAGGACGATACGCATTCCCTGTTGCGATACAGGGCGGGGTCAAGGGGCGGAGCCCCCAAAGCCAGGAACGGTTTTCATTTGCATTTTCCCTTAAAAATTGAGTGTCGGATTACACCGAAAATGCACTCATCTGTCCTTTTTTTTTTATGGTCTCGACTTTAGACGACGACAACACAATTTTTAAAACGACACTTTTGAAATAAGTGAGAGGACATGACTACAAATTCAAAAAGTAATAAATGATATTACTTTTTAAATAAATTAAAAAAAAAGCTATCCAACTACTACTTTTATCTAGACTCAATAAAGCTTTACTTAATACAATGTAACCGAATATGACCTATTAACATATGACAATGTTATACTTATCAGGCACGCAAATCCAGGCACACCGCTGGGAGCAAACACACAACTGAAAATAATTGGCCACCAAATCAGTACCGCGGCCTCATCGATAGTGCCTGACGAGAGGTTGCTGATCAACCTCCTTCCTCCGTTGCCTCCAGCCTCCATTGAATGTCCCTGCTAACTCAGCAGAAAGTATAGCCGACGACGATACACATTCGCTGTCGCGATATAGGGCGGGGTCGAGGGGCGGAGCCCCCAAAGCCAAGAACGGTTTTCATTTGCATTTTCCCTTAAAAAATGAGCGTTGGATTACACCGAAAATGCACTCATTTGTCTTTTTTAATAATCACAAGTCATAGCACTCATAAACAATAACCAAAAGACATACATCTTAACATCCATCCATATGCCATAGCACTCGCAACTCTAACCATTAAGTTCTACACAACTCTTCAGTGTTACACAACTCTTTTTTCACATCCTCTCCTAATATAAAAGATAGGAATGCTTTCCATATACCCTCTTCGCACACAACAGATTTCTCAACTTTTAGTTTAGCTTTGCTTTTATGAGAAATGAGTACATGTTAGTTTAAGAACAAAGCATTCAAAGAGTACAATTAAATGCAGTCAAATGATAAAGTAAAATTCTCATAGTAACAACAGCTCAAGTTTTAGATATGTGCAACAATATTCTTGAACATTGCAGATCTACAAACCTCCAAATATGTTACTTCATACCTTTCATACCTTTTCTATCTCAATAACCTACCGCAGGTCTTTCAACATCTAAGTGATGCAGAGCTCCATGACATTTCATGCACAATCGATTACCTTATCAAGACAAGAATAACTCCTTTTCTCTTTATACCCTATTTTGAGTTTTTGTGCTAGCTCATACACATGGTTCAAAGAGCAAAAACTTGATCGTTAATGGATAAACATACCTCCATCCCCAAATACCCTGTCTCATACATCACATACTATGTTCCATCAACCTTTGACAAAGGTCAAGATTCAAGAAATCAAAAACTCTTTACTTTCTAGTAAACTATCCTTCAATAATTCTCTTTGATTGTAGCCCTAGATCAATCAAATTTTGGATTCGTGGCTTAACTAGCACTCCTTAAACCTCTTACCCTGTTTCACCATGCTTATATCAATATGAAACCACTCAACAAAGAGATTAGAACCAGAAGAAATCATCAACTTTCTCAAGTTTACTCAAACTGCCCTGATATGGTTCTTAAGAGCAATTCCTCTGCAAGATTCATGATTAGGAGGATCCATACATACCCAAAACAAAATGAAAACATATCCAAACACCCTTTTGGCTTGTGGTGGTGTGTGGTAAATTTTGTAGCCCAACTCCTTTGTCTTCTTCCTCAATCCCACTTTTGCTTTCCTTTTGCAAAGAACTCCTAGCCCTTGTTTGACTGTTTTCAAGCTCTATCTTTTGATCCAAGAAGTTGTTAGATGATTTCATGGACTTTCTGACTACCCATTATACTTATCTATCTCCTTACCAAGTTTCAGGCTCAGAGTCAATGCACAAATACCTCCTCCTTTGTAACTTGACCTCTCTAAACAATCTCTCAACTATAACAATGGGTCTTCTTGAGACTGTCAAGGATATCTCTAACTTTACCAAAGGAAAGTCTAAAATTCTTTCAAAATCCTTTATTAGACCTTGCCATTGTATTGTCTTCTAATTTTCAAGTCAAAATTCGAGGTTTAAGGGCTTCAAATTCAATTTTGAATCAAACCCTAGCTATATACTCTGTCTCAGTCCTCCTAGTGACCCAACTGTCATGTATAACAAGCAAACATCAACCTCACTAAAACACTTCACACGCACTTCCTTCATATCCCTGAGATGCTTTCTAAGGAATTTCAAGGTTTAATCTTGTCGACAAAGGCTTCAATGCTTGATCAAAGTTAAACCCTCTCACCGGCCCAAGAGGTTTCAAAACCTAATATCTTCCTTTGCATGCAACTCTAAACCCCAAAATCTGGTTTACAAGTCTGTTTCCACTTCGAAGATGAAATCAAATTGATAGTGGAGGCAATGAACTCCTCCAACTTTAAAAGACCTTTAAAATTTCACTCACCCGGACTGTAGATAGCAGTGTTGCAGGGTTTATACACACAAAGAAATCTTTTTATTGATCTAACATGCATAGATGGATTTTATAATCTTCAAACTGGTTTGAAATGCTCTGAAACATTCTCCTCTCCCATGAAGAATCTCACTAACTCTTACACTGCAGTAGACTCGAACAAAGCTTGCTTAGATTGTTAACTCAGTCACAGTCCAGAACAAATGCATGCAATGAAAAACCTCATGATATCTCTCAAACCTTTGAAATGACACCATAAGCAATATTATAACATGATGTGGTCTTAACCAAAAAGTTCTCAAAAAGGTCTCACTCAGAACTCTGAAAAACATTGTTATACAGTCATGCATAGTTCAATTCATCAACTTACATGCAAGAAAGACAAGAAACTTAAATTCACCAACTCTTCTACAAGGTTTCAATCAAACACTTTTCAATGCAAATAGAGAAATAACCACAAGTTCTTGGCCACCAACTCAAAATCAATCTTGATAAAAGGCAAGATATTAAGGCAAGTTCTTTATATATATATATATATATATATATATCTTACAAAATTCAGGCTTGACTCTTTCCTGAGCTCCTTCCCTCGAGGAATGCTCTCTATTTCCTCCCTTACCTCCTCTAGGAGGATAACTAACTCCATTTCTTCGAATTCTCCTTTTAACTCATTCACCCTTGAAATTTAACCCTAACTACCCTTTTACATGACTCATAGGCTCATTCATAGCTAATATAAGCATGTTACATCATGTTTAGACCTTCAAGGACTCACACTCACAGTTCTACAACACACCTAGTCACTCTTTAATTTAAACCACCAAAACACCCATAACCTCACTTTTACATTCTTAGAATTTCGAATTTACAATTCGGAGGGAAAACTTGACTTTTGAAATTTTGAACGACTTCCTTCTAACACTATAGAATGTACGTACCTAAACCCTCTTTCATGATCTCATGATATGATAAGAATGAAAATTTCACATTTTTGATGTTCTTATGATGATGCCCCTGCATCAATAAGCATGTTCTCAACCATAGGACAGTCAATCCAGTTCCATTGCAATTCTCATAACAATTCATTCAGTAAATAGTTAACACACACTCTCATTCAGTCGTTCCACAGTTAAGTTTACAACATGTACAAGTACCTCTGCTAAAGACAAATAATATCTAGATGTTACTTATCCACTCTCATTCACAAAAATGCCCAACAAGCATAAAAATACTATGAAATAAATCATAAACTGGAAACTAAGATTCCATCCCCGACATACTCTCATTTTGTTATTCTATAGTTAAGTATATAGCATGTACAAATACATCTACTAAAAACAAATCATACCTAGATGTCACTTACCCATTCTCATTCGTGTAATTGACCAACAAGCATAGAAACACTATGCTATAAATCATAAACTGGAAACTCATGTTCCATTCTTGACGTCTCAAGCCATACTATCATATAAGTTCTTTTTCAACATAACAAAGCATGTCATTTGTTTCATGTCAAATACATGTATAGCAGTGAGCTGTAGTCAACTTTCTATACAACTTACATCCATAATACAATAACTCAACGAGTGTACAATCTTGTACAAAGACTCATTTGCAATTTTCATTATATCATAATTGCCAAGAAACACAATCCACAAATTAATCCTCTGCTAAGAGTCAATGAAATCGACTAATTTTCATCAAGGTGTCATACAAATGGTGAGACATGAATCCATCCATAATGGTATAACTTAAGCTATAATCAAGTGCAAACCAAACAAAACACTGGATAAACTACTTCAACAAGGTCAAACATCAATCCATCCAAGTCAAGTGAAGTTCCATGCACACATTGTGGTGGGGAAATGGGTATAATGAATCCTCCATAATCACCCATTCCACCCCAACCATCAGTTCATGCCACTATCCGTTTTACCTTCATGAAGCTAATGAGATCATGGTGAATGCACAGGTATTTAAGACCTTCCACAACATGATTTGGTAAATATATGAGACCTGCTAGACTCAACTCATCATTCGAACAACGAAAAAACCCAATAACATCGTGGTGGAAGCAACAAAGGTGTGTTGTAACACCCTAGCTCGACACATGGGCTAAAATGGGTATAATGAATCCTCCACAATCACCCATTCCACCCCAACCATCAGTTCATGCCACTATCTGTCTTACCTTCATGAAGCTAATGAGATCATGGTGAATGCACAGGTATTTAAGACCTTCCACAACATGATTTGGTAAATATATGAGATTTGCTAGACTCAACTCATCATTCGAACAATGGAAAAACCCAATAACATCGTGGTGGAAGCAACAAAGGTGTGTTGTAACACCCTAGCTCGACACATGGGCTAAAATCTCCACAATGCCCATTGGTTTAACATGACAACATAAAGCTACACTAATCCTCCTTCGGATTACCAGTGCAGAACAAAATGGGATGCAAGGACTATAGGGTTCTGTTAGGTCCCCGTGCCTTGACCCAAAAGAAAAACAATGCTCAATTATTAGAGCACCTGTGTGCAGCTTATGCCCTACCTCCACGATAAGTTGCGCATGCCCTACCTCCAACATAACCCAAAAAGAGACATATAGTTCAAGCAGTAATAACAAAAAGGTCAAGGTATAGCCAACTGTTTGAAATTACAGCAGGGAGCCAAACTACACTAACAACCAAGTTTTGTAAGCAAACCCATGACAAAGTCCCACTAAATTCCATCGAAAGCAATAAGACAAACCATCGTATAGGAAATAAGGTACAACAATCAAGGAAGGTGAAGAGCTGTTTAATCAAAGCATTCAAAGTCCTCACAATTTTTAATCAAGCAAATTATTGCATGATTTGAAAAAAGTTTTAGTTAGTTATAAATATGGTTCTTAGAAGCCCTACTACGCATCTTTTAAAAGTAAACAATTAACTTTGGCTTGGAGATAATCGCTTTATAGATCTTTCCAATGCTTAAACATGCTGCAATCCTCATTATCATGTTTATGCCCATGGATATAAATTCAAGTCTATTGTCTCTACCATGTTGCATTGTTTCATGTAGTAATGATTCCATATGAGCATTCGTTGCACCAAATGGACAACGAAGGGCAATTGCTCCACTAGGATTTAAGTTTTGGGTGTCTATTTGTATTTTTTGCAGCAAGTTGCAAATTGTGGGGAAATGGGCATAATGACCCCATGATCACCCATTCCAGCCTAGCCATCCATAGCCAGTAGTTGGTGCCACTACCCATTTTACCATCACGAAGCCAATGAGATCATAGTGTAAGCAAGACTTACCAAAGCATGGTTTGGTAAACATACGAGACTTGCTAGACTTAGCTCAATCATTCAAAACAAGGGAAAAACATAGTAACATTGTGTTCGAAGTAGAAAAGGTGTGCTATAACATAGTAGCTCGACACGTGGACCAAAATCTCAACGATGGCCATTGGTTCAACATGCCAACATAAAGTTGCATTGATCGTCCGTAGGTTTTGCTAGGTCCATGTGCCTTGATCCAATAGAAAAACAACATTCAATCATTAGAGCACCCATGTGCCCCTTATACCCGAAAAGACATATAGGTCTTGCCATAAGAACGGCAATGGTAGGGTATACTAGCTGTCTAAAATTACTCCAGGGAGCAAACAATACCAACAACCAAATTCTATAAGCAATCCTGCCACAAAGGCATGGACTAGGTACACCAATCAAAGAAGATGAAAAGTTGTATCATCAAAGCATTTAATTTTCCCATAGTTTTCCATTAAGCTAATTATTGCATGACTTCGAACGGGCTAAAATCTAAATGATTTCAAATGTGTGCTAAAATCTGAATGATGCCCATTGGTTTAACATGCCAACATTAAGTTGCACTAATCTTCCTTTAGATTACCAATGCATAACAACAAGGGCATCATCACTAAGGCCCACTAAAACCCACATAAAGCAATAATACAAACCCTAATATAAGAAAGAAGGTACACCAATCAAGGAAGATGAAAAGTTGTATCATCAAAGCATTCAATTTTCCCATAGTTTTCCATTCAGCTAATTATTGCACGACTTCAAACCAGCTAAAATCTAAATGATTTCAAATGTGTGCTATAACACCCTAGCGCGACACATGGGCAAAAATCTGAATGATGCCCATTGGTTTAACATGCCAACATTAAGTTGCACTAATCTTCTTCAGATTACCAAGATTACCAATGCATAACAACAAGGGCATCATCACTAAGGCCCACTATAACCCACATAAAGCAATAATACAGACCCTAATATAAGAAAGAAGATACACCAATCAAGGAAGATGAAAAGTTGTATCATCAAAGCATTCAATTTTCCCATAGTTTTCCATTTAGCTAATTATTGCATGACTTCAAATGGGCTAAAATCTAAATGATTTCAAATGTGTGCTAATAACACCCTAGCGCGACACATGGGCAAAAAGTTGCACTAATCTTCGTTCAGATCCAAGATTACGAATGATAACCCAAGGGCTTCACATGCCAACATTAAGTTGCACTAATCTTCCTTCAGATTACCATAGTTTTCCATTTAGCTAAATGCATAACAACAAAGGGCATCATCACTAAGGCCCACTTAACATGCCACATTAAGTGTTCAGGGATTTCACTCGGGTATTTCACTCCCCATGCGGCACTACGACGATCCGTGAGGATTCGTAGACTACGCCTTCTTCCTTTTCAACGAGGACCTGCACGAGTTAGCTCAATTGCAAACCAAACAATGCATGCACCATAAAATAAATATGCCAACCAAGATTCGGAAAACAGAGCTCTGTATTAATCAAAAAGTGCTCCACGAGCTAGATTACAAAGGGGCTTCACAAGCCAAGAGTATTTACAAGGTACTGGGTCGGACTCAGCCGAAAATGCCCAACAATATACAAAGGGACCACTGCACGGTCCAGACAACCACAGAGTCGCGTTGCTCAAAGGGACCAACTCGGCAACTTCAAGCGTTGACTGATCAAGGAGACAAGGAGGTCGAGTGCTACTCTCACCCGAGCTCGCCCAACAATTCTATCCGGCTCACTGTCTGACCACTGTGTTGCTTTTGATGTTTCGAAGATATCTCCCCCGCCAAGCGAACAAGCGATTTGAGCTCTCCAACGCCCTGAGTTAAGCGAGAACAATGCGAATGAAAGTGAATGCGAATGTTAGTGAATGCAATGCATGCGCAATGATGCAAAGCAAGTGAACAGCCGGTATGCCCGTGCAGGAGGCAGTCTAGCAAATGCTATGAGAACTCGGTGAGATTGCGTTGGATTGAGCATACGGGTCGTGCTTGGTTCTGACTTCTGTCAGTGTGCAAGAGTGCAGCACGCAGCGCGTCGTTCGACTTGGGTCCGTTGTGGGCCTTGGGTCGCATCTTCAGTGGTGGCATGGTGAACCATCACAGTGGGAAACATAAGAAGCAGCACAGTGGTCAGAAAGTGAGCCGGATAGAATTGCTGGGCGAGCTCAGGTGAGAGTAGCACTCGACGTCCTTGCATCAGTCTCCTTGAAGTTGCCGAGTTGGGAGCAACGCGACTCTGTGGTTGTCCAGACCATGCAGTGGTCCCTTTGTATATTGCTGGGCATTTTCAGCTGAGTCCGACCCAGTACCTTGTAAATACTCTTGGCTTGTGAAGCCCCTTTGTAATCTAGCTCGTGGAGCACTTTTTGATTAATACAGAGCTCTATTTTCCGAATCTTGGTTGGCATATTTATTTTATGGTGCATGCATTGTTTGGTTTGCAATTGAGCTAACTCATGCAGGTTCTCGCTGAAAAGGAAGAAGGTGTAGTCTGTGAATCTTCAGGGATCGTCGCAGTGCTTCATGGGCTAAGGAGTGAAATACCTGAACCCGTGACAGTTGGTATCAGAGCTTGACCCACGAGTTAGCCTTGCATTACCACCACCAAGAGAATGCGCTAGTGTATTCCGTCCAATAAAGTTTTGCAGTAATCTCTCGCCCAAGATGGTTGACAGCGATGATCAGAGTCAGGAAGGTGAACAAGGTGAGACAAGGATACGCACCAAGGTAATTGCCTTGGATCTAGCCGCGCGAGTTACGCAGCTCGAAGATACTACTCCGGGGCCCAGGATTAGTACTTTGGAAGCAGAGTTGTTTGAGATGAGAGAGCAGTTCTCCGAGAGCATTGCTAATCAGAAGAGGCTGAGCGATGATCTCGCTCTTGTGAAGAGCATCCTTGCTGCAAAGTGGACATAGGAGCTCTGCAAAACTAAAGGTTCGCGAACCGGAACCTTATGATGGATAGCGTGATGACAAAATTTTGGAAAATTACTTTTGGGATATTGAATAGTATTTATCTAACTTGATAGGCCTAGATGATGAGGCACAGGCCAGAAAAGCCGCCACATACCTCACAGGTAGTACGAAACTTTGGTGGCGAACTCGAGTCGAGGACAAGAAAGTAGGCCGAGTTGTAACTCAAATCGACACTTGGGATGAGCTGAAGACAACTTTGCTTGACCAGCTCCGTTCGGGGAACTCGGCATGGGTGGCAAGATTAAAACTGATGGATTTAAAGCAGTCCGGTAAAGTAAGAGACTACATCAAGTCCTTTCAAGCATTGATGTTGGAAATCAAGGATATGTCCGATGCAGACGGCTTGTTCCAGTTCATGAAGGGTCTACAACAGTGGGTTCAGACAGAGCTGCGAAGAAAGAATGTGCAGACACTGTCAGGAGCCATTGCCGCAACCGACCGCTTGCTTGATTACAGGTCAGAGGGCCCAAGCAAAGGTGGTGATGAGCAAAGCAGAGGCAGATCCATAGCGCAACAGACTCAGAGTAGGGGGTCTTCAAGGGGGTCGCGTTCCAAATCCGCCTCCAGGAACTCTAACAGATCAAACGACAGAGGGAAAGGGAGCTCCTCTTCAGGCTCAAGTAAGTGGAGTGTCAAGACACAAAACTCAGTAAAGGGGCCAGTGAAAAATCCGCCCCCAGACCAGACAGCTGAGAAGTCGATCATCATCGGTTATGTTTGCGGCAAAAATCATAGAGCATATTTGTGTCCGGAACGTCAGAGAGTGAATTCTATTGATGGCGAAGTATCATAAAGGTCTATCTCCTCTCAAGAGTTGGGAGCGAGTAGACTACTCAACGCTTTAGATGAGGTTGAGTAAATGCCAGCCATAGCCGTGAATAACAACAAGTTGATGTTCGTGGAGGCCACTCATGGTGGGAAAATAACTACTGCATTGGTGGACACTGGAGCCACACATAATTATATTACATTGCAGAGGGCCGAGAAAATTGGTCTCAAGTATGAGAAAACGACGGGACTATTCAAAACCATCAACTCACCCCTCCAAGAAAGTTTCAGGAGTAGCTCGGGGAGTTGCTTTACAAATTGGAGAGTGGCACGGCAATGTAGATCTCAATGTCATAGAGATGGATGACTTTGAGATAATCCTTGGGCAGCACTTTGTGCGTCAGGCAAACGTAGACTATTCAAAACCATCAACTCACCCTCCAAGAAAGTTTCAAGAGTAGCTCGGGGAGTTGCTTTACAAATTGGAGAGTGGCACGGCAATGTAGATCTCAATGTCATAGAGATGGATGACTTTGAGATGATCCTTGGGCAGCACTTTGTGCGACAGGCAAAGGTACCAGTGATTCCACATCTAGACTACTTGGTACTAATGGATTGCAAGCAACCATGTATGGTAAACGTCGTTGAGAAACGGCAGTCCGCGAAAACACAACAGGTGTAGTTTGCATCCGCGGCGAGCATGACAAAGGCAGCGAAGAAAGGCAAGGAGCCCATGTATCTGGCTGCACTCCTTGGAGGTAGGGACGAAGATGAGGGAATGCGCACCCCCATCCCTTCCGCAGTGGAGAATGTCATAATAGAATTTGAAGATCGCATGCCAAAGACCTTTCCATCGGAGCTACCATAAAGAAGGGCTATTGACCATCAAATTGAGCTTGAGCCAGGGGCGAGGCCGCCAGCAAGAGCACCTTACAGATTATCAGGCCCAAAAATGATAGAACTAAGAGACAGCTTGGCGAGTTGGTGTCAGTTGGCTACATCAGACCATCAAGGTCACCATATGGCGCACCAGTGTTGTTCCAAAAGAAGAAGGATGGAGAACTTCGATTGTGTGTTGATTATCGAGCTCTTAACAGATTGACAAGAAAGAATAGATATCCGGTTCCCTTGATTGCAGATTGCTTCGATCGCCTAGCAGGGGCGCGTTACTTTTCCAAGTTGGACTTGAAACAGGGATATTACCAAGTCCGCATAGCAGAAGGAGATGAAGAAATGACCGCCTGTGTGACCAGGTATGGGTCATATGAGTTCATGGTGATGTCGTTCGGCCTATGCAATGCCCCAGCCACCTTTTGCACTCTAATGAACGACGTGTTCCGTCCGTTGCTGGATAAATCAATTGTGGTATATCTTGATGACATTCTAGTGTATAGCAAGTCTCTGGAGGAGCACAAGGTTCACCTTGCAGAAGTGTTCGAGTTGCTGCGAGAATACAAACTCTATGTAAAAAAGGAAAAGTGCCAGTTTGCTCAGGAAGAAGTGAATTTTCTCGGGCACATCATCGGAAAGGGAATAATCAAACCGGATCCACAGAAGCTCAAGGCCATAGAGGATTGGTAACCTCCAACTAATGTCCACGAGGTGAGACAGTTTTTGGTCCTAGCTACATACTACAGAAGGTTTGTGCAGGGTTTTTCAAGGTTGGCTACCCCACTTACAGACTTACTCAAAAAGGGCAGAAAGTGGTGCTGGATGGAGAAGCAGCAGCAAGCGTTTGAGCTATTAAAGCAGAAACTCACATCACAGCTTGTCCTTGCGCTTCCAGATTATGGAAAGCCATTTGAGGTGCAGACAGATGCATCTGACTATGCCATCGGGGGAGTTCTTATGCAGGAGGGCCACCCCATAGCCTATGAATCGCAGAAGTTGAATGACCGGGAACGGAATTACCCTGTGCATGAAAAAGAGATGACAGCCATAGTTCACTGCCTGAGAGGCTGGAGACACTATTTGTTGGGGGCACCGTTTGTGGTGAAAACGGATAACATCTCTTCTAGATACTTTCAAGACGCAGGTAAAACTTACCCCTAAGCAGGCTAGATGGCAGGAATTCCTTGCTGAGTTTGATATGGAAATCACTTATAATCCCGGTAAGATGAACGTTGTTGCAGATGCACTCAACAGAAAATCACAATTTGCAGCCGTGATAGAGAGTCCCGCTTCCATGCATAGTGAGAGCAGGATGCTGCTCGTAGAAGTGATGGTGGATCAGATAAAGGAAGGTCTAACACAGGATCCCTAGGCCGTAGAGTTGGTTAAGCAGGTTCGAGAGAACAGGACCAAAAAGTTTTCGATCCGAGATGGACTGTTGGTTTTCACACAAGGTCGGATCTACATTCCCAAGTGGGGGAAGCTAAAAAGGGAGTTGTTGCAAGAGTGCCATGACTCCGTGTGGGTAGGACACCCAGGACAGAAGAGAACCCTAGTGCTTATTGAGAGAGGTTTAACTATTGGCCGAAAATGAGGGAGGACGCCGACGAGTACGTCCGTTCTTGTTCCTTATCTGCCAACAGGATAAACCAGTATACAAAGCTCCAGCAGGGACACTGTCCAATCAACCATTGCCAATTCCAAGTTCAGACCGTGGGTAAGCGTGAGTTTGGATTTCATAACTCAGTTGCCAGATTCGGATGGAAAAACAAGTATAATGGTGGTTGTAGACAGGTTCTCGAAGTATGCCACATTCATAACATGTGCAGTGCCGTGTAGGGCAGAAGATGCAGCTGAATATTTCTTTAGCCATGTTGTGAAATATTAGGGTGTTCCGTTGAGCATCGTTTCTGACAGGGATGCTCGGTTCACAGGTAACTTCTGGAAGGAATTGTTCAAATTGATGGGAACTAAATTGCTGATGAGCACAAGCCATCATCCTGAGACTGACGGCCAGACAGAGAGAATAAATGCAATATTGGAGGACTATCTGAGGCACTCTGTGCGGTCCAATCAAGCCAATTGGCCGAAGCTGCTTGATGCAACATAGTTCAGCTACAACCTCCAGAAGACATCGACGAGTGGCGAAGCGTGAGTATGGATTTCAGCTAACAATGGTTGCCAGACATCGGATGGACCGCAAACAAGTATAATGAGTGGATATGTAGACTGCCCAACGGCCGCTTCTCGAAGTATGCCACATTCATAGCATTTGCAGCGCCGTGTAGGGCAGAAGATGTAGCTGAATATTTCTTTAGCCATGTTGTGAAATATTGGGGTGTTCCGTTGAGCATCGTTTCTGATAGGGATGCTCGATTCACAGGTAACTTCTGAAAGGAATTGTTCAAATTGATGGGAACTAAATTGCTGATGAGCACAAGCCATCATCCTGAGACTGACGGCCAGACAGAGAGAATAAATGCAATATTGGAGGACTATCTGAGGCACTATGTGCGGTCCGATCAAGCCAATTGGCCGAAGCTGCTTGATGCAGCACAGTTCAGCTACAACCTCCAGAAGACATGCAGCACAGTTCAACTACAACCTCCAGAAGATATCGACGAGTGGTTACTCGCCGTTCCAGCTAGCAATGGGCCAACAGCCGTTGTTACCGCAAACAGTAATGAGTGGATATCTTGGCAACTGCCCAACGGCCACTGAGTACTTAACAGACTGGCAAGACAGAGTGGACTTAGCCAGGCACAATTTAACCAAAGCAGCAGAGCGGATGAAGGCATATGCAGATCAAAGCCGTAGAGCAGTGGAATTCAATGTTGGCGACAAAGTGTTGTTGAGGATGGAGCCGGTACAGTTCAAGCCTCCGAGGGGTCTGAGCGCAGCCCTCACACGTTGATAGGACGGACCGTTTGTGATTATCGGTCGCGTCGGCAAAGTCGCCTATCAGATCCAAGTGCCCCGCCACATGCATGTGCATCCCGTCTTCCATGTGAGTCAGCTCCGCCCATACCTCGAGGATAAATTGGTCCTGTCCCGGAATCAGCTGACAAGAGCTCCTGTGAATGTCTAGTGGACAAGCCAGAGTAGGTGGTCGACAAGATTCTAGAGATGCGAAGAAGAGGGAATTGGCAACCGGGTAAGAACAGAGTTAGAAACTTTGTTCTTACCCGGTTGCCAAAGGAAACTCTGTTCTTACCCCGGTTGCCAATTCCTCTTCTTCGCATCTCTAGAATCTTGTCAACCACCTACTCTGGCTTGTCCACGACATTCGCAGGAGCTCTTGTCGGCTGATTCCGGGACAGGACGAATTTATCCTCGAGGTATGGGCGGAGCAGACTCACATGGAAGACGGGATCTTACCCGGTTGCCAAAGGAAACTCTGTTCTTACCCGGTTGCCAATTCCTCTTCTTCGCATCTCTAGAATCTTGTCGACCACCTACTCTGGCTTGTTCCACGACATTCGCAGGAGCTCTTGTCGGCTGATTCCGGGACAGGATCTTCCAATTTATCCTCGAGGTATGGGCGGAGCAGACTCACATGGAAGACGGGATGCACATGCATGTGGCGGGGCAATTGGATCTGATAGGCGACTTTGCCGACGCGACCGATAATCACAAACGGTCCGTCCCATCGACGTGTGAGGGCTGCGCTCAGACCCCTCAGGGAGGCTTGAACTGTACCGGCTCCATCCTCAACAACACTTTGTCGCCAACATTGAATTCCACTGCTCTACGGCTTTGATCTGCATATGCCTTCATCCGCTCTGCTGCTTTGGTTAAATTGTGCCTGGCTAAGTCCACTCTGTCTTGCCAGTCTGTTAAGTACTCAGCGGCCATTGGGCAGTTGCCAAGATATCCACTCATTACTGTTTGCGGTGACAACGGCTGTTGGCCCGTTGCCAGCTGGAACGGCGAGTAACCACTCGTCGATGTCTTCTGGAGATTGTAGCTGAACTGTGCTGCATCAAGCAGCTTCGGCCAATTGGCTTGATCGGACCGCACATAGTGCCTCAGATAGTCCTCCAATATTGCATTTATTCTCTCTGTCTGGCCGTCAGTCTCAGGATGATGGCTTGTGCTCATCCACAATTTAGTTCCCATCAATTTGAACAATTCCTTCTAGAAGTTACTGTGAACCGAGCATCCCTGTCAGAAACGATGCTCAACGGAACACCCCAATATTTCACAACATGGCTAAAGAAATATTCAGCTGCATCTTCTGCCCTACACGGCGCTGCACATGCTATGAATGTGGCATACTTCGAGAACCTGTCTACAACCACCATTATACTTGTTTTTCCATTCGATTCTGGCAACTGAGTTATGAAGTCCAAACTCACACTTACCCACGGTCTGATTAGAATTGGCAATGGTCGCAGTGTCCCTGCTGGAGCTTTGTATACTGGTTTATCCTGCTGGCAGATAAGACAAGAACGGACGTACTCGTCGGCGTCCTCCCTCATTTTCGGCCAATAGAAACCTCTCTCAATAAGCGCTAGGGTTCTCTTCTGCCCTGGGTGTCCTGCCCACACGGAGTCATGGCTCTCTTGCAACAACTCCCTTCTTAGCTTCCCCCACTTGGGAATGTAGATCCGACCTTGTGTGAAAACCAATAGTCCATCTCGGATCGAAAACTTTCTGGTCCTGTTCTCTCGGACCTGCTTAACCAACTCTACGGCCTGGGGATCCTGTGTTAGACCTTCCTTTATCTGATCCACCATCGCTTCTGCGAGCAGCATCCTGCTCTCACTATGCATGGAAGCGGGACTCTCTGTCACAGCTGCAAGTTGTGCTTTTCTGCTGAGTGCGTTTGCAACGACGTTTTTCTTACCGGGATTGTAAGTGATTTCCATATCAAACTCAGCAAGGAATTCCTGCCATCTAGCCTGCTTAGGGGTAAGTTTTATCTGAGTTTTGAAGTATGTAGAAGAGATGTTATCCGTTTTCACCACAAACGGTGCCCCCAACAAATAGTGTCTCCAACCTCTCAGGCAGTGAACTATGGCTGTCATCTCTTTTTCATGCACCGGGTAATTCCGTTCCCGGTCATTCAACTTCCGCGATTCATAGGCTACGGGGTGGCCCTCCTGCATAAGAACTCCCCCAATGGCATAGTCAGATGCATCTGTCTGCACCTCAAATGGCTTCCCATAATCTGGAAGCGCAAGGACAGGCTGTGATGTGAGTTTCTGTTTTAACAGCTCAAACGCTTGCTGCTGCTTCTCCATCCAGCGCCACTTTCTACCCTTTTTGAGTAAGTCTGTAAGTGGGGTAGCCAACCTTGAAAAACCCTGCACAAACCTTCTGTAGTATGTAGCTAGGCCCAAAAACTGTCTCACCTCGTGGACATTAGTTGGAGGTTCCCAATCCTCTATGGCCTTGAGCTTCTGTGGATCCGGTTTGATTACTCCCTTTCTGACAATGTGCCCGAGGAAATTCACTTCTTCCTGAGCAAACTGGCACTTTTCCTTTTTTACATAGAGTTTGTGTTCTCGCAGCAACTCGAACACTTCTGCAAGGTGAACCTTGTGCTCCTCCAGAGACTTGCTGTACACTAGAATGTCATCAAGATATACCACAATTGATTTATCCAGCAACGGACGGAACACGTCGTTCATTAGAGTGCAAAAGGTGGCCGGGGCATTGCATAGGCCGAACGGCATCACCATGAACTCATATGACCCATACCTGGTCACACAGGCGGTCATTTCTTCATCTCCTTCTGCTATGCGGACTTGGTAATATCCCTGTTTCAAGTCCAGCTTGGAAAAGTAACGCGCCCCTGCTAGGCGATCGAAACAATCTGCAATCAAGGGAACCGGATATCTATTCTTTCTTGTCAATCTGTTAAGAGCTCGATAATCAACACACAATCGAAGTTCTCCATCCTTCTTCTTTTGGAACAACACTGGTGCGCCATATGGTGACCTTGATGGTCTGATGTAGCCAACTGACACCAACTCGCCAAGCTGTCTCTTTAGTTCTATCATTTCTAGGTCTGATAATCTGTAAGGTGCTCTTGCTGGCGGCCTCGCCCCTGGCTCAAGCTCAATTTGATGGTTAATAGCCCTTCTTTGCGGTAGCTCCGTTGGAAAGGTCTTTGGCATGCGATCTTCAAATTCTATTATGACATTCTCCACTGCGGAAGGGATGGGGGTGCGCATTCCCTCATCGTCGTCCCTACCTCCAAGGAGTGCAGCCAAATACATGGGCTCCTTGCCCTTTCTTCGCTGCCTTTGTCATGCTTGCTGCGGATGCAAACTGCACCTGTTGTGATTTCGCTGATGGCCTTTACCATGCTTGCAATCCATTAGTACCAAGCAGTCTAGATGTGGAATCACTGCTACCTTTGCCTGACGCACAAAGTGCTGCCCAAGGATTATCTCAAAGTCATCCATCTCTATGACATTGAGATCTACATTGCCGTGCCACTCTCCAATTTGTAAAGCAACTCCCTGAGCTACTCCTGAAACTTTTTTGGAGGGTGAGTTGATGGTTTTGAAGTCCCGTCGTCTTTCTCATACTTGAGACCAATTTTCTTGGCCCTCTGCGGTGTAATATAATTATGTGTAGCTCCAGTGTCCACCAATGCAGTAGTTATTTTCCCACCATGAGTGGCCTCCACGAACATCAACTTGTTATTCACGGCTGTGGCTGGCATTTCCTCAACCTCATCTAGAGCGTTGAGTAGTCTACTCGCTCCCAACTTTTGAGAGGAGATAGACCTTTCTGATACTTCACCGTCAATAGAACTCACTCTCTGTTGTTCCAGACACAAATATGCTCTATGATTTTTGCTGCAAACATAGCAGATGATGATTAACTTCTCAGCTGTCTGGTCTGGGGGCGGATTTTTCACTGGCCCCTTTACTGAGTTCTGTGTCTTGACACTCCACTTACTTGAGCCTGAAGAGGAGCTCCCTTTCCCTCTGTCATTTGATTTGTTAGAGTTCCTGGAGGTGGATTTGGAACGCGACCCCCTTGAAGACTCCCTACTTTGAGTCTGTTGCACTCTTGATCTGCCTTTGCTTTGCTCATCACCACCCTTGCTTGGGCCCTCTGACCTGTAATCAAGCAAGCGGTCGGCTGCGGCTATGGCTGCTGACAATGTCTGCACATTCTTTCTTCGCAGCTCTGTCTGGGCCCACTGTTGTAGACCTTTCATGAACTGGAACAAGCGGTCTGCATCGGACATATCCTTGATTTCCAACATCAATGCTTGAAAGGACTTGATGTAGTCTCTTACTTTACCGGACTGCTTTAAATCCATCAATTTTAATCTCGCCACCCACGCTGAGTTCCCAGACGGAACTGGTCACGCAGAGCTGCCTTCAGCTCATCCCAAGTGTCAATTTGAGTTACAACTCGGCCTGTTTTCTTATCCTCGGCTCGAGTTCGCCACCAAAGTTTCGCACTACCTGTGAGGTATGCGGCGGCTGTTCTGACCTGTGCCTCATCATTGAGGCCTGTCATGTTAGATAAATACTCTTCAATATCCCAGATGTAATTTTCCAAAATTTTGTCATCACGCTGTCCATCATAAGGTTCCGGTTCGCGAACCTTTAGTTTTGCAGAGCTCCTATGTCCACTCGCAGCAAGGATGCTCTTCACAAGAGCGAGATCATCGCTTAGCCTCTTCTGATTAGCAATGCTCTCGGAGAGCTGCTCTCTCATTTCGAACAACTCTGCTTCCAAAGTACTGATCCTGGGCCCCGGAGTAGTATCTTCGAGCTGCGTAACTCACGTGGCTAGATCCAAGGCAATTACCTTGGTGCGTATCCTTGTCTCACCTTGTTCACCTTCCTGACTCTGATCATCGCTGTCAGCCATCTTGGGCGAGAGATTACTACAAAACTTTATTGGACGGAATACACTAGCGCTTTCTCTTGGTGGTGGTAATGCAAGGCTAACTCGTGGGTCAAGCTCTGATACCAGCTGTCACGGGTTCAGGGATTTCACTCCTTAGCCCATGCGGCACTGCGACGATCCGTGAGGATTCGCAGACTACACCTTCTTCCTTTTCAGCGAGAACCTGCATGAGTTAGCTCAATTGCAAACCAAACAATGCATGCACCATAAAATAAATATGCCAACCAAGATTCGGAAAACAGAGCTCTGTATTAATCAAAAAGTGTTCCACGAGCTGGATTACAAAGGGGCTTCACAAGCCAAGAGTATTTACAAGGTACTAGGTCGGACTCAGCTGAAAATGCCCAGCAATATACAAAGGGACCACTGCACGGTCTGGACAACCACAGAGTCACGTTGCTCCCAACTCGGCAACTTCAAGGAGACTGATGCAAGGACGTTGAGTGCTACTCTCACCCGAGCTCGCCCAACAATTCTATCCGGCTCACTTTCTGACCACTGTGCTGCTTCTTATGTTTCCCACTGTGATGGTTCACCATGCCACCACTGAAGATGCGACCCAAGGCCCACAACAGACCCAAGTCGGATGACGCGTTGCCTGCTGCACTCTTGCACATTGACAGAAGTCAGAACCAAGCACGACCCGTATGCTCAATCCAACGCAATCTCACCGAGTTCTCATAGCATTTGCCAGACTGCCTCCTGCACGGGCATACCGGCTGTTCACTTGCTTTGCATCATTGCGCATGCATTGCATTCACTAAGATTCGCATTCACTTTCATTCGCATTGTTCTCGTTTAACTCGGGGCACTGGAGAGCTCAGATCGCTTGTTTGCTTGGTGGGGGAGATATCTTCGAAACATCAAAAGCAGCACAATGGTCAGACAGTGAGCCGGATAGAATTGTTGGGTGAGCTCGGGTGAGAGTAGCACTTGACCTCCTTGGATCAGTCTCCTTGAAGTTGCCGAGTTGGGAGCAACGCGACTCTGTGGTTGTTTGGACCGTGCAGTGGTCCCTTTGTATATTGCTGGGCATTCTCGGCTGAGTCCGACCCAGTACCTTGTAAATACTCTTGGCTTGTGAACACGTTGCGCGCAGCTTATGCCCTACCTCCACCATAACCCAAAAAAAGACATATAGCTCAAGCAATAATAACGACAAGGTCAGACTATAGCCAATTGTCGGAAATGACACTGGGGATAAAAACAATACCAAGAACCAAGTTGTGTAAGCAATCTGATGATAGTAGTTCGGACTAGGGCATTATCATGAAGGGCCATTAAAGCCCATGGAAAGTGTAGACACCTGTAGTTTGATCAAAGCACTATTACTCTTAATATTACACTAACTATCCTCGCAAATTGACAACATACCATCAGTTAAACCTATCTAACTCCCCTCTTACGACACTCTTTCGGTCATATTCGTCTTATAAGTCAATTAAATAGGCCAATATAAGTCTCTTCTTGGCTAAATCCTCTTCTTATCCTCTTCTAGACTGCTTCTATTAGCTTCTTAGACTATCAATCCATTTCAATGGATTGATTAGACCTCTCAAAACTCTATCAAAACCCTAATTTTTCTCTAAGAGTGAGAATAACTAACCTAACCTAGGTTAATTAGCCCTAACTATGGTCAACCTCTTCTAAAAACTAGTCAAAACTTATTTTGACTTGCTAAAGTGTTTTTTGGGCTTTTTCATTTGTCTCACATGCACCCAAATCTCTCACTTTCCCAAATGGAAAACTATAAATAGCCCACTACCCCCCTCTCGTTTACAAGAACACTTATTCCCTCTAACATAAACTATAGTATTATTGCTAGGATTAGGAGTTTTATTTGATTTTATTAAGCTATTTGCTTTATCCATTGCAACACACCGCACACCATGGAGTAAATGGGAAGAACCATTGGCCTTGAAGCCATTAATGGTGAGCTCCCATTCTCTTAAGCACAAACTGATTGCTTAGATCCTTAATAGGCTCACTTATTTAAGCTTTCAAGGATAAAGGGTAATTATATTTGTTAAGTTTATTTGTTTGCTTCAAGGTTAATATATGCAAAATAGGAATCCTTGTTTACATCTTATATGATGGTCCACTGATTGGTTTTGCACAAAGCTTTGGGGTTTCTTGAGCTATGGAATGGGGTAAGAACACTCAAGAAACCCCAAAGCTTTGTGCAAAACCAATCAATGGACCATCATATAAAATGTAAATAAGGATTCCTATTTTGCATACATTAACATTGAAGCAAACAAACAAACTTAACAAATATAATTACCCTCTATTCTTGAAAGCTTAAATAAGTGAGCCTATTAAGGATCTAAGCAATCAGTTTGTGCTTAAGAGAATGGGAGCTCACTCACTATTAATGGCTTCAAGGCCAATGGTTTTTCCCATTTGCTCCATGGTGTGTGGTGTGCTGCAATGGATAAAACAAATAGCTCAATAAAATGAAATAAAACTCCTAATCCTAACAATAATACTATAGTTTATGTTAGAGGGGGGGGTAGTGGGCTATTTATAGTTTTCCATTTGGGAAAGTGGGAGATTTGGGTGCATGTGAGACAAATGAAAAAACCCAAAAAACACTTTAGCAAGTCAAAGTAAGTTTTGACTAGTTTTTAGAAGAGGTTGACCATAGTTAGGGCTAATTAATCTAGATTAGGTTAGTTAATCTCACTCTTAGAGAGAAATTAGGGTTTTGAAAGAGTTTTGAGAGGTCTAATCAATCCAATGAAATGGATTGAGAGTCTAGGAAGCTAATAGAAATAGTCTAAAAGAGGAGAAAAAGAGGATTTAGCCAAGAAGAGGCTTATATTAGTCTGTTTAATTGACTTATAAGAGGAATACGACGGAAAGAGTGTCGTAAGAGGGGAGTTAGATAGGTCTAACTAATGGTATGTCGTCAATTTGCGAGGATAGTTACTGCAATATTAAGAGTAATAGTGCTTTGATTAAACTACAGGAAAGAAAGCAAATAGTCAAACCTTATTATAGGAAAGAAGGTACAACAATCAAGGAAGATGAAGAACTATTTTATCAAAGCATTTAAAGTTCACGTAGTTTTCCATTCAACCAATTATTGTATGATTTCAAACAAGTTTTAGTTCCTTTTAACCATAGTTTGTGCTTTAAGGTGATTAGAAGCCCTACTATGCATCTTTTAAAATGCAAACAATTGGCTTTGGCCTGGCGAGAATTGCTTTGTAGATCTTAAACATGCTGCAACCCTCATTATTGTGTTTATAACCATAGTTCATGAGTTGAATTCCTGAGTTCCCAATTCCACCTCCCTAATTATTTGACAACTATTATCGAGCGGCATCCACACTGCTCCATCAAGTTGTCTCATGATCCTCGTAAGGGTATTATTCTCAAGATCGACAAACTTCCAAACTAACTAGGCAACCATCCATGCTGAGCTTCATCTACACTAGATCCCTTCCCATCTTCAAAGTATGGGTTTCTTTAAAATATGTGTCTTTCATCAGCAAATTTTCCACCCATTTGGTTTGTCTTTGAACTTTCCCTCTATCTATATTTAGAAGGCAGACTGTTTAACAAAATAGCTTTGACATCTGCGTCTTCTACCGTAGCATTAATGTATGCCAATTATCTGATGAGAGACCTCAGATTGTTTATGTGGCTAGATACTGTGACTTTGTCATCCATTTCACATAACAATTTTAATTTCTGAACCACAAATTAATAGCAGCAAAGTGAAAGTGATAGTCTATATTCTAATGGAAATAAATTCAACAGAGAAACACTAATTCTGTATTCTGATTTTGTATATGAAATTAATGCAAAGAATATTGAATGTCTGAATTTGTACAGTAAAGGAATGTCACAGTCATCTATAAGAAAATATTTTTCAAGAGAAAATACCAGAAAAAATTGCATGTGCATGGTATCACCTTTGACTGTACTTTTGTGCCACAAAACAGCTTCTTTCTAGTTTGAAACTTCTTTTGTCACGATATTTTCCGTTTCAGTCTACGAATGTGCCTTTGAGTTTGTTTTAGAAGTCAATAATGATGAGTTGTGTGTCCTACATGAACTGTATCTCACACAAACTGTATAGAATTCTGGTAATTCAGAATTGCTGGAACTTGAAACTCGTCGTGTCAACACATCATTTTCAAGTAGAATGTTGTGCACAGACTCTTGTGCCCTAGACATCTGGTGTGTTGGAGAAATCCCATCGAAAGTACAGGGTCATTTTATGTCTGACATCTCTGTCAAGACTCAAACATGGCAACTGGTCTTTAAAATGGCGACTATTCTGTCGTTTATCTCCTCAAATTGTTGTTCCTCTGATCTCTCAATGTTTGTATTCCTTGTCAGATCTTGCTTTTGTCGTGCTGTATGAGTCTATATCATCTTTGCAAAATCACTGTTATGTTACTTTTTTGACCTCACGATTTAATTTTTTCATGCATCAACAGCAGCTGTCAAAACAGCCTCTGCAGACATTTTTTTTTTTGATGCCTTAAATATATCAATGGTGACTGCCAATGAAACGACTCTTTTCTGCGAGTCACAGCCTTCTGTTCACGATTTGCAATCTTGTATTCGAATTAACCAATTCTGGTAATTCAGAATTGCTGGAACTTGAAACTTGTCCTGTCAACACATCATTTTCGAGTAGAATGTTGTGCACGGACTCTTGTGTGTTGGAGAAATCTCATCAAAACTACAGGGTATTTGATGTCTGACATCTCTGCCAAGACTCGAACATGGGGACTGGTCTTTAAAATGGCGACTGTTCTGTCGTTTATCTCCTCAAACTGTTGTTCGTCTGATCTCTCAATGTTTGTATTCCTTGTCAGATCTTGCTTTCATTGTGCTGTACGAGTGTATATCATCTTTGCAAAATGACTGTTATGTCACGTTTTTGACCTCACGGTTTGATTTTTTCATGCATCAAGAGCAACTGTCAAAACAGTCTCTGCAAACAATGTTTTTTTGATGCCTTCAATATATCAATGGTGACTGCCAATGAAATTGACACTTTTCTGCAAGTCACAGCCTTCTGTTCATGATTTGCAATCTTGTTTTTGAATTTCAAGCACCAATGACTATGATACCAATGTTAAAAGATGTGAACAGAGAAATAATGAAGAGCAATCATAATGCACACATTGTAAGTTGTATGTCCGTCATTATTTTATGCAAGAGATAGTTACAAAATGAAGTGGTTACAACCGTCCACTAGTTAATACATGTTAATAGTGACTTAATAATAGACTATAAGCCTTATATTCCTACACTTGTGCCTTTACCCAACAGAAAAACAATGGTCAATAATTACAGCACATGGTATGTATGGTTAGCTGTCCACTAGTTAATACATGTTAATAGTGACTTAATAATAGACTATAAGCCTTATATTCCTACACTTGTGCCTTTACCCAACAGAAAAACAATGGTCAATAATTACAGCACATGGTATGGTATGGTCAGCTGTCTTATGCCCTACCTCTACCATAACCCAAAAATGACAACCACATGGTATGATCAGCTGTCTTAAATTACACCAAGACGAAAAACAATACTAACAGCCAAATTCTGTAAGCAATCCCATGAAAACAGTTAGGACCAGGGCGTTAACAGTAAGGCCAATTAAAACCCATAGAAATTTATAAGACGAATCCTAGTATAAGAAAGAAGGTACAACAATCAAGGAAGATGAAGAGCTGTTCTATCAAAGTATTCAAGGTTCCCATAGTTTTCCATTGAGCCAATTATTGATGATTTCAAACAAGTTTTAGTTACTTATAACCACAATTTGTGCTTTCAGGTGCTCAGAAGCTCTACTGTGCATCTTTCAAAAGCAAACAGTTAACTTTGGTCTGGTGAGAATTACCATGTAGATCTCCGCAATGCTCAAATATGTTGCAACCCCCATTGAGTCCAAGTCTATTATCTCTACCATGTTGCATTGTTTCATGCTGTAATGTTTACATATGAGCACCCGTTGCACCAAGTGGGTGACCAAGGACAATTTCTTTACAAGCATTTAAGTTTTGAGTGTCCATTTGTATGAAGTGAAGGCATCATTTATCAAAAAAGTCAACAACATTCATTTCTAGCCGAGTTGCCTTGATGCAAGTGGAAGTGCAATAGCTGGGTCAATTCCTCTGAAGCTAGATCTTGATCGATGTTAACCTCCTGAATGCATTGAGAATAGCCATTCTTGACCACCAAGACAACTGTAACTTCGTCATTCACTTGTCTTGAAGTTTCTGCAGTAGTTGTAGAAAGGTTTTGACTTGGTTAGATCAGCAAGGGAGGTATTTGGTTGAATTCCATCCTCAACAAATATTGTAAAAATATTTTTCCTTTCTAGTTCTAGAGTCAATAGTCTTAATGTCTACAAGGATCATTCTATCTTTGATATCTTTTACTGCAGCAGAAAATGCAGCTCATCATTTACTGATCCTCTACTTTGATAGCCTGGAATACAATCCCTCTTACTTATCAAACTCCATGAAAAAGTTAGGACAATGGGATTTTCGGAAATGAGATGGCCCTAGGTAGAGGTCGGGGACTCCAAACTAGAAGTCTCCGAGACCTTAGGAGACCATTACCTGGACAGCTTCTGAGACACGTACGACCCTAGTCTGAGATGTGCTGCAGACCGGGAAATACATGTTTGGCTTGTCAATTGCTATCTCCCATAAGATGGTTTATGTCATGTCTCAATCTATTGTGAAGTTAATTAATTCTTAAGCAGATTTCAAAGTAAGTAATTAGTTATACGGGGTGCACTAAGCTTATTCAACAAGCCTCTTGTTGAGAAAACTAGCTATTAACTTGTTTCCCCTAATCAATTATGATAATTTTACTCAAATGTTTCTACTCTAGGTTGCTAGACACACTATCTCATCATTGTCTTAAGTGAATCCACCAGCCTGGTCTTCATAACTTGACTAAGATCTAGACCATCATCTCTGTTTAAGTTAGCAGGGTGCTTGTCTAATCTCCATTGCCTTTATCCAGCTTCTGCTTCGCTAGAAATAATCTTCATAATGCCAACGTACCTCCACCTGTTTCAGGCCTCATACGTACTGGTGCTTACTCCCATGGGTATGAGTACGCTCTGGCTACGTTCCACAGGCTTTGGGTATGTGCCCCGGGTACGGAAATCTGTACCAGGGATGTACCCAGGGCCTGTGGGGTACCCACAGCGTACCCACATGTGTTTTTTAAAGTGCAAAAAAATAAATAAAACTTGAGGGCTTTGACTGGAATTGAACCTTGGAAAGTTCGTGTGAGATTCAATATTGCCAATAGGCTCTGAAGGGTCAAGAGAGATGAAAAGGACTTCATTTGGCTGACTTACTATTTGGGTGCTTTCTTGTTGCTCCTCGTGGGTCCTTTATTCTCCAGTCAATTTGGAAGGCATGGGAACAAGTGAAGCACTTGGTGGTTGGGCAGCCTATCTTCTGTTCCTTTGACACTAGGTGCCAAACCTACAAATCGATTTTGTCGAATCTGAAATATAATGACAAGATCTTTGCCTTGACAAGAGGCTGCTCTGCCCTCCTTGGTTTGAGAAAGGAATTAAAATATTTCATGACTTGTACAGATTTGGGAAGTGGATGGAATGGGCAGACCTTAAAGCTTTCTATAAGCTTCCTCAATCTCAGTTCAGAATGTATACAATGCTCAGAAATGCTTTCACAGCTCCCTCTATTGGACTAATTATGGAGGATGAGAATGACTTTTGGGATACTATGAGGTGGCTCAAAGGGCCCCTTCTCCAAGAGGCTACCTCCAAACAACTCTATAAAAAGATTGCCTTCTCCCCAAACCTTTCCCTGGGCCTTAACAATAAGTGGAATGTTTGTGAGCCCATTAGTAGATGGACTCATAGATTTAATGTTTTGTGGTCTTCTTGTATTCAGTCAAAGAAATCTTGCTTTAGATGGCTTTTGATTCATAGAATAAGCTTGTTGTTGGATTCTAATATATTATAGGTTGCTGAGACTGTTAAAATATAACACATTATGCCATAGAATGTATAAACAATTATGTAGTTGTTCGGTTGTTAACTGTTCAACCACCTCTTTCTCAATAAATAAACCTCTCCATGTGTCATTTCAACAGTGCAGTTTGCTCTTCTGTATTCTTTCTTCTCTTTGCATATTCTAACATTGGTATCAGAGCGGTCGGTTTGTAGTTCGAGGAAGCCTTGTCAATCAGACATGAACTGGAAGTTTGGGGAAGCCCTAGTAGGGCACAAACTGAAGAAATTATTTCACCGCTTATTGTAGAAAACTGTTCGATTTGCAGTCATGATCTTGTTCGCTGAATATAGCTCAAGTCGTTTATTAGAATCAGTCGCTCAAAAATCTGTTCCATTGACAGAGTAAAGACCTTTCAATCGTGAGGAATCAGAGAAGGCAAGACCATCGTTCAAAGCTGGAGACAACCATTCACAGAGGCTGTTTGTGAGGTAAAGATTTTTTTGGCAAAATTGTGGTTCGAAGCGCAGAAGACGTGGGCCGTGATCGAAGGTCACCACTTGCAAATACCCAGTCGAAAATCCAAACCATTTTGGTCAACAGGCAGAGGTAATCCGTGAAGGCAAGGGCAACAAATCCATCAAGGCACCGTGGCAGAATCAGTCACCATTTAAGGTTGTGCAAAAGCTCCATTTAGAGAAATTGTGGAAAGCCAGGGCATGGCAGAGGCAAAGTTTGACGGATGAAGAAAGGGGTGAATATTCGAAGGGTCTCAAGGGCATTATTTGTTTTGAATCAACAAAGGTATTCACATTCTTTTGAATAATCAAATTCGGAGGAATAAGAAATAATATTCTTTTTAATCATAGCAAATAAAGAAGGTATTGGAGGGGTACATTTGCATGTGAGTTAATTTCATCTCATACTTTGTTCGAGAAATTAATTTTATTACTTATTCGAATAATAATACTTGGTTGAATAAGTAATATAGTTTATTAAGTGTGGGCAAAATTTTTATTTTATTATTTTTCGTTACTTTGGAATAATAAAATGGCAAATATATCACACTTGACTTTGCCGGAGACACAAAAATTAACGGGCACTAATTTCAATGTTTGGAGTCATAAGATTTTAACGGTTGCGGAATTTCGTGATTGTGATAAAATAATCAAGGGTGAAAATCGACCAGCGACGAACTTCGAGGATTATGACAAACGTCATAAGGAAGCATTATTGCTTCTCAAGTTATCGGTGTCGGATGATTTGATACCGGAAGTGTGGAATGCCACTGTGGCAAGCACGTTGTGGGCCAGTCTGAGGGATAAATATCAGACGTCAGAAAAGAGTCGGGTTTTATACCTGAAGAATATGCTCTTTTCCGTAAAGTTACAAGAAGGTGGATCGCTGTTTGAGCACCTACTTCGGATGAAAGACCTTCGAGACCAGTTATCTTCCATCAACAAAAAGGTGGACGACGATGATATGGTGGCTCTGGTTTTGAACAACTTACCTTCTTCGTATGAGTCATTTGTGGAGGCACTCCATTTAATGGTTGAAAGTCTAAACACTCACGTTTGACAAGGTGAGTTCCTACTTGTTACAAAAGGAGCGGAGACAACTTCAGGCAGAATCTAATTGTGACCATGCAGAGAGTGCTCTTGTCACTCAGTCAAAGGGAAAGTGAAACGTCAATCTGGTGATGTCTTCCACTCGGTATCAGGTCACATGTTATTACTGTCACAAGGTTGGGCACCTCAAGAAGGATTGCCGGAAGCCGATGTATGATCTTTCGAAGTAAAACAAAAAGCCATGTAATGAGGAACATGTGGCAGCTAGTTGCAGAAGAACGGGATTCGGATGACGAGTATGCTCTTTACTGTCTTACGACATCATGCTCAAATGACAGTGGTACCAGTTGTTGGATTATTGACTTTGAAGTGCAAGTCAAGCACACTTTTCATGTCGTAGGGACATGGTATGTTTAATTTACTACAAATATTTGTTTTGAATCCAAGTAGTACTAGTTGAAATGAAGAATGACACTTGCAGTAGAAGGGATTTGAGATATATGCAACTTGATGTGAATGAGATAATGCTCATAAATTGTTGGTACGGTTTTGTTAGATATGTACCTTTTTTACAAAAGAATCTTCTATCTATTCGTCAATTTTTTGAAAATCCCAATATTTAAATGGATTCATGGGAAATTGCAGTGTCATTGTCTTCTGATTGAAACAGTAGACGGATAATTGTCCTTGGTATTTTAATTAGGTGGTTAGCTATCGAAAATGTTGTCTCCGATAGCTGCGATCAACATGAATGCATGTGTGGAGGACAGCTCCACCAGGTTTAGGATGTGCAGGAGGCTGCAATGCCTTGGAGAGGAAGCACATTCCTCACCAAATCTGTTGACTTGGATACAGTCAACCTACATGCACCTATTGTGGAGTAAAGTATCCACTCCGAAATAGGTGAAAAAATATGGGAGGGGACATGCCTTGGGAGGATGGATTTCCTCATTCTGAAGAACAATTTGTCAAATGTGGATGGAGACTCCACTATTCCAAATGCATTGACGGTGCATGGTGAGATGGAAATGCCCAGCCATCACTCAGAGGCAGCCTTACTTGAAGGACATTTAGAGCATTGAAAGGTGTTGCTCATTGTGTTGTGACGATCTATCCCAACAGAGGGGGATAGAATGAGTTGCAAATAGATATAGTAGAAAAGGGAAGTTCGTGGCCATTGTCAGTCCTGGCACCCCTTCTAGTGCTGTGAGAATGGTTATTTAGGTAGTTGAGTACAGGAGCATCTGTATGAGGTGACTGAGATGGATTATTTCTTCTACTATTGAAGAGTTGGTTGTAACTCCTCTACAGATGGTCACATTTCTCTTGTTGATAAAAGTAGGAGGAGCACTACATTGGTTTTGCTAAGGATTGATTTCGATGGTGACTTGATTGTAGGATAATTGAGTCTGTGGTAAGACTCCAGCAGGCTACACAAGCCTGGAGACACGATTTTTGAATCCACAATCTTGAGGTTCTGATTCCAAGCACTAATGGAGATGGGGCTGACACTGAGGAGCCATTGGTGATTCATCACTGGTCAATGAATCATCAAACAGAGAACCAGTGGACCACTTGCCATATCTTTTGTTCATGCAGAGACCAGTATTTTTGTGAGGGCGGTTGTGTTCAGGGAAGAAGAAGGATGCAGAGTTCCAATTCACCATTTTGCGAGATTATTGAGGAGGTTGGTGCCAACGTTGTGGCAGTCTGTAAATGTACATGACTAAACATATGTGCTGTAGGGCAAATTTGTAAGCTTGTCGAGGCTCATTACCGACTATGTATTGGTTTCCATGTTCTTGCACGCCATTAACAATGCACTAAAAGATATTGGAAAAATTGATTGAAGTCAAAAATGTAGTGGCTGATGCTAGAGATGTGCAGATGTTCATCTGCAACCACCATACGTCATTGGCACTCTTCCTGTAGCTTTTCGAGGAAGTGCAATTCCTCAAGCCAGTGGACACGTCTTGCATCGTATTTTATTTTGCTGGATAGGATGGCTGAGTTGCAGGACATCATTACAGTGCAAGGTCATGACATCAGAGTGGTCTAGGTGGGATTGTCGAAGACAGAGCCCAGGGGAAGAAGGTGAAAGCAATTGTGGTGAATGAAACATTTTGGATAATGTGAGATATATCACATCCGTGGGTAGTGTTCTCCAGTTTTCAATGTGATAAAATATGGGTATTCTGAGAACCCTAGCCTTGGTGAGAGTATACGAATGTATTGATAGTATGCTTGGCCAGATGAAGGTTGCTGTTCGAGCAAGGGACCCCACCTTGGATTCTACCATCACCATATTCAACCTAATCATTGAGCGGAGATGGGAGAAGTTGAACACTCCATTTACATCATGGCTGCATATGCACTAAATCCGAAGTGGTATGTTGAGAGGCCTGGCAGAGTTCTCCCAGTAGATGATGAGGATGGCGAGGAAGGGTTTCCTGAAAGCCCTAAAAAAATGTATAATGTAGAGGATACTTCACGAGTCAGAACTGATTGGCTCAAGTTCGCTTATCTGGATGGCTACAAAAAATCATCTAAGATAGACATGACCACATTGGCACATGAGACTCCAGGGTTAGTTGGTGGCAAAATTGTACGTGGACATGCAGGATTGCTACGTATCCACTTGCTAGCTTCGTCTTCTTTCTCAGCCAATCTAGTTCCTCTGCTTTTGAGAGGAATTGGTCAACATATGGGTGGATCCACTCTCTTAAGAGGAACAAACTTACCTTTAAGAGAGCAGAGAAACTTTATTTGCTGTACATAGTGCCTTGTGTCTCATGGATCGCAAGACACCTACGTACAAGGAGAGCCCAACATTGCGGTGGGATGTGGATCCTGAGGATGCAAGACAGGATTGATGAAGATTTCAGGAGCAGCGAGGACTGCAAAATTGATATCTCAAACTTGCAGATGCAGATGACGTTGATATAGATACTCCTAGTGAGGAGGAGCGGTTTGCAAGTGTTCCTTCGGAGGGCTTTGATAGTGATTTTTGAGTTGTACTTGTCACTTGTCATTTTTGTTATGAGACATGACATAATATTTCGTAGCATATGTAATGTCTTACCCAATGTGTAGTTGTACTCTTCTCATGTTGATTATTGAAGAGTAAGAGTAAGACTTGTTTTAAATTTTCAGCTTTACTATTTACAGGGATATTTAGTCTTTCATTGTCATGTTGCACGCAGTTGTTGAACATTGAATATAATATATATAGCTGTAGCATTTTGGGCCTTGGCTTATGTGACCTGAATAATTGGATTAATCATTAGTGCGTTTCAATCTTACAAAACTTTCAATTTTAAGTCTTAGGTTATTGAATTATTCTTTATTCATGTTATATTTGTAAAATTAATAAAATATATATATTTTTTATCAGCCGCCCCCTTGCCGTGGATTTGAAATTTTCAAAAAAATTTGCCGTCCCAGAAACCCCGTCCCCGACGTCCCGTCTTCCTGGAGGTCTCATAGGTAACTATGGTTGAAAGTCAAACACTCACGTTTGACAAGGTGAGTTCCTACCTGTTGCAAAAGGAGCGGAGACAAGTACAGGCAGAATCTAATTGTGACCATTCAGAGAGTGCTCTTATCACTCAGTCAAAGGGAAAGTGGAAATGTCAATTTTGGTGAGTCTTCTACTTAGTATCAGATCACATAAACAAAAAATTATTACTGAATCACAAGGTTGGGCACCTCAAGAAGGATTGTCGGAAGCTTAAGTATGATCTTTCACAACAGAACAAAAAGCCATGTATTGAGGAACATGTGGCAGTAAAGTTGCAGAAGAATGGGACAGTACGCGTTGCTGGATCATTGACTCTTGTGCGTCTGCACACTTTTTATGTCATAGGGACTGGTATGTTTCACTTACTACAAATATTTGTTTTGAATCAGTAGTACTAGCTGATGGAGAATCACTTGCAGTAGAAGGGATAGGAGATATATGCATTGTATTGAATAATGGTCATAAATTGTTGGTACGAAATGTTAGATATGTACCTTCTTTACAAAAGAATCTTCTATCTATTCGTCAATTGACTGAAAATCCCAAATTTCTTTGGATTTTTGTGGAAAGAAGTGTGTTGTCTCTGATGTGAAAGAAAGACGAATAATTGCCCTTGGTATTGGGGAAGGTGGTTAGTATCGACTTGTTGATCCGGCTGCGATCAACATGAATGCACGTGTGGAGGACAACTCCACCATTTAGGATGTGCAGGAGATTGCAATGCTTGGGAGGAAGCCATTCCTCATAAATCTGTTGACTTGGATATAGTCAACCTACATGCACCTATTGTGGAGGGAATATCCACTATGCTAGGTGTACGGGAGGCGGACATGCCTTGGGAGGATGGATTTCCTCATTTTGAAGAACAATTTGTTGTGGATGGAGACTCCACTATTCCAAATGCACTGACGATGCATGGTGAGATGGCATGCCCAGCCACTCAGAGGTCCTTGCTCGAAGGACAATAGAGCATGACCAGTTTGCTCATTGTGTTGTGAACAATCTTTCCCAACAGAGGGGGATAGATGAGAAAATAGATGAGGAGATTGATTCTCACTGAGACTACCATTGCTGAGATGGAGATGGTTATTTCTCCTATTATTGCGGAGTTGGTTCTAACTCCTACTGCACACATGGTCACATTTCTCTTCTTGAAAAAGTTGGATGAGCACTACATGGTTGTGCAAGGACGTGATCGAGGTGACTTTGATTGCAGGATGATTGAGTCTTTGTACAGACTCCAGTTAGGCTACACAAGCCTGGAATAGAGTTTTCAATCAACTTCTCCGAGGTTCTGATTTCAGCACTCTGGAGATGGGGCTGACACTCTCAGCCATTAGGCGATTCATCACTGGTCAATGAATCACGTAATAGAGAACTTGTGGACCACTTGTCATATCTTTTGTTCATGGATCTTTTGTATCATGGGACCAGATTTTTGTTTTGCAGTTCTTCATTTGACAACCGCAACACAGTCATGGACTGATCAAATTTTGAAGTCCAACCTATGGCACAATTTGTAGATGTAATGACTAAACATATGGGTTTTAGGAAATTTGTAAAATTTCAGGACAAACTTTGTCTTGTTTCCGGTTTAGTCATTAAGAGGGGCTGTTAAAATATAACACTTTATATAGCATGTAAAACAGTTATGTAGTTGTTCGGTTGTTAACTGTTCAACCACCTCTTCCTACAATAAATAAACCTCTGCCTGTGTCATTTCAACAGTGCAGTTTGCTCTCTCTATTTCTTTCTTCTCTTTGCATATTCAAATAGAGACTAGGCAAGCTTTTTTTCTTGCAACAACCCCCATACTATAGTGCAAATTGTTTAGAGGGGTAAAAATAGGCATTGTACGGCCCAAATACCCAGTCAGTGGATGGATTGTTTTTGGGCAGTTTGGGAGAAAACACCCCAGTAAGCTGCCAAAATGCCCACTAAGTCTAGAATGACAAAACGAGGGTTCAGAAGAGGCTTTCAAACGGGCTCCTGATATAATTGGACTAAGAAAGAAAAAAGAGAGGAGAATGACTTTGGAGAGATGCTATGAGAAGGCTGAAAGTAGCCCCTTCTCCAAAATTGTCTCTAATATAGTAATATCAACTTTGTAAATAATATATGACGTGTATCCCCAGGCTTTTCCAAATGGGCCTTAACAAGGCAAGTAGGACATGATTGTGAGCCCAGTTGAGTAAGTTGGACTCATAGATAATGAAAGTTTTGTGATCTTCTTGTATATCAGTCAAAGAAATGGATTATTTAAATTCAAAATCACCTTGTTGTTGGAATCGAATATATGACCAGAAGTCGATAAAACTGACAAATAGCTAAGGGGAAGACTTAAAAAAATCATAAATGATTCATAAAACAAAGGGTGGTTGGGAGATGATCTGGATGGCACACAGCATACCCATAATGTATGAGAAATCCTAAGGTATCATTATTAAAACTGTTGCTGAAATATGAGCATCAAAAACTGTACCCATTTCCATGGTGAAACAGTCTAAGATGCTATGAGATGGGTCAATGCTGCTGCTTAGTTGACCAAGAGTGCTACTGTTGCTTCCAAACAACTTTTTCGTGCAGACTGACACATTCTGTGGTGCCTGAATCCTTGGGTCTTAACAATGAGCAGTGGTTAAGCTGTTATGCTCAGGCCACCACCAGTAGATGGACTCATAGATATAATCATGCTCGGTTGGATCATCTCAATATTTAATGCCTAAAGATATACCGGGTGCAGGTATGGCCCGGATACGGGGGTGGGAGGGGCAGGATACAGAGGTTGTCCATTTTGCTGTCAATACATGGAGAAACATACAGCAGATAGGATACTTTTGAAGCTATACGTATATCTTTTCAACCGGAATCTTATTACTTCAAGGAATATTATATATATGATTTTTTATTAGATTTAAATGTGGAAGAATAATACAAAATTGTAATATTTATCTATAGTAAATGATTTTATATATATTTATATTTTTTACTGTTTAAAAATATATTGTACGAGCATACCCATAGTGTACCCGAGGTTTTTAAAACTTTGCGTTTGAGCATACCGTACCTATTCCCATACTGAAACAGTAAATGACCTCAAATTTTATTGCATGCGGTAGGTATTTATGGTTGAGAATAGGATTGGAGAATGCCACATGTAATCTACTTTTCTTTACTGGGGCATTGTTTTGATGCATTTGGAGTATTTAGTGTCGTTTACTCATCTTATGTTTTCATTGAGCACATCTTGGAAAAGAAAAACACATAATTCTTCTTTCTTATGTTATAGATGGTGCTAACACATGCTATAACATGTCTTTTCACTTGAACAACTAAGTGAATGGTAGGGGGCTTGTTTTATATCTTTGAATTTATCCACACCTTCTTTGTTTACCTCAAATTTGATTGCACGAGGTAGGTATTTATGGTTGAGAATAGGATTGGAGAATGCTTCATGTAATCTAATTTTCTAATTTCCTGTACCGGGGCTTTGTTTTGATGCATTTGGAGTATTTAGAGAGCACATCTTGGAGAAGAAAAACACACAACTTCTTTCTTATGTTATAGATGGTGCTAACACATGCCAAATGATCATTGGTCTCCTGAATGGAGACAACAATTTTCCTACGAAAGGCATTTACTATCTCTGTTTGTCACGAAACTAATGTGGGTTATGCTTCTTTGGATTGCCATGTTTCAAAAGTCTAGAAAGACACTTTTTTAAAAAACACAAAAACCTTTTCATCTTGATTTGGTTTCATAATTAAGAATTTTAGGTTGATCTGCCTATGTTTTAAAATCTCGTATTAATACCATGGAAAACTGTTTTTAAAGATTCTACAATGTTTTTGGATAGAATTTATCTAGCTCTTGACTTTTGTTTATGCTTTCTAAAGTGAAGTTATGCTTCAATAATTGATATAGAGTAAACAATTTATAGAAATGAAGCCTAAATATTTGAAACTAATTGTGTGCTGTTAGTTGCCCACTATTTTTCTAGCCATGGTTATAAGATATTAAAAATAAGATTTTAGGCAGGGTCCATCACTACTTTATAGTGAATGGAAAGAAAGCTTTATGTGGAAAGGTGGGCTATAAGACCTTAGTCAAGTATTTTTCTTGCCATGTAAGATGTTAGTGATTTTCTACTCGAGTTTCCTTGATTGCAAGTGGAATGGCTATAGCTGGGCCATTTTTACCTAAGCTGGAACTTTTTAAAATCTCGTATTAATACCACGGAAAACTGTTTTTAAAGATTCTACAATGTTTTGGATAGAATTTATCTAGCTCTTGACTTTTGTTTATGCTTTCTAAAGTGAAGCTATGCTTCAATAATTGATATTGAGTAAACAATTTATAGAAATGAAGCCTAAATATTTGAAACTAATTGTGTGCCGTTAGTTGCCCACTATTTTTCTAGCCATTAGTGAATGGAAAGAAAGCTTTATGTGTAAAGGTGGGCTATAAGGACCTTAGTCAAGTATTTTTCTTGCCATGTAAGATGTTAGTGATTTCTACTCGAGTTTCCTTTATTGCAAGTGGAATGGCTATAGCTGGGCCATTTTTACCTAAGCTGGAACTTGCAACTGTCAACATCTTGGGTATATCAAGAATAGGCAACCCATTCTTGACTATAAATGTTTTTTTCTTAAAAGCGAGATAGTTGCATAGGTTGTGTCTAGGCTAGGTCGTGTTTACCTTGTCTAGTGTTGTTTTATCCATCGTCGACCCCCCCTTTGTGTGTCTCCCAGTGTTGAGTCAGTATGATAGGGTCTAGAGATGAGAATGTTGATAACAGAGGTAGAGGGGAAGGCCGGATTGGAGGTGACAAGCATCGTCACAAAAGTAAGTCAAGAGGTGAAGCTTTGGAAGGTATCAACGAGCGAGTCAATACCCCGGTTCCAGGAGTTGGAATAGCAAGCGGGTACAAGGTTTGCCGAGCTTGAAGAGAAGGTACTTTCCATGGAGGCAACAATCTCAAAACTTACGGAGAGGTTAGAGGAGAGTTTGGTATTCCAGACTAAGTTACAAGATGAAGTGACTTTGTGCCGATTAGCGGTACTGACTCTAGCGAAGGCACCAACATCCAACTCTTCTTCAGGCTCAAAACTCCCCAAAGTGAAAGAACCAAAGAGCTAAGATGGAGCTCGGGATGATCAGTTACTGGAGAACTTCTGCGATGTAGGGGAGTACTTGGCAGGTTTAGGAGGACTGACAGACGCACAAGAGGTGTGTGCTGCAGCAAAGTACCTCACGGTTACTGCAAAGGTTTGGTGGAGAACTTTGGCGAATAGACATCGTCACAGGAAGGACCATGAACAAAGTGGAATCTTGGGAGGATCTTTAGAAGGCCCTTACGAATCAGTTCCAACTTAATAGTGTGGCATGGCTAGCTAGGATCAAGTTGGGTTAGTTTAAACAGGTTGGGAAGATGAGAGATTACATAAAGTATTTTCAGAACCTTATGTTGGAGATTCACAACATGTCAAAGGCAGATAAATTGTTCCAGTTCACAAATGGTCTTCAACTGTGGGAGGTATAGCTTAGGCAACATGAAGTGTCAGAAATCAGTGAAGTAATTGTTGTAGCAATCCGTCTCTTAGATTTTAGAGAAGAGACTTCATCCAAAAACACCCAGAACCCTAACGTGCGTTGAAGAGAAAGAGCATTGAGAAGGGTTAGAGTAAGTATTTAGTAAAGCCATAAGGTGGTAACAAAGGAGGGAAGAATACTTAAGAGTCATCAAAGGGATCTCAGAAGTCCAATAACAACTCTAAAAGTGGTAGCAAGAAGTCACAAGGTGGAAATTCGGGTGGGAAATTTTTCACACAAAAGTGTTGGAGTTGTAGTGGAGCACATTATAAAAGATATTGTCTATAGTGGCAGAGGGTATAAGCAGTTCAGACTGAAAAACTAGATAGACAAAGTGAGAAGCACATTGCATGCTCAAAGGGCTTAACACAATGGAGAAGCTTGAGCCCAGAGTAAATGATGGCGGTAGTAACTTGCATGGATTGAACTTTGTGAATGTTTTGATCAAGGGAAAGAGAACAATGGCACTTGTGGACATGGGCATGACTAAAAATTACATCACGATGTAACAAGCCCAAGATTTGGTCCTCTAGTCCTTCAAAGGCACCAGAAGGTTTAAAGCAGTCAACTCACAAACCATGGAGACAGTCAGCTTTGCACGAGACATGGAGGTGTAGGTCGGCGAGTGTAAAGGGAAACTGAACTTGTCTATGATAAATATGGATGATTTTGGGTTAGTTTTGGGACAAGAGTTTATCTAAAAGGGTAAAGTGGCTACGTGCTTTCCTCACTTAGAAGCTATGTTTATGTCATATTCAAAGCAGACGTGCATGGTAACGTGGATAGAGTGCTGAGAAAATAGACGGGAAAGACTTTGTTTATGTTGGAACGCTGGTGAAGACAGTTAGGGAAGACGCAAAAATAAGTATGCACAAGGATGCAAGGAAGAAGGGTGTAGATCACATGTATTTAATAGTGCTTATTGGTAATTGGGACATTAGGTTCTTATTCCACTTGGAGTGGGGAAGCTTCTCTACGATTACCAAGACCATATTCCCAAAGAGTTACCAGCTCTATTTATGACTGCGGAGAGCAATAGATCATCGGATTGAGTTGGTACCAGGGTCAAGTCCTCTAGTGAGGGCTTCGTACCTATTGTTTGGGCTTGAGATGATTAAGATAAAGAGGTAATTAGAAGATTTATTGATTGTTGGGTATCTTCGTCCTTTGCGCTCACCATATGGAACTCTAGTGTTATTCCAGAGGAAATCGAATGGGTCACTTAGGCATGGATTACAGGGCCTTGAACAAGTTGACCATAAAAAATAAATATCCTCTTTCACTGATTGAGGATTGCTTCAATCACCTAGTAGGGGCAAAGGTTTTCACCAAGTTGGACTTGAGGTAAGGGTACTATCAGGTCATAATTACTCTATAGATGATGAAAAACGGCCATTGTCACCAGATATGGGTAGTATAAGTTTTCTCGTGATACCCTTTGGGTTAGTGTAAAGCACTTGCAACATTTTGTACACTTATGAATGATGTGTTAAAGTCATTACTAGATAAGTGTGTGGCGGTCTACCTAGATAATATCTTTTTTTTCTAAGCTCCTCCTAATTATTAAAAAAACCAAGATATCATCTTGGTAGACCACCATACACTTATCCAGTACAAAACGTCGCAAGAACCTTACCTAACACAAAGGGCATCATGAGAAAACTCATACGACCTTATCTAGAGAATATGATCATTTTATCATCATCTCCTGAAGCAATTCTGACTTGATAGTACCTTGACCCCAAGTCTAATTTGATGAAGACCTTCGCCACTGCTAAGCAATTGAAGCAATACTCAACGAGTGCAAGAGGATATTTATTTTCAATGGTTTATTTTTTCAAGGCCCTGTAATCCACACAAATCCTAAGTGACCCATCTAATTTCCTCTGGAATAACACTATAAACCCATATGGTGAGCACGAAGGACAAAGATACCGGGTAGTCAACAACTCTTCCAACTACCTCTTCAACTCAATCATCTCACGCCAAGATAACTGGTATAGAGTCCTCACTGGAGGAATCTCCCTTTGCACCAACTCAATCTGATGATCTATTTCTCTCTGCGGTGGCAAATATGGTGGCAACTCTTTGGGCATACGATCTTACTAGTCACAGAGAATCTTCTCCATTCTAGCTAGAATAGGAACCTGGTGTCCCAATCACCAACAAACATTGCTAAATACATGGGCTCTGCACCATTATTCCTTACAGCCTTCCGTATACTGATTGCTGAACAAACTTACATCTTCCCATACTGTATTCTCTATATTGTCTTTACCATGCACATCTGCTTCGGATACAACATAAACAAAGCTTCTATGTGAGGAAATATAACCACTTTACCCTTTTAGATAAATTTTGGTCCCTAAAATAACTCAAAATCATCCATCTTTATCATTGACAAGACCACTTTCCCTTTCCACTCACTGACATACACCTCCACGTATCATGCAGAGTCAACTGTCTCCATGGTCGATGAGTAAATTGCTTTAAACCTTTTCGGCACCTCTAGAGGACTTGAGGCCCAACTCTTGGGCTCATTAGATCATGATGTAATTATGAGTCGTGCACATGTCCACAAGCATGTCATGGTTCTCGTTCCCTTAATCAACATTATGTTCATCCACAAAGTTCAATCCATGCAAGTTAATACCATGTTACTTCCACCATTATTTACTATGAGTTGAAGCTTCTCCATCGCGTTAAGCCCTCTGACCATGCAAATGTGTTGCTCATTTTGTCCATCTAGATTTTTTGTCTAAACTGTTGACACCCATTGTCGCTCCAAACAATCTATGTTGTAAATTTTTATACTTCAAGTCCAACACTTCATCGTGAAACCTTCTCACCTGACTCTCCACCTTGGGGCTTCTTGCCACCACATTTGGAGTTATTAATAAATTTTTGAGATCCCTCTGATGACTCTTGGGTAGTGTTCCATATTTTGTTACTACCTTGTGGCTTCACTAAAGACTTACTCTGACCCTTCTCAACGCTCTTACCCTTCAACGTGTTAGGGTTCTAGGTGTTTTTGGATGAAGTCTCTTCTCTAAAATCTAAGAGACGGTTTTCTACAACAATTGCTTCACTGACTTCTGACACTTCATGACACCTGAGCTCTACCTTAGCCCACGACTAAAGACCATTTGAGAACTGGAATTGTTTATCTACCTCAACATGTCATGAATCTCCAACATAAGGCCCTGAAAAGACTTGATGTAATATATCATCTTCCAAATCCATTTCAATTGACTCAACTTGATACTAGCTAGGTATATCACGTTACCAGGTTAGAACTGATCCCTAAGGTACTCTTCAATCCTCTCAAGATTCCACTTTCTTAATGGTCCTCCATGTGGTGATGTCATTCACCAAAGTTCTCCACCAAACATTTACAGTACCCGTGAGGTAACTTATTGTACCACACACTTCTTATGTTTCTAACAGTCCTCCCAAACCTGCCAGGTACTCCCCCACATCCCAAAATAATTTCTCTAGTAACTGATCATCCCGAGCTCCATCGCATCTCTCTGGTTCCTTCAACTTGGGGAGCTTTGAGCCTGAAAAAGAGTTGGATGTTGGTGCCTTTTCTAGAGCCAATATCATTGATCGACACAAAGTCACTTCATCATATAGCTTTGTCTAAAACACCAAAATCTGATCCATCTTCTCTATAAGTTATGTGATCGTCACTTTTATGGACACTACCTTCTCCTCGAACTCGTTAAACCTTGTACCCACTCGTTACTCCATCTCCTGAAACCGGGCAACAACGTGCTCACCAAGGTCTTCCATAGCTTCAACTCTTGACTTAGTCTTGCGATGACTCTTGTCACCTTCACCTCAATTCCTTCCCTCTTTTCTATTTCTGTTAGGTTGCATTATCAGGATTCTCATATCTAGATCATGTCATACTAACTCAAACACTGGGAGAGACACAATAGAGTCGACAGTAAACATAACACAAACTAGATGAGGTAAACACAACCTAACCTAGACACACAACATGTGCTCTGATACTGTTGGTTGTCAAAAAGGACTTCGTTGAGAGCAACAGTCAGGAGACAAAAAGTCCCTCCTCTTTAGTGGGAGAGGTTCCCTTATTCAAAAGTAAAACCTATTTACATATATACAATGCATTGTTTCAATGTGGAACTTGGATACCATGAAAGTGTTTCTAAAATAAAATGGATCATCAATACAAAAGTACAGAGGAATGAAGTAGTGGAAATGAGCAGAAAGGCATTCTCCAGAACTATAGATAACAAAATAATTCCTTATGCATGCCAGAATAAGATTGTTTGGAATAGAACCATTTGTATTTGAATCAATACGATGTTATTGCAAAGACACAAAGTTCCAGAAATAACATTCACAAGAATACAAAGCTTCTTGACATAATGCAGACAAGTGATTCAACAATATTCAACGGATAACAAAGAATAACAAGATCAGATGGACAAAGAAAGAAAATCCTTTTGTATTGATTGCTTTGCTACTCTTCACACTTTCAAAAATAAACCAAGTTCCAGCCCTGAAAATGGCGGAGAGATACCCTTATATAATTTTACAAATCAGTTACACTCGGTAACTACTTGTTTTAACTAAAATATTTAGTTAAAGGGATGCTTAATGCAAAACCCCAACTAATTACAATAAGCCCGAATTAGAAAAAGAAGGAAGAGAGAAGTTAGGAGGGGAAAACAAGAGCTCATGATTGAGTAGGGCCCACTGACTTGAGGATTCGCTGCCGAAACCTCTTCAAAGCCTCTGCAATGTCTTTGCCACGTGGAACCGATGTGTTGGCAGTAGCCTGGGTCCAAGATCCCAGACATTTCTCCATCTCCTTGTCGAACTCAGTGTGCGTATGGTACTCTTTATTTGCTTCCTCAATGGCAGATTGGAGAGAGCAGATTTCCTTTATCTTCTCCTTGGTAATGGAATCCTCTTTAAACAAGTTTTCTTTGACAAAAGCTTTGAATTGAGCTTTAATTTCCTGCAGGGAGAAAGGTACACCTGAGGTCTCATCATGGAGGTGACCGTGAATATCCTTAAAAGCAGATATCACCAAAGTCTTGAAAACCTCTCCCTTTTACCAGCTATTCCTTAATTCTCCCAAAGCCTCCTCCAGCATTTTGATTTTCCATTCTACACTGAATACCCATGATTTTGACGAATTATCCTTCGCATCATCAAAGACCTTACTCGCCATCAAAAGATTTTCATCAGTCTGTCCCATCAGTTGAAGGTCTACTATGCAACTGCTCCAAAGTTTGAGCTCTTTATCCATGTTTCCAATTGTGGAGGAGAGCTTCTGTTGCAGATTATTTACCTTCTCATTGAGCTTGAAGGCTTCACCAATGAAATTTAACCCTGCAACAAGCATGTCATCCACCATGGCCTCGATAGCCCTCCCATAGATGGAGTACCTGTGTATGTCCTTGATGCTTTGGACTTCATCTTGACTGAGGAGCACAGGTGGTGGAAGGGCAGTCAGTGGGGTAGGGTCTAAAACTTTATCTTTAGACAACAGTGACTTGATGAAACTAGAAAGCACTTGAGCCTGCTCCTCCAGCTGCTCTATAGTCTGCTGCCCTTTTTCTACCCTCCCAATGCCCTTGGTGATTGTTTCTTGAAGGTTGTGTATTTCACCTTCAGGAGTTGACTCTCCCATTGAGATTCTTAAAAGCTCAAGATCAGAGACCCTGCAAATCCTGCTCTGGCTTATCAACTTTGGGCTTGGCTATCTCAAGGAATTGTTGACCTTGGGCATCAGTCACTATCCTTGAAGTGGTTCTAGCTTTCTTGGCAGGAGCAGGAGTAGTACCCAACAAGGCCGCCCACAACATCAGAGTTAGGTCCTGAGATCCGAGAAGAAGACTTCCTCTTCCTACTATCAACAAACGGATGTACCCATGCAAAAGTGGAAGAAGAGGAAGAGGGAGTAGCAAGAGAACCAAGAGTGAGAGAACTCATGGCACAGAGAGTGTTTGCTGTTGTGGCCTCCAATAGGGATGTGAGTGGAGCAGACGAGGCATCTTGGACAGAAGAATCACATTGCTTGGAGGCTCGGTGCTATGAATTTCCAGCTCCTTATCCATTGTGGTTTCAGAAGTATCTGCAGGATTTGGCATTTCACTATCATCACTCTCACTGAGAACAATGATGTTCTCTAGTCCAGAAGGCAGTTCTGGATGCTTTGGCAGAGGGTCTTCTTCAATGGGCTCCTTTTTGACTTCCTTCACCTTCTTTTGATAGACCTGGGTGGAGGAGGAAGGAGTGGAGGATGCAGGGCCTTTACTTGATGAGGCAGGAGTCTGTATAGGTACCTCTAAAACTGGGTGTTTGTTCCTCCTTCCTTGGGGTCGAGGTGTCTTTGGAAGAGGATTCTCCTACGTTCTTCCTCAGCTCACGAGCCTTTCTATCAATCCAGACTTTGGCCCTGACTAGGACAGGGGCGAGGATTTCAACCAAATCATCTTTCTCTCTCTTCTCTTAAACCATCAAGTTAAGCTCTTGAACTAACTGCAAGAGGAACCCTGCCATAATGCCTTCTGGCCTCAAAATCATCTATGCAGTCAGCCCAATAATCTTCAGTGTCTGCCCTATGATGATAGTTGATTCTGATGTTCAACTAAATGAATTTCTTCAAGTCGAAACAGGTTCTAGGTCTGAAGAAGTGGACAGTGATGGGAGCTAGGGCTCTCTCTATATTCTGGGCATCCAGAGTAGTTTTGCATGTATAGTTCCCCAAAGATATGGGGAAGTGCCCAATGATTTTCTTATCCCTGCAGGTTCTGTGTAATTTGTCCAACTGTCTGCACACCTCAATTAGGGCCATCTTATCATTACAAAACATAGGGAGCTTAAGAGGAGTGCTCTCATAACCTGCGAGCCTGATGTAAGAGAATCTTCTGAACTGAATGAAGTAGGCTCCGTACTTCGCTATCAGGTTCATGGCTTCGTCGGAAAACCTCCTGGCAGTGTCACTTTCTAGGAGCCTTACAATGTACATAGTGAAGGCATCATTCACCCTCCTCAAATTGTGATTGCTAGTGTCTAGGGTGAACTGAGGGCAGTAAGCATATATAGGATCACTCTTTTGAGCATCAATGTATGTAAAGCCAAACCACTGTCTGGATGCTGCTAGGGTGTACATCAGGTAGGAAGTCATGTAGAACTTTTTTGTTTGCTATACATGGGACAACTGCTTTGTCAAATTCATACAGATGATTTCTACCCAGTTGATGTTCTAGGTACCTTCACACACTATGTTGATAAGTGGGCACATCCAGGAGTGGAACTCGTTAGTAGAAGGCAAGCCCATAACTCGAGCTAACAGGATTATAAAGTTTGATAGCTCCTCATTGAAATCAGACCTAAATAGGTCTTTGGATAGTCGGGATGCCCCTTTCTTAGGGTTTTTCAACCACGAATTTGCAATTCTGGATTTGTATTTCTCACTGCCCTGATAAAAAAGGGCTTGCGCTTGATTTTGAGAGATTACCACAGGATTATCCATCTCCGGGATCCTTAGGGCTAGTAGCAATGGGCGGCGGGCATCAAGCTTGGCAATGAGCTCCCCGTGCACATTGGTTAATTCGCTCGTATCAGGGTTGAAGTGAGCCTCGCAGGCGAGTACTGTGTTTGCACATTGCATCGAGATCGGGAAACCAGCAGCAAACGCCAGGCCGCTGTCGTTAATCATTTGTGCCATAGGCGAGGGATTTGGGTCTGTCAACCTGGTCCAAAAATCACCAAAGTCCAGGTGATGAACTTCACTGTCCCCGATATCGGGGACGACAGACTCGAGTGGAGAAACCTGCTCCTGGCCTTGGAATTTAATCTTCATGTTGATAGGACCAGCAAAAACCAATTCACAACTTGAATCCGCGATGAAATTGCAGGGGGAATGGGGACGCGAGCAGATGGTTTCAATCGCAAGGGTATGAGCAAATGGTAAAGAGAAAGTAGTGTGCAAAAATGCGTAGAGCGGCAGTCTATTAAATAGCCGTTTAGGAGAGAGAAGGTTATAAATGCACATTAAATTCATACCCATCAACTCAAAAAGCAAGCATCAGGAAGAGTGGGAAAAATTAGCCCGGATGGCCTTTGGTACATTTGGGACACGCGGGACACGAAAGTGCGATTCGGGTGATGCGGGCGATGTGGGTGATGCGGGTACAGAGTGCACAAATGCTTTAGGGACATGAGGGACAAAAGTATGCAAAGTGCACGATGCGGGCGATCGGGGAAAAGGGGGGCCCAAGTGAACTTGGGATAGTTGGAACAAAAAGTTCCGACGGACCCGCAAGTTAACGGATTTCGGAGGAAGCGGCCGATCGGCGAACAGAGAGCCCAAGTGAACTTGGGACACATGGGACAAAAATGTCCGACAGACCCGCAAATCTACACAAATGAGCCTTTTCAAAAAAACGTAGTAGGTTTTCCAACTTCTCGACTTTTCTTTTTACCTATCAACATCAAAAAAAGTTGTCAAGCACTCAGGAAGAGTGGGAAAAATTTTCAGCCCGGATTTTTGACTTTCAAAAGAGGGGAGATTTTGAGAGGACAACGCGATACGCGAAAGACTGTCGACTTCGGGTGATGCGGTTTCCTGTATTAGTTGTTCCATCTTGATTTTATCTTGTCTTGGTTTCAGAGTGACTACAAATGCTTTTTTCTTAAATGAGGGACAAGATAGTATGCAGAGTGCTATCAATCACTTGGTGATCGGGTTTCCTGCAATAGTTTGTTCCATGTGCCCAAGTGAACTTGGGACAGTTGGAACAAAAAGTTCCAACGGGCCCACAAGTTAACGGATTTCGGAGGAAGCGGCCGATCGGCGAACAGAGAGCCCAAGTGAACTTGGGACACATGGGACAAAAATGTCCGACAGACCCGCAAATCACACAAATGACTCAAAAAAACACAGTATTTTTCCAACTTCTCGACTTTTCTTTTTCCCAGAACATCAGAAAAAGGTGTCAAACTCAAAATTTTCAATTTCTGACTTTCAAAAGAGGGGAGATTTTGAGAGGACAACAGATACCAACTGTCACTTGGTGTGGGTTTCCTGTATTAGTTGTTCCATCCTGATTTTATCTTGTCTTGGTTTCTTGACTACAAATGCTTTTTTCTTAAAGGCAAGATAGTTGCAGATCTATCAATCACTTGGTGTGGGTTTCCTGCAATAGTTTGTTCCATCCTGGTTTTATCTTGTCTTGGTTTCTTGACTACAAATGCTTTTTTTCTTAAAACTTGCAGCTCTATCAATCACTTGGTGTGGGTTTCCTGCATTAGTTGTTCCATCCTTTTGTCTTGGTTTCTAAAGGGATGATTTTATCTTTGAACTTTTCAGCAGAAGCTGTTACAGCTCAACATGTATGAGATTCAACAACAGCCTGGGCTTGTTCTTCTTGTGAAGACACCCACACTTTTATAGAAGACAATCTTGTTCCTCCTAGTGAGTTTCAGTCCGTAGATTTACTTAGCCTCCACAAACCCCGGGCTTGCCATTAGTTTGCAGATGAAGAACTGGAGAAGTGCAATTGACAACCAAAAAGCTTTAACAATGATTTCCAAAAGTGATTTAAGAAGTGTGTTTTGATAAAATATGATAGTAATTGGCAACACAAAATTGCTCGAAATATACTTGAAGAAAAAATTGGTAGCCTTTAGAGCATCAAATATCTTTGTGCATGACATGAAGTTTGCCACTCTTGGAAAATTGACACACAACCACAAAGATGCAGTCACATTTATGTTGAGTATCAAGTAGACTACCAATGATGCAATGCCTAAAATTTTAGGCTATTTTGTTTTGTTTTAGGCACACCTATTTATATCCCATCTTAAATGCCTCCAAGTTCACTTAGCTCACTAGGTTTGTTGAGTCACACATGCACAAGCTTACCATGGCTTGCTTAGAATTTAGAGACAAGTGGTGAGAGGTGCAAAGTCAAAGAAACCTCATGAGGTCAAACAGATCCAATAGTTGGATCTAGGACATGGAGTTTATAAACTTGAAGGCATAATTCCATGGAGTCTTGGAACATGGGACGGGACCAAGGGCCTAGGTCTGGGGACGGTGGCGGGTTGACAGTGCAAATATATATAGTACTTGAAAAATTAATTATAAAAAAATGTATAAGGAAAAACAAATGAAACTTTGAAATACTACACATGTTGCATTGGACAATGAAAATGCTGAATATTAATATATCGATATTTATATTCAAAATGACGATTGCATTCAAAATTTAAATATGATTGGCCAATGGCCCTATGTCTCTAAGCTCGAGGGCTTTGGACTTAATAAATGTGTTGAAACTTGAACGATTAATCATTGAAGACTTAGCCCTTGGTCTTCCTCATGTTGTTGCTTTCTCTCTTGTTAATGCTCTCAGCCTCACTCTTGCAGCCTTGCTTTCTCTCATTCTTGCTCTCACTCTCGCACTTTACTCTCACTCTTGCGTTTGTAGCCTTGCTAAATGTTTTCAAGCTTTGATAGCGATTTGGAGTGAGGTTCATAAGTGTGGGCAAATTAGGTTGGGAGTACAAACATCCAAAAAAAGATGGTTTCTATTAAAAAAATCACTTCTTTCCATTATTGGCGCAGCGGATGGCTGTAGGAATCCAAGACTATGGAGGGACTTGGGGCAAGATTCTTTGAAGTGTCGAGGACGTCTTTAAAATGTTCTGGGCACGTCCCCTATCTCGTGGTGGTGGCCTTTTTTTCAATCTTTGATAGTGAGCGTTTGAAGTTATATAGTTTTCTCGAGGTGCTTAAAGTGTGGGTGGTTTCTTTGAAGTTTCGAGGACATATTAAAGTCCCCCAAAGGTCCCCTCTCTAAGAGAAATGTACCCTCTTCAGCAAAACGTTCCAAGGACGTCCTTTGTTTCGTGGTGGTGGCCTTGCTTAATGTTTTCAATGTGGGTGGGGTCCATAAACTATTAGGATTAGGGTTGGAGGGCACACAAATTCTTTTGTTTTTAATTAAAAAATAAAATTTTCCCCGTTTTTGGTGTAGGTTTCCAGGATTATCGAGAGACTTGGGCTAGTTTCTTTGATGTTTCGGGGACACCAAACTTGGGAGACTTGGGCTAGTGATTTGGAGTAAGCGTTTGAAGTTATATAGTTTTTTCAAGTGCTTAAAAGTGTGGGTGGTTTCTTTGAAGTTTCGAGGATGTATTGATGTATTGAAGTCCCCCAAAGGTCCCCTCTCTAAGAGAATGTACCACCCTCTTCAGCAAAACGTTCCAGGGATGTCCTCTGTTTCATGGTGGTGGCCTTGCTTAATGTTTTGAGTGTGGGTGGGGCCCATAAACTATTAGGATTAGGGTTGGAGGGCACACACAAATTCTTTTGTTTTTTAATTAAAAAATAAAATTTTCCTGTTTTTGGTGTAGGTTTCCAGGATTGTCGAGAGACTTGGGGTAGTTTCTTTGAAGTTTCGGGGACACCAAAGGTCCCCTCTCTGATAGAAATGTTCCCTCTTTAGCAGGGAAACATTCCCTGTTTCATGGTGGTGGCCTTGCTCAATGTTTTCAGTGTGGGTGGGGCCCATAAACTATTAGGATTAGGGTTGGGGGGCACACACATAAGGTCCCCTCTTTGATAGAAATGTTCCCTCTTTAGCGAAACGTTCCCTCTTTAGCGAAACATTCCCTGTTTCGTGGTGGTGGCCTTGCTCAATGTTTTCAGTGTGGGTGGGGCCCATAAACTATTAGGATTAGGGTTGGAGGGCACACGCAAATTCTTTTGTTTTTAATTAAAAAATAAAATTTTCCTGTTTTTGGTGTAGGTTTCCAGGATTGTCGAGAGACTTGGGTTAGTTTCTTTGAAGTTTCGGGGACACCAAAGGTCCCGTCTCTGATAGAAAGGTCCCCTCTCCCGTTTTGGGGGCACACACAAATTCTTTTGCCATTTTAATTAAAAAATATTTTTTTCCCGTTTTTGGTGTAGGTTTCCAGGATTGTCGAGAGACTTGGGTTAGTTTTTTTGAAGTTTCGGGGACACCAAAGGTCCCCTCTCTGATAGAAACGTTCCATCTTTAGCGAAACATTCCCATGTTTCGATGGTGGTGGCCTTGCTCAATGTTTTCAGTGTGGGTGTGGCCCATAAACGTATTAGGATTAGGGTTGGGGGGCACACACATAAGGTCCCCTCTCTGATAGAAATGTTCCCTCTTTAGCGAAGACGTTCCCTCTTTAGCGAAACATTCCCTGTTTCGTGGGTGGTGGCCTTGCTCAATGTTTTCAGTGTGGGTGGGGCCCATAAACTATTAGGATTAGGGTTGGGGGCACACGCAAATTCTTTTGTTTTTAATTAAAGAATATTTTTTCCTGTTTTTGGTCAAAGTTTCCAGGATTGTCGAGAGACTTGGGTTAGTTTCCTTGAAGTTTCGGGGACAGCAAAGGTCCCATCTCTGATAGAAAGGTCCCCTCTCCCGTTTTGGGGGCACACAAATTCTTTTGTTTTTAATTAAAAAATATTTTTTTCCCGTTTTTGGTGTAGGTTTCCAGGATTGTATGAGACAGTTGGGTTAGTTTTTTTGAAGTTTCGGGGACACCAAAGGTCTCCTCTCTGATAGAAACGTTCCCTCTTTAGCGATAGGTTTCATGTCTCGAGGTGGTACGAAAGGAAAACGTTTCCTAGAGTACAATAGGGGGTACAAAACATTTCCCAAACATCCCCAAGTCTTTGGGACGTCCCCATCTCTAGAAACGTCAAAGTTTAGGGGAGGATGCATCCTTGTGGAGCAATGCTTGAAGGATAACAAACTACCTTTCTTACATGTATGGACAGTTGGACAACAAAAAGGTGAAGAATTTGGTCATATTTACCCTTACCAAATGAGTACAATAGGGGGTACAAAACATTTCCCAAACATCCCCAAGTCTTTGGGATGTCACCATCTCTAGAAACGTCAAAGTTTAGGGGAGGATGCATCCCTGTGGAGCAATGCTTGAAGGATAACAAACTACCTTTCTTGCATGTATGGACTGTTGGACAACAAAAACGTGAAGAATTTGGTCATATACCCTTACCCAATGAGTACGATAGGGGGTACAAAACGTTTCCCAAGCATCCCCAAGTCTCTGGGTTGTCCCCATCTCTAGAAACGTCAAAGTTTAGGGGGGGATGCATCCTTGTGGAGCAATGCTTGAAGGATAACAAACTACCGTTTCTTGCATGTATGAGACTGGTGTAGGCTTCCAAAAAGGTCGAGAGAATTTGGTCATAGTACCCTTACCCAATGAAGTACAATAGGGGGTACACCAAACGTTTCCCAAGCATCTTTGATAGTCTTTGGGTTGCCATCTCTAGAAACGTCAAACGTTTCAGGGGAGGTTTCGCATCTCGTTGTGGTACGAAAGTGCTTATACGTTTCCTCCGTTTTTGTTGTAGGAGACGGGTACAGGAGGCTTCCCAAGGATTGTCGAGAGACTCTGGGTTAGCCCCCATCTCTTGAAACGTCAAAGTTTAGGGGAGGATGCATCCTTGTGGTCCCCTGTTTGAAGAATAAGAAACGTTCCTTCTTTAGCGAAACGTTTCAGAGATGTTTCGTGTCAACAAAAAGGTGGTACGAATTTGGGGATACGTTTCCCTTACCCAATGAGTACAACTAGGGGGGTACAGGATGTTTCCCAAGCATCCCCAAGTCTCTGGGGCGCCCCCATCTCTAGAAACGTCGAAGTTTAGGGGAGGATGCATCCTTGTGGAGCAATGTTTGAAGAATAACAAACTACCTGTTCTTACATGTATGGATGGTCGAACAACAAAAAGGTGAAGAATTTGGTCATATTTTCCCTTACCCAATGAGTACGACAGGGGGTACAGGATGTTTCCCAAGCATCCCCAAGTCTCTGGGATGCCCCCATCTCTAGAAACGTCGAAGTTTAGGGGGGATGCATCCCTGTGGAGAAATGCTTGAAGGATAGCAAACTACCTTTCTTACATGTATGGACGGTTGGGTGAAGAATTTGGTCATATTTACCCTTACCCTATGTACTTCTAATGTTTCCCAAGCATTCCCAAGTCTCTGGGGCGTACAACAGGGGGTACGGGATGTTTCCCAAGCATCCCCAAGTCTCTGGGACGCCCCCATCTCTAGAAATGTCAAAGTTTAGGGGGGGGATGCATTCCTGTGGAGAAATGCTTGAAGGATAGCAAACTACCTTTCTTACATGCATTGACGGTTGAACAACAAAAAGGTGAAGAGTTTGGTCATATTTACCCTTACCCTATGTACTTCTGATTTTTCACCTTTTTGTTGTCCAACGGACCTATGCTAGAGGGGAATATTTGAAAGTGGAGCTCTTGGATTGAGATCAATTTGATGTGTGATGGAACAATGTGATTCCTTTGGTCTTTTCAATCCGTATTGTAATAGGAGGTAACATCTATCAAAATATATTAGTATATTACTTATCTATTAACTAATGTTTGGTGCAACCTACTCAACCATATTGCAACTACTTCTAGCATGATAAAATGACGGACACACAAACTCCATAGTGTGCATTCCAGTTTCTCTTCATTCTTTCTCTCTTCACATCTTCTAACATTTGTATCAGAGCCATCTATGCTTGAGAAGTTCAAAGTTTGAGGAAGCCCACACATTGGGTTACGAACTACGGGGGAGAAAGAGGAGGTTGCGAGGGCTTGTTAAAGAAGAAACACCTTGGTCAAAGAAGGAAAACCTTGTTTATCCAGTTGCAATTTCATAAAAGACCAGAAAATACATGATTTAGGACACATGACTTAAAGAATACAATAATGGGATCATGATGTGTGATATTTACGGTCGTCTGAAGAGCGTTAGGGCATGAGACTGGAGACATGAGTTGCATAAGTCATTTTAAGGAGAAAGTATGATTTTCAAATGTGTAAACTGTAAGTTCATGATAAGAATCAATGCGTGTCACAGTGTCATTTTTGAAGGTTGCGAGGTTGAAGATTTGGGACGCCTTGCTAGTGCATGCAAAACGTGTTGCTAGAGCATAGGTAACATCTGCTCGAAGTTTGCAGACAACGTGAAAGGATAAAGATATTTTGTAGTCAAAGGGAAAATGCATTTTGGCGTATTTTTCCACTATTTTCAGTATTTGCAATTTACTATTTATAAACTGAATTTTTGTTACATTGGTTTGCGTGTGAGCAGTAAGAAAAATAGAACTATACTTTTGCCTATTTGGATTTATTTCCGGATCGGACCTGTAATGTGCATCTATTTACATGACAGAAGTTAGACAACGTGAAAGGATAAATATATTTTGTAGTCAAAGGGAAAATGCATTTTGGCGTATTTTTCCACTATTTTCAGCATTTGCAATTTACTATTTTATAAACTGAATTTTCATTACATTGGTTTGTGTGCGAGCAGTAAGAAAAATCGAACTATACTTTTGCCTATTTGGATTTATTTCCGGATCAGACCTGTAATGTGCATCTATTTACATGACAGAAGTTAGACAACGTGAACGGATAAAGATATTTTGTAGTCAAAGGGAAAATGCATTTTGGCGTATTTTTCCACTATTTTCAGCATTTGCAATTTACTATTTTATAAACTGAATTTTCATTACATTGGTTTGCGTGCGAGCAGTAAGAAAAATAGAACTATACTTTTGCGTATTTGGATTTATTTCCCGATCAGACCTGTAATGTGCATCTATTTACATGACAGAAGTTAGACAACGTGAAAGGATAAAGATATTTTGTAGTCAAAGGGAAAATGCATTTTGGCGTGTTTTTCCACTATTTTCAGTATTTGCAATTTACTATTTTATAAATTGAATTTCCATTACATTGGTTTGTGTGCGAGCAGTAAGAAAAATAGAACTATACTTTTGCGTATTTGGATTTATTTCCCGATCAGACCTGTACTGTGCATCTATTTACATGACAGAAGTTAGACAATATCTATTTACATGACAGAAGTTAGACAATCAGAAATACAAAACTTTTTTTTGTTGCATTGATATCTGTGTCAGACATCAGGAATTCGAAATATAAACAGTTCTTTATTTGCTGCTTTAATTTTGTGGGTCATCAAATAGTGTGAATAATGGCAAACATTCAAAACATCTTTCCGATGGAGACAAGTCGGAGGTGCAAGACTTATAATGTATGGAGTCACAAAATTTTGACAACTGCAGAGTTTTAGGATTGTAATAAGATCATCCTTGGTAGTGAAAGAAGGCTGTTTGTAGACTTCATGGATTATGACAAGCATCATAAGGAGGCCTTTCTTTTGTTAAAGCTGTTTATATCAGATGATTTGATACCCGGGGTCAAGAATGCCATTGAGGCAAGTGTGTTATGAACCAATTTGAAAAACAAGTATCAAACTTCAGAGAAAAGTCGAGCTTTTTACATGAAATATTTTCTATTTTTTTATCAAATATACAAGATGGTAAGTCCATGTTGGAACACCTTCAGATGAACTTATGTCCAAGACCTGCTCGGTGCATCAATAAAATGGTGGATGTTGACGACTTGACTGCACTTGTTTTGAAAGGTTTATCACCCTCTTATGAAACATTCGTGGAGGCCTTACATTTAATGGTGAAATTTCATTAGGTGAGTTCCTATTTGTTGCAGAAGGAGCGCAGGAAGACAAAAGCTATAGAGTCCAGTTTTGGACAATTAGAGAGTGCATTTAATGGCTCAGTCAATGGGGAAGTGGAAACAAAACTATGGTGATTCTTCCAGATTCCAGGTGGAATGCCATTACTGTTGTAAGGTTGGGCATCTCAAAAATAATTGTTGTGAGTGACAATATGGTCTTTCCCAACAAATCAAAAAGCCACTACATGAGGCAAATGTAGCAGCAATTGCAAATGAAAGGGGTTATGAAGAAGTGTGTGCTCTTTATACTCTTACAACATCATTCTCGAATGGTAGTGCTACTAGTTGTTGGATCATCGAATCTAGTGCATCCAAATGTTTTTCATGTTGAAGGGACCGATATGTCTTATTTACTGTGAATACAAATTCTTTTGATTCAGTTGTATTAGCCGATAGAGGGGAAAAGAGACATATGCATTGTGTTGCATAATGCTCAAAACTATTACAACATCATGCTCGAATGACAGTGCTACCAATTATTGGATCATTAAATGTGCTTCCAAATGTTTTTCATGTCGAAGGGACTGATATGTATCATTTACTGTAAATACGAATTGTTTTGATTCAGTTGTATTAGCCAATGGAGAGTCACTTACGATAGAGGAAACAAAAGATTCAAGATATACACACTTTGTTGAATAATGCTCAAAACTATTAGTAGGGAACGTTAGGTATGTTCGTTGCTTACATAAAAATCTATTATTTGTTCATCAATTAATAATAGAGCACATTGACTGAATGACATTGGCGAATCTTTTAGATACTAGGTGAAATGCCATCACAAAAAAGATTGCTAGAATCGATAGAATAATCATTCCCAACAAAACAAAAAGCCGCAAGATGAGGAAAATGTCGTAGTAGTTGCAAATGAAAGGGGCTCTATAGAAGAGTGTGCTCTTAATGCCTCTTACGATATCATGCTCGACCCTCGCACGACAGTTGTTGGATCATTGACTTTGGCGCATCTAGACATTCTTCATGTCGTAGGGATTGATGTGTATCATCTATAGCAAATACAAATTGTTTTGATTTCGTTGTATTAGCTGAAGGAATGTCACTTGTAGTAGAGGGGATAGGAGATATACTCATTGAGTTTAAGAATGCTCAAAACCATTATTAAGGAATGGTTGTAGGTATGTTCCTAGATTGCATAAAAATCTCTTATCTATTCGTCAGTCAATAGAGAATTGCAATATTGCTATAAATTTCTTTGGGGATAAGTGTCTTGTGTCAGATGTGAAATAGGGATGAGTGATTGCCTTTGTTAGAGTCATCTTACAAACATGCGTGGAGGGAGACTCCACCGTATAGGTTTGTTGACCTTGCTTTGGTCAACTTACATACACTTGTTGTGGATGGAACATCCACTAATGTGTGCAGGAGGTTGAAATACTTCATGTGCGGGTGGATGAAATGCCCACTTATAGTATTTGCAAGAGGTGCATGGTGAGATGGCAAGAAAAACCACTCATGGTGAGATGACAGGAACAATCACTCAATCAAAGGCCCTAACTTGGAAGTCAAAAGAGCATTATCAATTTGATTGTGTTGTTGTGAAAGACTTTTCCTAACATGAGGGAATAAATGAGTAATATGAGGGAATAGATGAGAGAGTTGGTTTTTAATCTGGAGGAGTTATTTTTTTCTCCTCCCATTGCAAAGTTTTTTGTTACTCCTATTGTAAGATGGTCATTCAATTGCTTCTCTCCATAGCAACTTAGTTTGATTAGAGGGTATCTGTAATGTCCCCTTTTGTGCTCTAACTGAAACAAAAGGGAAATGGTACAAACCCCAATAGATAGTAAATTGAAAATTATGCTAGCCAACTTATAATTATGACAGCAAGGTACAACAGTCCTATTTTTTATAGCAGCAGTAAGGAAAATGCAATATTTATAAAAAATGCATCATTCAATTGCTTCTCTCCATAGCAACTTAGTTTGATTAGAGGCTATCTGTAATGTCCCTTTCCGTGCTCTAACTGAAACAAAAAGGAAATCACAAAACCCAATAGATAGTAAACTGAAAATTATGATAGCCAACTTATAATTGACATCAGGGTACAATAGTCTAATTTTTTATAACAGTAAAGAAAATGCAATATCTCTTAAAAAATGCATCATTCACACCATCCAAAGCATGTAGGGAAACTTAGAAATATTTTAGAACAATTATTAACCAAGAAATAAGCCTTCAAACCTTAGTTAGAATTTATCTGATTAAATAAAATAACAATAGTGAACACCCTTACAAAAGTGGTTGGCAATGAAGGATTCCAAGCCCAAATATGAAGTCCAAATGTAGATGTTGTCGTGCCCCAGAAAACCCCAAATCGTCACCCTAGGAGAAGGCCTAAAAATCTCTGTAGAACCCTAGCTGAAAATTTGCAAAATCAATCTTCTTTGAAACTCCTAAGAAACCCTAGGATGGAGAATCCTCAAGGGATTGAAGAGTTTTCGTTCTTCCATCAAATGAGGAAGGTTTTCATCTTTACTTGTTAGCCACGCAAGAGGGTTTTCGTCCTCAAGTGAAGATAGTTGAGCAATCAGCCTAAAACCATGCAAAGTTATCAATTGTCAAGATGATGATCAAATGATCAAGTTACACCTTGATGTGGCGCCAAAACCAATTAAAATCTTCTTAATAGTTCCTTTTCCCTTCTATTCTTCCATTGGCTTTTCATCTTCCTTAGCCGACCTGACTATACTTAGGAAAACTACTAAAAAAGAATGCAATGATCACAAAAATAACCAAAAAATATGACAGTTACTGCCTTGCTCAATTCCTCAATGGATTGAAGAGTTTTCATTCTTCAATCAAACAAAGAAAGTTTTTGTCTTAACTTGTTGGCCACGCAAGAGGGTTTTCGTCCTCAAGTGGAGATAGTTGAGCAATCAACCCAAAAACCATGTAATGTTATCAATTGTCAAGATGATGATCAAATGATCAAGTTACACCTTGCTGTGATGCCAAAACCAATTAAAGTCTTCTTAATAGTTCCTTTTTCCTTATATTCTTCCATTGGCTTTTCATCTTCCTTAGCCGACCTGACTATACTTAGGAAAACTACTAAAAAAAAAATGCAATGGTCACAAAAATAACCAAAAAATATGACAATTACTCCCTTTGCTCATTTCCTTCTCGCCCATTGGAAGTGGAATGGACTCAAAGTCTTCAAATCGAGCTAGTTTAGAAAAGGTTACACTCCTCCCCTCCCAAAATCGCTTACCCTCAAGCAATCGCAAGCTTGGATGTTCCAATAATCTGGATCGTGTATCTGACAAATGAAAGAGCTCTTACCAAAAGAAGCTTATATGCCCAAGTACCGTCATATTGCGACAACCAAATAATCTAAATTCCGTGTCGAACAACCTCTGCCAACAATTATCATGAAGTCTACTCCAAAACAATTTGGATCGTGTATCTGACAAATGAAAGAGCTCTTACCAAAACAAGCTTATATGCCTAAGTACCATCATACTGTGTAATATCCCACTTCCGGGATCAATAGAAAATTAGGCAAACAACCAATGCTTCAATGCATCAATCAACTGAAAATAGCAAACTATTTATACTAGTTGAGGAAATGAATAAACCCTACTGCAAGGGTTTAATGGCCTTAACTCATTAGTTAAATAAATATGTAGAGATCTGAGCTGAACATTCATCCAAAGACCACTTTAAATAACATCACCCAGATTGCTGTTATTAAACCAACACAACTCAACTGCAAATAAAACACTTGGAGTTACTCCTAAATGCCTTCACATATATCACTGCCAGGTATATGCATTTAGATCAATGTTACAATTTGTAAAAGTCGCGATTCCCAATCACCACAATGAGGATGAGATCGCTGTTTGTAAAATATTCAACAATACGTATTAAACATATGGATCTGTGCCCTTCTAACACAGTTCGCTGTCACAGGTCTCAATCATTGCTTGATCAAGTATAAAATGTATGGCAACAATACTTAGAATTCTACCAAACATCCATCAACAAATCGCTGTCAAAGAAGAGACTTAATTACATCCTAAGTACATGCCTATGCCAGTCTATTTACTCATAGATATTTCATATTAAAATATGTATCCATAACTCCTTGTACCCATATCAGATCACTGTCATATATGACTCTAAAACCCTTCTCAAACCATGCCAAACACCAATCGATCCATACCAAAAACACTTTAACCAAACACCAATCAATTCGCAGACTTATGGAAGGTCACTCAAAGGAATATTGGCTTGAAACGAGTTGCTAAAGGCAAGGAATAAATACTACGCAGTTTGCTGTCAAGAGAGGACTGTCAAACAACATGCAAACATGCAACACCTAGTCGATCCACTCCAAATGATACTCCAAAACAGCCTATTTGCAAAATAGAAGAAGTTGAATCTCGAAACCAGCTCAATACAACCTCCCACACAAGAGAGAGAGAGAAAGCTTCAATGGGCATGCATCCCAACTCCAAGCACGGAGTATCAAAATAAGTTCATCATAACATCATAATAATAATGACCCTAACACTTCTTTTATAAGCAAGGAGGTACAAAATTCGAAATCCCTAGGAGAGGGAAAATATTAAATAAAAGCAGTTTGTTTTGCCTAGGTGTGGCATCCCCTTTTTAAAGGGTGATTTTATCAATAAAAGCCACCTAAACATTTATTTAATTAATTCCCCATTTAATTTTTATATTTTGAGAATTAAATTAAATAATCTTCATAACCTTCATAATTAAATATTTAATTATTTAATAAAAATGTTCCCCTTGCAACATTTCGAAGCCCACGGGGAAATATAGGCTTAAGGGTCTTTAGAAATGGGGACATTACAGTCCTCCCTTCCCAAGATTGCTTTCCCTCAAGCAATAGCAATCTCATGCCTCCGGTACCACCATGGTAGCACTCCAAGAATCGGGTACCCATGCCACTCAAGTGGTGTAGCATTTGTAAGATCTTTGGCTGCTTCATCCTCCTAAAAGTGGGGAGTGAAAACTGCTACACATGAAACAAACCAGTTAGAAAAATGAGTGTTGAAGAACACTCTCCTTGCTTCTCCTTGGTATCTCCATGGTTTGGATAGTGCCCAACTTCTTTTCATGCATGGGTTGCCCCCACAAACTAGTCCCATACTCTGCTGTAGTCATGCCGTTTCTCATAAAAAATTAGACTTAGCCCTTCCCAATCAATCATGCATTAGTTACAAACCAACACCCATAACCATATCATCATATGTACATCAAAAATATGAACTGTAAAAGGAATTATTAAGGGGCTGATCATGACGATGTTAGATACCAAAATGATGGGGCTGCAGTTAGTCTTCCATGTCATCATCCCAATATCAATTCTTGTATGTTGGGCAGCAATTTTAGAAGCTCTCAAACTGAAAATATTGGATATAACAATCCCATCCTGCATAGGAAACAACTCCAACAATACATATTCAATTTTCTTTTCATTTTCTCGCAAGTACTCCATGTGCACCTGTTTTTTCTTGCTTGGGACAGCAAGCTGACACCTCCTTTGTTTATATTCCAAGATAAACTCTATGCTCCCAATACTTATTTCAAAAGCTAGAAGTTGTAAATTATCACGGCATAGGGAAAATAGAAGATTTGATCCCAATGTGGAAGACATCAAAACATTCATGTGAAGAAATGACATACCCCTCATGATGATAGAATCCATGCCTGTATCCTTATGCCATCTCCTAATCTCATTAGCATGTAAAATGATAGGCAACACATGATTTAGCATGATTTTACCTTATCACTCACCAAGTCATTTAGAAGGTCACTTCTCCCATGCTTGGTTGCCCCTTGTTCTTCTTCCTTAGCTGCCATAAGAATCATAGAATATGGATCATGTGAAGACCTTATACCATGGCCCTTCTTCTCCTTCAAACTCTTTGTAGAAGCCCCTCATGATGATAGAATCCATGCCCGTATCCTTATGCCATCTCCTAATCTCATTAGCTTGTAAAATGATACGCAACACATGATTTAACTTTACCTTATCACTTACCAAGTCATTTAGAAGGTCACTTCTCCCATGCTTGGCTGCCCCTTGTTCTTCCTTAGCTGCCATAAGAATCATAGAATATGGATCATGTGAAGACCTTATACCATGGCCCTTCTTCTCCTTCAAACTCTTTGTAGAAGCCCCAAAATTTGGCACCATGAAAGCAATGTCAACAAGATCCATCCCACACATTTCCTTTTGAAAACACATGAATCAAATGTCCAAGTGATAACTCATCATGTACAAATTTCATAACAGCAAGATAAAGTGCATGAAATGACTCTAAACGGACCTCAATACTATGAAGAATGACTTCGTACCTTTGAGGGATGACATTACATAGGTAAAAACCCTCATCATGATTGAAATTTGAACCATACACAATTCACAAGAGTTGAAATTTACCAAGATATAACTGCTGTACCAAAACTGAAAGTGAATCTCTTACCATGTAATATTTGGTCCATGTAATTCCCTTATTTTGGAAAACCTTTATGATTACCACCTGTGTCTTGAACTCCCCAAAGTGAATGGCTGAATATTGCTTTTCCCATTGGTGAGAAGAAACAATAGAATCAACAAGATGAGACACATCTTTCTTCAAAGCACTGCCGAGCTTCCCATGTTCATCAACGACTTCCTCATCCTCTTTAGCCAAATCAGATTCTGAAAAAATCTATTACCTTTGCATCTGATTTTTCTATGCCTTCACATTTGGTGCAAGTATTAGATACAAAAAGCTCATTATTATGCATCAAAAAACTCATACCTTGAGGATCCATTCCCATATCCTTTTCTGAAGACTTGGTTGCCATATATGTCTTCACCTTGATTTGATTCATGACATCTTTTGCCAAGGTGTGAGAAATGCATGATGCCTCCTGTCTCAATTCTTTCTTAAGCACATTCAACAACTGTTAAGGAACATCATCATATTCATTTATCACTGTAGACATGATACTTTGTATTGCAACCATTACATTTTCTGAATGGTTATCCTATATGATCCCAAATAATACCTCGAACATATAAAGGATAAGATCATTACAACCAAGATCTAACATCAATACACAAGACTTTACCTTTGACATAGTTTCTAGGATTTTTACCCTCTTGCTGTAATAAGGGCTTGTGACGTTCCAAAGGCCTTGAAAACTTCCGACCATGTGCTGATGATATGTCTCTCATGATATCATCACTGTAGGGTAGATTAGGGGTTGTGACCCTTGTGACTTAAGCAATGCAAGTAACAACCATAATTTTCACTCTCACATCTTCATGCCAAAAGATCCTTGGCTTAATCAACTGAAACATCAATGGCTGAATCATATACTTATCTGATTGTTCGACTATGGCCAAACAATTTGCTGTTTCCTCCAAGTCTTTAAGCAAGGCATTCTCGGAATAATGCGGACGCTTAAGCTTCTTCCCAACCCCGATGATCCTTTCTTTCAAACCACCTTCACTCATTAACTCCATGGTTCCGCTCAGCCTCTTATCTCTGCATACAGATATGAAAATACAAATCCTGCATTCACAAATGACCCACATGAATAGAAGAAAGGAGCTCTGATACCACTGTAATATCCACTTCCGGGATCAATAGAAAATTAGGCAAACAACCAATGCTTCAATGCATTAATCAACTGAAAATAGCAAACTATTTATACCAGTTGAGGAAATGACTCAATAAACCCTACGACAAGGGTTTAATGGCCTTAACTCATTAGTTAAATAAATATGTAGAGATCTGAGCTGAACATTCATCTAAAGACCACCTTAACTTCATGGTTCCGCTCAGCCTCTTATCTCTGCATACAGATATGAAAATACAAATCCTGCATTCACAAATGACCCACACGAATAGAAGAAAGGAGCTCTGATACCATTATAATATCCCACTTCCGGGATCAATATAAAATTAGGCAAACAACAAATGCTTCAATGCATCAATCAACTGAAAATAGGAAACTATTTATACCAGTTGAGGAAATGACTCAATAAACCCTACGACAAGGGTTTAATGGCCTTAAATCATTAGTTAAATAAATATGTAGAGATTTGAGCTGAACATTCATCCAAAGACCACTGTAAATAACATCACCCAGATTGCTGTTATTAAACCAACACAACTCAACTGCAAATAAAACACTTGGAGTTACTCCTAAATGCCTTCACATATATCACTGCCAGGTATATGCATTTAGATCAATGTTACAATTTATAAAAGTCGTGATTCCCAATCACCACAATGAGGATGAGATTGCTGTTTGTAAATATTCAACAATACGTATTAAACATATGGATCTGTGCCCTTCTAACACAGTTCGCTGTCACAGGTCTCAATCATTGCTTGATCAAGTATAAAATGTATGGCAACAATACTTAGAATTCTACCAAACATCCATCAACAAATCGCTGTCAAAGAAGAGACTTAATTACATCCTAAGTACATGCCTATGCCAGTCTATTTACTCAGAGATATTTCATATTAAAATCTGTATCCATAACTCCTTGTACCCATATCAGATCACTGTCATATATGACTCTAAAACCCTTCTCAAACCATGCCAAACATCAATCGATCCATACCAAAAACACTTTAACCAAACACCAATCAATTCGCAGACTTATGGAAGGTCACTCAAAGGAATATTGGCTTGAAACGAGTTGCTAAAGGCAAGGAATAAATACTACGCAGTTCGCTGTCAAGAGAGGACTGTCAAACAACATGCAAACATGCAACACCTAGTCGATCCACTCCAAATGATACTCCAAATCAGCCTATTTGCAAAATAGAAGAAGTTGAATCTCGAAACCAGCTCAATACAACCTCCCACACAAGAGAGAGAGAGAGAAAGCTTCAATGGGCATGCATCCCAACTCCAAGCATGGAGTATCAAAATAAGTTCATCATAACATCATAATAATAATGACCCTAGCACTCCTTTTATAAGCAAGGAGGCACAAAATTCGAAATCCCTAGGAGAGGGAAAATATTAAATAAAAGCAGTTTGTTTTCCCTAGGTGTGGCGTCCCCTTTTCAAAGGGTGATTTTATCAATAAAAGCCACCTAAACATTTATTTAATTAATTCCCCATTTATTTTTTATATTTTGGGAATTAAATTAAATAATCTTCATAATTATAATTAAAATTATTGCTCCAGGTAATAATATTTAATTATTTAATAAAAATGTTCCCCTTGCAACATCCCGAAGCCCATGGGGAATTATAGACTAAGGGTCTTCAGAAATGGGGACATTACATACTGCGACAACTAAAACATCTAAATTCCATAGATGTCAAGTCGAACAACCTCTGCCAACAATTATCATGAAGTCTACTCCATCCATCACCCACATCTATATGCTCTCTCTCAATGAAGCTTTCCACCCAAAGCATGAGAACATCTTGCATATACTGCCTTAAGGCCAAAGGCCGCCCCAAGTGCTCATTACCGTGTCCCTGAGGTACCCATTTGCTCTTCTCTTGTGATGAATGATCTCATATGCATGCTTCATGACTATAGCCTTGAGCTCCAATGGGTCCCACAATGTTACCATGAGCTGATTCCTTGAAAGCATGGCACAACACAACTTGCATGTGAGCTGGAAACAAGTCATAACAGCCACAAGTATGTTGGAATTCCATCCAATTCAACACTAGTATGGCTGGGAAAATTGTCTTTTGGGTCCCATAATATTACTGTGGGCTGATCCCTCCAAATGATGGCACAACACTGCTTGCATGTGAGCTGGAAACAAGTCATATCAGCCACAAGTCTCTTGGAATTCCATCCAATTCAACATTAGGATGGCTGGGAAAATTGTCTTCAGTAGTGGCTAACATTGCCATTCAAGGAAACCTTCTTAAATTGCACAGTGTATAACTGTTTATGACTAAAAATATCATGACCAACAATATAGAAATGATATAAATATGACAAACCCATGGAAGCTTTAGTAACATGATTGATGTAAAAGCGGTAGGTAGCCATACAAGGGTTGAAAACTCTCCATCTTCAGCTGCAAACCCATATGCTCCACCATTTGTTTGGGTGGGAAATAAACTCAGATGCTCTTCCTTTCCTATTCCCGTACCTGCAAATGGAACAAACTTATTAAGAAAAACAAAAGCTCTCGACATTATTTCTTCATGCCTCATAGATACTTGGACTAGCTTTTTACCTTTGCTTGCATTCTTCTCAAAATTCCCCTTCATATGATGGATTCACAAGCATTGGTGTAGCTATACCATTGTAATTTCTCGCTCAGAATCAACTTTGTGGCGGTCGGAAACTCTCCTAAAGTAGTGGCAAACAATCTCTCATTGATGGTAGGCAGAAAATCCTTCCACCTTGTGACGGAAAACACTTTTGTGACTATCATAAAAAGGGTTAAGGGGCTGGTTCTAATGGCAGAAAATCCTTTTACATTTGCTTGCATTCTCCTCAAAATTCCCCTTCATATGATGGACTCACAAGCATCGCTGTAGCTATACCGTTGCAATTTCTTGCTCAGAATCAACTTTGTGGTGGTCGGAAACTCTCCTAAAGTAGTGGTAAACAATCTCTCATTGATGGTAGGCGGAAAATCCTTACACCTTGTGACGGAAAACACTTTTGTGACTATCATAAAAAGGGTTAAGGGGCTGGTTCTAATGCAGACAATAGCAAAAAGAATAGGATAATAGCTGCCATACTTGCCATACTTCAAACTCTTCACAAAATTCAAAAAGTGATATAGGGGTTGGAATCAACCATATGGGGACTGAAAATGCTTCAACAACATCAATGAGACTACTTGTATGGCTACAAGTACAATGTTGGGCAAGCTGAAAATATGAATGACAACAACTCTACAACCCGGAATAGTGAAGCCCATTTGAAGAAACACTTTCTCTTTGAGTTCTTCTTCACACCATACGACTAAAAACATTTTTATAACTGTAATGCAAGTGTAAAAAGGGCTGGTACTGTTGCTGATAGAAAATAAAAAATTGGTACAACAGCTGTCATACACGACATCCTTCACCAAACTCAGCCATGTGAGTGATCCAAGGGTTGGAAACAACCCTTGCTTGACTGAAAATTCTTCAACAACAGCTATAGGTTGAAAACTACTTCCTTCAATGACTGAATCCCACATGCATGACAATCAAATTCTGCTTGTAGCTAAATTTCTAATCAACCCTTGACGAATGACAACCATTGTTCAATTCCATGGCATGTTGGACACCACCATGTTGAGTTATATTATTGAACCCCAAACTATGTTGCATGGGAAACATTTGATAATCAACATAAATACGATATGGCTTATCCATCAAGCATCTTGCTGCCTTGACCATGGCGACTTCCTCCATAGCCTTGTCTTCAAGTGTATGATTTGTTGAAGAAACATGTCCTCCTTGAATTCTCCTTCACATCATGTGACTAAAAACATTTTTTATGACTGAAAATTCTTCAACAGCAGCTATAGGTTGAAAACTACTTACTTCAATGACCGAATCCTCATGCACGACAATCAAATTCTGCTTGTAGCTAGATTTCCAATCAGCCCTTGAGGAATGACAACCATTTTTCAATTCCATGGCATGTTGGACACCACCATGTTGAGTTATATTATTGAACCCCAAACTATGTTGTGTGGGAAACATATGATAATCAACATAAATACCATATGGCTAATCCATCAAGCATCTCACCTCCTTGACCATGGTGACTTCCTCCATAGCCTTGTCTTCAAAAGTATGATTTGTTTCCAAGGACTTCCCTATGAATTGCGAGCTATGATTCTTCACTGCTTCTTTAGAATGTATAACATACTTTATATGAATGCTGAAGAACCTCTTTTCTAACCAAAAACATGAGATAAAGAATTCATTAGAAATAGTCATATTGAACTCTTCAAAGCCCATATCCTTGTATCTCAAAAGATCACACAGTTCCCAAACTTTCATGTACAAACAATTTAGAACTTGTATGAAAGGACCTATGTGCTCTTTGCTACTCCATGTGTCCTTCACTTTCTTTCTCTCTTGCGATTGCTTCTCACGATGACCACACATTTGCATATGGCTATCATGATCATCATGTTGCCCATGATAACAACAAATCTAGAATGACATACCTTTGACTGTCCTTAATTTGTTCACCTTCCCGTGCCGGATGAAGGTTTGCTAGATATCTTCAACACTTCCGACCTTGTGACTAAATTTTTTTGAGTTAGGATCAACATTCTCTTTCACCTTTGACTCTTCATATTCAATAAGTGAAGCTCTTTCCGCCTTGACTTCACCCATACTTTGTTGATACATATATGGAGCATCTTCATAGTTCTTGCTAGAGTCATGCACACCATTAACTCACTTCCTACATGTTGTTCTAGAAATTCCAGCCAACTGAAAATCAACATTAGCAAAAACCCTCTTGAGGTGTTGATGTATCCACTACCTTTGCTGGTTCTTTTTCTTTTTTCAAGAGAAACTCTCTTGGGTTTGGCTCCTTAGAATATTCTCAAGATCTAGGGTTTAACCCTAGCATCTTCATCCATGCATCGACTGCTCCTTGTTAGAACCATCAAATGTGGAGAGTGTTACTTTCCCCAAGGCATGTTGAGATCCTTATGTGGCGCTTGAGGTCTAGGCTCAAGCCTTGACGTACCCTTTCTTACTCCTATGAATTCCGCAAGCGAAATGACATCACAAATCTCCTTTTGAAGAGCCCCTATACTCCTCATAGCTGGCCACAATGTTGTGACCCATTGAATGTCATGCTTCAACCTTCGGAATGACTTCTTTCTTTGATAAGAACCACTACCTTTATTGGTTCTTTTTCTTCTTTTAAGAGAAACTCTCTTGGGTTTGGCTCCTTAGAATATTCTCGAGGTATAGGGTTTAACCCTAACATCTTCATCCATGCATCGGCTGTCCCCTTGTTAGAACCATCAAATGTGGAGAGTGTTACTTTCCCCAAGGCATGTTGAGATCCTTCTATGGTGCTTTAGGTCTAGGCTCAAGCCTTGATCCACCCTTGCTTACTCCTATGAATTCCGCAAGCGAAATGACATCACAAATCTCTTTTGGAAGAACCCTTTACTCATAGCTTGCCACAATGTCGTGACCCACTGAATGTCCTCCGGAATGACTTCTTTCTTTGATAAGAACCTAGGTCACCAATCCATGTTCTTTCTCCTTTGGTAGTAGATGTATTCTTTTTCACCGTCTTGCATGAATAGCCTCAAGATGGGAATATCTATGATCTAATACCACTGTAATGTCCGTTTCCGGGCTCAAACTGAAGCAAAAGGGAAATAACACAAACCCTAATGGATAGTAAACTGAAAATTGTGACAACGAACGTAAAATTATGACAACAAGGTACAACAGTCTTATTTTTTATAGCAGCAGTAAGGAAAATGCATTGTATCTTCAAAAATGCATCATTCACACCATCCAAAGCATGTAGGGAAACTTAGAAATATTTTGGAACAATTATTAACCAAGAAATAAGCTTTCTAACCCCATCATGAATTTATTTAATTAAATAAAATAACAACAGTGAACACCGTTACAAAAGTGGCTAGAAATGAAGGATTCTGGCTGCTAAAAAAATGAGAAACACAATGATGGCTGAGTTGGATCCTGTGCTTTAGAAACCGCCAAATGACACCTTAGGGCAAGTGGCCAACCTAGGAGAAGGCTGGAAAAATCTCTATAGAACCCTAAGAACCTTCTTCAACCAAACCCTAGCTGAGAAATTGCAAAATCAATCTTCGTTGAAGCTCCTTAGAAACACCGGGATGGAGAATCCTTAGTGGATTGAAGAGTTTTTGTTCTTCATTCAAACAAGGAAGATTTTCGTCTTCACTTGTTGGCCACACAAAAGGGTTTTTCGTTTTCACTTGTTGGCCACACAAGAGGGTTTTCGTCCTCAAGTGAAGATAGTAGAGCAATCAACCCAAAAACCATGCAAAGTTATCAATAGTCAACATGATGATCAAATGAGCCAACTGACCCCTTCTTATTTATACCTTGATGTGGCACCAAAACCAATTAATAGTTCCTTTTTCCTTCTATTCTTCCTAGGAGAAGGCCTGAAAAATCTCTATAGAACCCTAACAACCTTCTTCAACCAAACCCTAGCTGAGAATTTGCAAAATCAATCTTCTTTGAAGCTCCTTAGAAACCTCGGGATGGAGAATCCCCAGTGGATTGAAGAGTTTTTGTTCTTCATTCAAACAAGGAAGGTTTTCGTCTTCACTTGTTGGCCACACAAGAGGGTTTTCGTCCTCAAGTGAAGATAGTTGAGCAATCAACCCAAAAACCATTCAAAGTTATCAATAGTCAAGATGATGATCAAATGAGCCAATTGACCCCTTCTTATTTATACTTTGATGTGGCACCAAAACCAATTAAGAGTTCCTTTTTCCTTTTATTCTTCCATTAGCTTTTCATCTTCCCCAGCCGACCTGACTATACTCACGAAAATAGCCGAAAAACATGACAATTGCTCCCCTTGCTCATTTCCTTCTTGCCCATGGGAAGTGGAATGGGCTCAAAGTCTTCAAATCGAACTAGCTTCGAAAAGGGGACATTACAGTGTCTCAAGTGATTTTTTGAGAAGATTTTTGGATGAAGAGTCTATATGGGCTACTTGAAGGTTTTTAGGTACATGATAGAGATTATCGAGATTGTAGATTGATTGAGTCTCTGCATGGACTTAAGAAGGCTCCATAAGTCTAGTACGCTCTATTCAATAAACATCTCCAAGATCTCGATTTCAAAACTTTGGATAATGAGCTGAATTTCTTAGCCAATGACAATTCATCTCCGGCCAATGATTCAGTCAGCGAACATTTGGTGGACAACTTGCTATATTTTATGTCCGTAATATTTTTATTTTGCTGTCAATTGGATTTTTCGGTCTCTATTTACGCTGAAACCCGTTCATTGGACAATAGCAAAACATCATAGGACTGCAACTTTTAACGTAATATAGAAGTAGTTTGTAGATTTAATGACCAAACGTCGTGGTTTTATTGTATTTGTAAAATTTGCGATAAACAATTGTCTCTGAGTTAGTCATTAAGGGTGAGTATTTTATTATTTAATTCTTAACGAACTATTAGTTATCTACAAACTAATGTTCGGTTGTAACCTCTTCAACTATATTGTAATTACTTCTAGCATAATAAAATGATAGACACACAAACTCCGAAGTGTGCATTCCGGTTTCTCTTTATTCTTTCTTTGTTCACATCTTCTATCAACATTTCCATCATACAAGTATCACTTATAAAGAAGAACATTTCAAGTGGTGCCCTATCACATGTGATAGAATCATGCATGGGCTAAATGCGATACTCAAATGTGCATTGGCATGTCACTTTCAATTCTTGTCCTGGTTGAAACCACGCCAAATAATAAGGATTAGGATGTGCTTCTTTGAGAAGGCCTAAGACCTTCGCATAATCATTTACAATGGTATTCTTTTGGCTTCCAATATTATTCTTATGGGAGATGGATACAAAAATGTCTCTTGTGCCCTGAGACACCCTTGGAGACTATAACATCTTATGACCCATCTCCTCTTGCTTACATCATGTCTCACAGAAAAATAGATAAGAAATTGAACAAAAACTCTAAAACTTGTCTCTTTTAATTCTGAAATGCATTTTGTTATTTTGATTGTCATTTCTGCCATTTTTTCTGTTTTAATTACATTGTTTCATAGGGCTTCAGGCTGTTGTATTACGGTTTGTGTGTGGATGACTATTGTGCACTACACACCATGAGATGATTGTTAGGCAAGATTTGGTCGGAATTATGATTTATAGTAGTGAATAGTAAATGGCGTATTAGTCTATTCGCCCCATAGTATGTATTCTAATTGCCCAACAGTCCGAATCAATAATTTATTACTATTAGAATATCATCTGCACTGACAATTTCCTATACTTGTGAGAAGCAAACGAGTTTCTTTCATAGACTCGTTTTTCAAACTTTTCTAGGTTAGGGTCATAAATTTATAGCCCTTGAGAGCACACATATGCTCATACCACAAAGCTGTATTCTCTGATTGGAAAACTTTTGCTCTTCTCTTGAAGCCCAAAATACTTCTTAATATTAATACTTAGGAGGTGGCAACTCTTTAGTTCTTTGATGAAGGGATCTATCCCTTTAGGCCCAGGGTTCCCCTCATCCTTAACTCTGTCTTCAACATTTTCAACCTCCACCATTTGTTCTTCCTCAAGGTTTTGGCAAGCTGTCAGATCAATTAGGAGGGCTTCTTGGGCATCAAGGTGAGCTTGGATTGCATCAAAAGCACTGAGCACCCAAGCAAGTGCTGCCTTAGAGTTAGGTGTCTGTTGCAGAAGTGGCTCCTCTACTTCTGAAGTGGGACGTCTGTCTTGCTTAGGCCCCTGGCCTTCCCACCCACACCATTTACCTCTTTCTTGCTTACCTCTAATGCATCCTCTACTGTTGTGTGTCCTTAGCATCTTGAAGAACACAAGGCTTGAGTTAGGCTAAGTGAAATTGTTAGAGTTCCCTAGGGCTAAACCTAGTGTTGCGATACATCAGCACCAAGGGTGAACATGCTTCTTGTTTGTTCCAAAGGTTGTCTTAATTTGATTCCAAGAATGGAGGTTTGTTCAGAACTAATCCTTTTATTTCACATGTTTGTTCAGAATGGAGGTTTGTGCTGCCTTAGAGTTAGGTGTCTGTTGCAGAGGTGGCTCCTCTACTTTTGAAGTGGGACGTCTGTCTTGCTTAGGCCCCCGGCCTTCCCACCCACACCATTTACCTCTTTCTTGCTTACCTCCAATGCATCCTCTACTGTTGTGTGTCCTTAGCATCTTGAAGAACACAAGGCTTGAGTTAGGCTAAATGAAATTGTTAGAGTTCCTGAGGGCTAAACCTAGTGTTGCGATACATCAGCACCAAGGGTGAACATGCTTCTTGTTTGTTCCAAAGGTTGTCTTAATTTGATTTCAAGAATGGAGGTTTGTTCAGAACTAATCCTTCTATCTCACATGTTTGTTTAGAATGGAGGTTTGTGCTGCCTTAGAGTTAGGTGTCTGTTGCAGAGGTGGCTCCTCTACTTCTGAAGTGGGACGTCTGTCTTGCTTAGGCCCCCGGGCTTCCCACCCACACCATTTACCTCTTTCTTGCTTACCTCTAATGCATCGTCTCCTGTTGTGTGTCCTTAGCATCTTGAAGAACACAAGGCTTGAGTTAGGCTAAGTGAAATTGTTAGAGTTCCCTAGGGCTAAACCTAGTGTTGCAATACATCAGCACCAAGGGTGAACATGCTTCTTGTTTGTTCCAAAGGTTGTTTTAATTTGATTCCAAGAATGGAGGTTTGTTCAGAACTAATCCTTTTATCTCACATGTTTTTAGGGTTTATCTTTATCACTAGGTTTTGTCCCTCTTTCTAAAATAACACCGTCAAATAGCCCATTTTGTCTAACCCAATGGCTAAGGGATGAACACAAGGGGGACTTAAGTCATAGTAATTTATTATAAAGTGCAAAAGGAAAAAGAAAAATTATAAAACATTTATATTAAATTATTATAGACTTAATGATAAAGTAAAAATAGAAAAAGGGAAAAAGACACTTAGCAAAGTTTATTTATTCTAGGGGAAAATGCGACCTCTTTAGGGGATAAATACATGTGGGAAAAGAATTAAAAAAAAGAAGGAAAATTCTGATTGGATGTTAAGAGTGGCCATTTGGGCGCTTATTCTTCCATGAAAGCAAGTCGACTTGCTTGGAGGAGGCATCACATTCTATTTTCACAAAATCTGAATTTTGCTTGTTGAGCCTAGTGCTTGCATCAGAAATTTCTCTAAGGATGAAAACCCTTAGAGCTTCTCTCTTGAGGACGAAAACCCTCTTGAGATTGAAGAGAAGAACGATAAAATCTTCTCTTGGGTATTTTTCTAGCACTGCTTGAACAATTGTGGGGCAGATTTGAAAGAGGGTTTGAAGAGAGAAAAAAGTTGCTTGAAATATCTTGTTTATTCTCAGCTGAATTGACCTACCTGGATGATTGTTTTGAGATGTTGGAAGTGAACAATAATAAGATGTGCGTTGCTGTTACAAAGTCTGATTTTTAGCTATCTATAGTTTGCAATTTTGGAGTGTTATTTGGGGCCAAAACTCCTTCTTTTCCAGCTATATATGTAGACAAAGGTTTGCAGAATTTTTATAAATAAATCAGCCCTTGTGTTGCCTCACATTGGTACACTTATTCTCTGCTTTTTGCCTTCTAAAAATTCATCTCTTTCAATTGGATAAGGAAAAGTACATTGTTTATTTCATCTTTGGTGAATTTTTCTACAACTTGGGCAAGTCGCATTTCCTGAATTTAATTCCAGATCTGCATTTTATAAAAAATTTATGGTATATTTTAAGTTGGTATTTGGGAAAAATCCATTGTGTGCACTTTTATGCCCTTAGGGGACATTACAGGATAAGCATGATATAACTCAGCAAACCAGTAGTACTGCATAGCCTGTGCTACTTTCAGTTCCTTTTGAGTCCAAAGAATACATGTGTGTCTAGGTAAAGAGAGATCATTTAAGACATAAATTCCTCCTTAGAAGACATGGCAGATTGAGATAATGTTTCGATAAAGTTCAGATTCTCTAGATCGAGAGCATCTTTCTCAACAACCTATAAATTCATTTAGCTCCTCTCCAAAACCAGACAACAAATGTAATTTGTTTAAGACTGAAAACAACTTTTCCGGGCACTCCTAGGCATTGTATCTTTATCGAAAAACTCGGAAGATGAATGAATACAACACATCCCCACATTTCACTGTTGTCATTCTTATCATGGAACAAGATACAAGAACATATTCATTAGAACAAACAACAGAGAGGTCTTGTAGGTGACTAAGCTCTCATAATTCTGTTTACAACCAGTAAGCCTTGTTATCTTCTACAACATATGCAAAGGGGGATGAAACTAATCTGAGTTCCCCCTTAGTGTTATTTCCATAACAGAATTTTGTTCTAAGAACAAAATAATAACATTAATCACTGAGTGCCTCAAGATGCATTTATTAAATTATTAAGACATTAACTGCTGAACAGAAGATTGCATTCATTGAGGGAACTCAAGAGAGAGACAACTTCCATCGATCCCTGGCATAGATAACCAACACTGTCTAATATTAGGGGCTATTAAATATCAAGACTCCACAAATTTCCTCATCCAACAGGTCCTTACCTATGTTTATTTTGATTAGAAGAAAAGACATAATCTCATGCCAATACAAATTTGCATTACAAGGATGGAAACCAATTGTCAGCACAAATATGTAATGCTCAACAGGCCCTAGCTCTTTGCCGTCTACAGGTACAACTGCGCAGTTGAAATCAAGAATATCACAACTCCTAGCATCATAACAGGGTCGTTTGATTCGACGGTTCTATTTCATTCATGAATCATTGAGTGCTGAGAATCTATCACTAGGTGATCGATATTGTTACCTTCAAATTGATTACCTGGGTCACAGACCCTGAGCATTGCTAAGTACTAATAAGATATGGGGTGTACCAAATGGGTTTTGCCAACTGAAAGCAATATGTAATGCTCAACAGGCCCTGGCTCTTTGCCGTCTACAGGTACAACTACGCAGTTGAAATCAAGAATATCACAACTCCTAGTATCATAACAGGGTCGTTTGATTTGACGGTTCTATTTCATTCATGAATCATTGAGTGCCAAGAATCTATCACTAGGATGATCAATATTGTAACCTTCAAATCGATTACCTGGGTCACAGACCCTGAACATTGCTAAGTACTAATAAGATATGGGGTGTACCCAATGGGTTTTGCCAACTGAAAGCAATTTGTTCATATTGCAATTTCCTAACTAGGGTGCATAAAATAGAACTTGAGCTCTACATCATTGAATCATCATACCAATTCATAAGATATATGTTATTGTCAGAGACATTATGAGCCTATAAATTTACAGTAATACATAGCTATAGTATAAAGCTTGAATTTCTTATGATCAAGCAATCTAAATTCGTTATAGAATAAGCAAGTAGCCAGATCATTACAATGTTTCAATCTTTTCCCTTAGATTTTAGAAATCCTGTCACTCAACTTGTAGAGCTTTAAGAGATAAACATTGATGGAATAAACCCATAGTTACCTAAGCCTCCGGGACGGAGGGACGGGGTTTCTGGGACGGCAATTTTTATTTAAATTTTTCAGACAACGATGGGACGACAAATAAAAAATATATAAAGTTTATATATATTACAAATATAACATGAATAATTCAATAAACTAAGACTTAAAATTGGAAGTTTGAAGATTGAAACCATTGATCCAATTCTTTATCACATAAGCCAAGGCCCAAAATGATATAGTTAATATTCAATGTTTCATAATGAGTCATTAATACTATCATAGAAATTAGAACTAAGAATCCGAGATACTAATATTCAACGTTCATATTTCAATGTTTCATATTGAGTCATTGACATTATCACTAAAATTAGAACCGAGAACCCGAGATACATTGATACTTCGTACTAGATAGAGATAGAATGATACATCAACAATTTCAATATGACAATGAAAAACAAGTCTTCATTAATCAACATGAGAAGAGTAGAACAACATATGTTATTAAATATTATGTCATAGACTTATAACTCGTAAGTACATAACCAAAATGACAGCTTAATAATCACTATCAGAGTCTGCTAAGGGAACACTTGCAGACCATTCCTCTTCACTAGAAGTATCTGTATCAACATCATCTACATCTATAAAGGGGATATCAACCAATCCTCGTTGCTCTTGATCTTCGTAAATCTACCTTGAAACCTTGGATCTACATCTGTAATATCCCCTTGTGGGATATTAATTAATTATTATTAATCTACTTGCAAAAAAAGCAAACTTAGAAGAGAAACCCTTCTAGGTTCACCTCAACTAACCCAGTGTCGGCTTCAATACAACCCAAATGAGGTTGGAGTGAGCCAAGGTAAGGGTTCAGATGAGCTATCTAGTTGGAATTTGCACTCCTTTAACTAATAAACTTGCAAAAGTAGAAAAATAAATTAATATGCCTGGAAACAACTGAAAATGATTGCAAACTTTAATAATTAATATCTACCTCAATATTTATCCTTTTTGAATGAAATAAATTGCAGAAGGAAGATAAAATTATGCACTTTTCAATGAACTAACAATTTAAATTTTTTGATCACAAAAACCCACTCAAAACAACCTCCGAAGTTGTAGTTCAAGTCGCTAGGGTTAAGGAAAATTATAAAATTGATTCCAGCTCAAACATACACATCTCCACACTCAAGATTATCATTTTCAGATCTGCATTAATAGATCTGTAATAGCAGATTGAAAAAAACATCAAACTCTTCCAAAATATGATAGAAAATCACATAACCTAGTCAATTTATTTATCATAAATTCCAGCAAGGTTAGCAGCTCCAAATATTATGAAACAAGTGCATTTGCAATAGAATAATAAACAAGAACAATTTAGATTTTATCCTTGCGAAAATACTAGTAAGAAACACCATAAATCTCCCTTCACAAGTCGATTTAGATAATGACAAAACCGACAATAATTTTCAGAATTTATTGATCAAGTAGTGGTCTAAAAACTCTCCAAATAACCTCACAAGCTCTCACAATAATGGCGCCTTTACTTAGATTGAATAGAAATGCAAATAAATCATCAACTCAAGCTCAAAGGGCATACACACTTCACTCAAAGGTGGTGTTGAAGAACATCTTTTGTTTTAGATCATTAGTGGGCATACATTCTTCAAACATGAAGATAAATTTAATAAATCGTCAACATGCGAAAAATGAGTAACCACATCTTCTTTTCTATCTTTTGCCTTACACATCCTCCAAAGTTCTTTCTCCATCTTTGGTGCCAAAAGCTAGAAGGGAATAATATTTTTAAAAGTGCCTGGAGATCACACTCAAAGAAAAATATTAAATGCATAGGGAAATTAAATCAAATGGGGCCTATATGGATCAACCCATGCCTAGAAGAAATCGATTTATTTCAAATTCCAAACATTAAAATAATTCTCAGAAAAATGCGACTTGCTTTTAGTCACTTAATTCACCTTTAAAATAAGAAATTATTATCCCAAGGTGAAATTGAATTTCTCTTTTATTTTTGATTTGCATAATAAAAATTTATTTTATTTTAAATTTACATGTGCAAATTGATTTTCTCTTCTTTTTAATTTTTAATTAAACAAGGGGACATTACATGCGTACAAGGAGAGCCCAACATTATGGTGGGGTTCTCTTTGTAAGCATATAATGTCCCCCTTTTTAATTAAAAATTAAAAAGAAGAGAATCGATTTGCACATGTAAATTTAAAAATAAAATATATCTTACTGTGCAAATCAAAAATAAAAGAGAAATTTGATTTCACCTTAGGATAATAATTACTTATTTTTAAGGTAAATTAAGTGACTAAGCAAGTCGCATTTTTCTGGGAATTATTTAACGTTTGGAATTTGAAATAAATCGATTTCTTCTAGGCATGTGTCTTATCTATATTGGCCGCATTTGATTTAATTTTCCTATGCATTTAATATTTTTCTTTGAGTGTGATCTCCAGGCACTTTTAAAAATATTATTCCCTTCTAGCTTTTGGCGCCAAAGATGGAGAGAGAACTATGGAGGATGTGCAAGGCAAAAAATATAAAAGATGTGGTTACTTCTTTTTTGCATGTTGACGATTTATTAAATTTATTTTCATGTTTGAAGAAGGGATGTATGCCCACTAATGATCTAAAACAAAAAATGTTCTTCAACACCACCTTTGAGTGAAGTGTGTATGCCATTTGAGCTTGAGTTGATTAATTTGCATTTTTATTCAATTTAGGTAAAGTCACCATTATTGCGAGAGCTTGTGAGGTTATTTAGAGAGTTTTTTGGGCCACTACTTGATCAATAAATTTTGGAAATTGTTGTTGGTTTTGTTATTATATAAATCGACTTGTGGAGGGAGATTTATGGTGTTTCTTAGTGGTATTTTGCAAGGATAAAATGTGAACTGTTCTTTCTTATTATTCTATTGCCAATGCACTTGTTTCATGATATTTGGAGCTGCTAACCCTTTCTGGAATTTATGATAAATAAATCGACTAGTTTATATGATTTTCTATCATATTTTGGAGGGGTTAGATGTCTTTTTCAATATGTTGTTACAAATCTATTGTTGTGAAAGATCCCAAACCCCTTTCTGTCTAACATCTTGAGGAAGAATGCTATACTCCTCAAATATGTTAATCACTTCCGCTTCATTGTCCTGTGGTGTTGGACCTTTGTGAATAGAAAGTGATGATGATCTAGGCCTCCGATCCTGTCTGGCCCTCATGCTGTCTCTCCTCTGAGCACAATACTGTGGGAGGGGAAATGCATCCCTCACATACTGCGGCAAACTCCTCCACTCATCAGTGACTGCCATGATAGTATCCGGGAAAGTTGCTTCTTCCGACCGTCCCTCAATCTCTGGTGGGTCACCTCTAAGCAAGAAGTTAGGCTGCATAGGCCTATCTGCAGTCCGTGTAGGTCTCATCTCGTCTGTATGAGTATGCCTCCACTCACAGCGTGGCGATCCCCTAACACTCCCAAGCTCTGAAGGTGATCTGCTATGACCCCTGTAGTTGCTGGCAACTGATACGGATTTGTCCCTCCTGCCGTGCCTGTCCCGCGGCCCATCTAGTGCCAACCTGTCCAAAGTAGTGCCCATTCGCTCCATGGTCTGCAATAACTGCCTCTGCGTGGCTGCCATATCCCGAATAAAGTTCCTATCTGGATCTGCATGTTCCTCTCGAGGACTCTCAGGCCTCTCGCCCAAATATTCCATTCTGTCACCTCCTACAATACCAGCCTCGAGTCGTGCTCGTCTGTGGGTGTAGTATCTGTGTGGACTGTCCTTTCTGTGATGCATTCAAAGCTGATTTCTGTTGTAATACCCTATTTGTTTCTTCCCACACAGGCTGGGAGGATACACTGCTCTGATACCACTGAAAGATCCCAAACCCGTCTCTGTCTGAATTTTTTTTTTTTTATTATAAAATGCTCGGGCTCAGATCTAAACCGATAATATCAAAGGAATTCATGAAACATCACACTGAAACTGCATAGATAATTTAAATACAGCAAACCCCGCAAACTGGGAAAATATAGAATAGGCGCCTAGGGTTTAATTGGCAGATTTCTTTATAAATATTTCAGTTGTGTATTTAATAATGATTTATGAAGCTAAATATTACAGCAATACAGATATAAAACTGCAGAAAGATTTAATAACAGAGATTGTCCAAAAACCCACAGTAAATGAATCAAAACCCTAGCCGATTTGATATATTTGCTGCTGGGAATTACAATAAATATCTAGCAAGACAAATACCTCTGATACAACAATAAATAACTGTAGAAGAAGCCGCCCCACTCAGATATATGTGCAAATGCTCACTGCTGCAATTTATTCTTTTCTCTGAAACTGTTGAAATGCTGAATAACTGTGTAAACAATGAAGATTCCTGGATGGAAGCTTCTCTCACTGCTCCTGGGGTTTCCGTCCGCAAGAGGAATAATGTTCTGAATCCAATGAAGACCCTGTGTGAATCTTCCTCCTTCGAATTGGGTTTCCGTCCAATCCGTAATCTCCAAGGGTTTCCGTCCTTCAGAGAGTAATTAGCAAGAGCTGCTCTGAATTTGTTTTTTTGTTCAAAATGATAAGTGTGTAGCAAATGGGCCAAACCCTCCTTTTATAACCTTTTCCGAGAATTTTCATTAAAAGGAAATATAATTAATAAATCACTTTATTAATTAATTACACCTTATAACTCCGAAAAGTGATTTATTTAATTAATTAATCATTCCTGGCGCCCAAGGTCACTGAATTAGCATCTCATCATTTAGAACTTCACATTCTCTTTCCGACGAGCTATAATACTGAGGTGCTCGCCAAGTAATTCGTACAAATATAAGCAACCTGGGTAAAATAATTAAAATAAGCCATTAATGCTCCCAAAGTGCGGAAATCGTCAGAAAGCACCGGAATCGGAAACTGACTGAGCAGAAGCGGTGCGGATGATGAATAATGAGAAATGAAGTCAGTTGGGTGACTTACTATAAATGGAAACTCTCTCCAAGAATCTTGGAGAACACACCAGAAGCCGGAAATAACCTCAGAAAGTGCCAAGTGAGTCCTTAAGACCAACTGAACTCATTGCTAACATCAAATAATCCACCAGATCGTCGATAAAACCCTTACCTGCTATGCACATCGTCTCCTAACAACGGGACTAGCTTACGAAGATGACAAATAAGCTACCCACCAAGTGTCCAAGGGTCATGCCGGAAAGAGGGACATTACAGTACTCCCTTCCCGAGATTGCTTGTCCACAAGCAATATCAGATCTGCATACCAATCAAGTCCCGGATACCACTGAAAGATCCCAAATCAACCGAAACCTTTTGAATGGCTTCAAATGCACTGTGCTAAACTGCTCAAAGTCTGCAAAATAGAACTTGTGCAACTTACTCATAAAAAGTGCCACAACACCTGAAGCCAAAATAGAAAATCGACTGCACCTGTCCACCAACCACCTGGATCCCAAATGATCCTGGAACATGTGCAATCCCATAACCTCAGTATGCAATTGGAACCCAAGAGGCTGTCAAACTCTGTCAACCAATGAAACCAACCAGCCAACAATGGAATTCCTAGATCCCAATCCTGTAAATCAACCCCATAATGCCAACTCCAAGTACTATGTTGATCCACCTCGAATATCATAACTGGATAAACTGGAAGTCCCTCAACGCCAACTGACTTTCGTTGTGCCACTCTGATACCCCCTAGAGTCCGATCGAGCCAAACCTCAATCTCCAGCTTCTGTGAGCAACTGTCTGGCGAGAACAACTTGGACTCATCATTTGAAATCTGAAGCATGTCATACCAGAGTGAATCCGAACATCCCTTATTCAACCCACCTCTCTGTGTCATCAATGTCATCATCAAATCCTGTACATGTGGGCTGAACGAAAAATGATAGGCACACCTCATAATGCAATCGAGGTGAAATTCTCCTGACTGTGCTAATGGAATACTCGAATAGTCAAGTGTATTCCATCCCATGCTGCCATCACCAGAAGAAGACTCACAACTCACAATAGGATGAGTTGATCTTGCAGCAACCTCATCAAGACCTCTCCCACAAAGTAATTGCAAGTGCCCTGTCTCTCTTTCAGGAGTGAGAAGAATATCATCATGAATGCCATCTACTATTTGAAAAGAAACTGGATCAATACCAAAGTCCAACGTGCAAGTCCTAGAAAAACCCAACTCTTCTGATAAAACTGTCCAAGGTCAGTCTCCAAAGTTCCGAAGTAGAGCCTGGTGCTCATATCTCCAATGATGCCTGAACTTACAGCCATGACTGATGTGTCTATGTCATCCACAAACCAATCCACACTGAATGGTCCCCTGCAGATGTGAAAGATGCCTAATGAAGGTGCATAAAAGCATATACTAACATCTGACAAGCTGCTGGCATAAATCAAAACAGCACCCTGTAACCTGTGAATCATGTCCATGATGGAGCAAAAAGTATCTCTACTGCCCAAAGATAAGAAGAAATCATCATTACTCCATCCTCTAATTCCAAAGTGACCATCCCAATCACTCCTCTCCATACCAACAGCTGCTGCCCTCAAAGTGTCACCTGACAGAACTCCAACCAGCAAAGGAGGACAGCCATCAATCAATGAAGTAGGAGGTAAAACCCAAGAGGATGACATTGGAATACTGTTGCCAACATGTCTATCTCCAACCCATAGACTGAAACTAATCGAAAACTCAATCATGTACCTCTCTCTAACTGACTCCTCATGCCTTTCCAACGCGCAAGGCACTGCACCTGTATCTTGAATGTGAATGCTAGAAGAACTCATGCTACTATCCTCAACATGTGCCTTGGCTGCCATAGATGACTGAGTCTCTGATATACATAATGAATATCGAGCTAAACTCAACTCTAAGCAAAGCTCATCAACATGACTCTCGGAATCTTGAAGTGCCAACTGAGTGCTCACCAAAGAATCCCTTGGAGCTTCATCATTCTCTAACTCCATGATGCCTTGGCTTCGCTGCATCAAATTCTGAGTATTCTGGTTCATGATGGGTTTAATGTCATCATGATAATACTGCTGCAACAACAAAGATGGTGTATCTCTTACCACCCAATCTGCATTTTGTGAAGTCTGCTCCTCTTGGATTGAATTTTCCATACTCCAATACCTACCAAAAGCTGATGTAAATCCTGCAAAAGTGGAAAATGACATGGAATTCCATGTAGGACAGCTATTAATTCCTGACAAATCAATGAAGATGAAGTCACCAATCAACAAATAGGGAGCTGCCATATCATAGTAAATCGATGACATAACAAAAGATGAGATATGGATGTCTTCAACACCCATCAAAGACAACTCATGAGTGGCTGGTCCACTATGAATGTCATCAACAAAATCATCAACTCCATCAACTGAAAATTCTGAATTTTCCTCCTTCATGCTTTCATTGCAATCATCACCCAACGAATCCATGGCATTGTTATCCAAAACACTCACATGCTCTATGCTAGCCTCTAAAGTAAAAGCTTCTAGAGACACCTCTTGTAAGGATGGTGTAAAGACATCAGCATGTCTATCAAATTCATCATATAAATTTTTGCATACCTCATTAGAACTTAAAGACACCAAAGCACTCTCATGAAGAGTTGTATCATCCATATGTGAAGACTCTTTATTCCTTCCATGTATCAACCATTTAGAAGCTATAGTGTGAGATTCCTTCCTTGCCTGCTCAGTCTTGTAGCCAATACTTGGGTGCATGTCCATGTAGTCCATGAAAGGAAAATTCTCCTTAACATCTTGAGGAAGAATGCTATACTCCTCAAATATGTTAATCACTTCTGCTTCTTTGTCCTGTGGTGTTGGACCTTTGTGAATAGAAAGTGATGATGATCTAGGCCTCCGATCCTGTCTGGCCCTCATGTTGTCTCTCCTCTGAGCACAATACTGTGGGAGGGGAAATGCATCCCTCACATGCTGCGGCAAACTCCTCCACTCATCACTGACTGCCATGATAGTATCCAGGAAAGTTGCTTTTTCCGACCGTCCCTCAATCTCTGGTGGGTCACCTCTAGGCAAGAAGTTAGGCTGCATAGGCCTATCTGCAGTCCGTGTAGGTCTCCTCTCGTCTGTATGAGTATGCCTCCGCTCACGGCGTGGCGATCCCCTAACACTCCCAAGCTCTGAAGGTGATCTGCTATGACCCCTGTAGTTGCTGGCAACTGATACGGATCTGTCCCTCCTGCCGTGCCTGTCCCGCGGCCCATCTAGTGCCAACCTGTCCAAAGTAGTGCCCATTCGCTCCATGGTCTGCAATAACTGCCTCTGCGTGGCTGCCATATCCCGAATAAAGTTCCTATCTGGATCTGCATGTTCCTCTCGAGCAGGACTCTCGGGCCTCTCGCCCAAATATTCCATTCTGTCACCTCCTGCAATACCAGCCTCGAGTCGTGCTCGTCTGCGGGTGTAGTATCTGTGTGGACTGTCCTCTCTGTGATGCATTCAAAGCTGATTTCTGTTGTAATACCCTATATGTTTCTTCCCACACAGGCTAGGAGGATACACTGCTCTGATACCACTAAAAGATCCCAAACCCGTTTCTGTCTGAATTTTTTTTTTTTTTTATTAAATGCTCGGGCTCAGATCTAAACCGATAATATCAAAGGAATTCATGAAACATCACACTGAAACTGCATAGATAATTTAAATACAGCAAACCCCGCAAACTGGGAAAATATAGAATAGGCGCCTAGGGTTTCTGGCAGATTTCTTTATAAATATTTCAGCTGTGTATTTAATAATGATTTATGAAGCTAAATATTACAGCAATACAGATATAAAACTGCAGAAAGATTTAATAACAGAGATTGTCCAAAAACCCACAGTAAATGAATCAAAACCCTAGCCGATTTGATATATTTGCTGCTGGGAATTACAATAAATATCTAGCAAGACAAATACCTCTGATACAGCAATAAATAACTGTAGAAGAAGCCGCCCCACTCAGATATATGTGCAAATGCTCACTGCTGCAATTTATTCTTTTCTCTGAAACTGTTGAAATGTTGAATAACTGTGTAAACAATGAAGATTCCTGGATGGAAGCTTCTCTCACTGCTCCTGGGGTTTCCGTCCGCAAGAGGAATAATGTTCTGAATCCAATGAAGACCCTGTGTGAATCTTCCTCCTTCGAATTGGGTTTCCGTCCAATCCGTAATCTCCAAGGGTTTCCGTCCTTCGAGAGTAATTAGCAAGAGCTGCTCTGAATTTGTTTTTTTGTTCAAAATGATAAGTGTGTAGCAAATGGGCCAAACCCTCCTTTTATAACCTTTTCCGAGAATTTTCATTAAAAGGAAATATAATTAATAAATCACTTTATTAATTAATTACACCTTATAACTCCGGAAAGTGATTTATTTAATTAATTAATCATTCCTGGCGCCCAAGGTCACTGAATTAGCATCTCATCATTTAGAACTTCACATTCTCTTTCCGACGAGCTATAATACTGAGGTGCTCGCCAAGTAATTCGTACAAATATAAGCAACCTGGGTAAAATAATTAAAATAAGCCATTAATGCTCCCAAAGTGCGGAAATCGTCAGAAAGCACCGGAATCGGAAACTGACTGAGCAGAAGCAGTGCCGATGACGAATAATGAGAAATGAAGTCAGTTGGGTGACTTACTATAAATGGAAACTCTCTCCAAGAATCTTGGAGAACACACCAGAAGCCGGAAATAACCTCAGAAAGTGCCAAGTGAGTCCTTAAGACCAACTGAACTCATTGCTAACATCAAATAATCCACCAGATCGTCGATAAAACCCTTACCTGCTATGCACATCGTCTCCTAACAACGGGACTAGCTTACGAAGATGACAAATAAGCTACCCACCAAGTGTCCAAGGGTCATGCCGGAAAGAGGGACATTACATGTTGTTGGTTTTGTCATTATATAAATCGACTTGTGGAGGGAGATTTATGGTGTTTCTTAGTGGTATTTTTGCAAGGATAAAATGTGAATTGTTCTTGCTTATTATTCTATTGCCAATGCACTTGTTTCATGATAGTTGGAGCTGCTAATCCTTGCTGGAATTTATGATAAATAAATCGACTAGGTTATGTGATTTTCTATCATATTTTGGAGGGGTTAGATGTCTTTTTCAATCTGCTGTTACAGATCTATTGCTGTTGGTTTGGTCATTATATAAATCGACTTGTGGAGGGAGATTTATGGTGTTTCTTAGTGGTAGTTTTGCAAGGATAAAATGTGAATTGTTCTTGCTTATTATTCTATTGCCAATGCACTTGTTTCATGATATTTGGAGTTGCTAACCTTTGCTGGAATTTATGATAAATAAATTGACTAGGTTATGTGATTTTCTATCATATTTTGGAGGGGTTAGATGTCTTTTTCAATTTGCTGTTACAGATCTATTAATGCGGATCTGAAAGTGATAATTTTGAGTGTGGAGACATGTATGTTTGAGCTGGAATCGATTTTATAATTTTCCTTAACCCTAACGACTTGAATTGCAGTTTCGGGGGCTATTTTGAGTGGGCTTTTGTGATCAGAAAATTTAGATTGTTAGTTCATTGGAAAGTGCATATTTTATCGTCCTTCTGCAATTTATTTCACTCAAAAAAGATAAATATTGAGGGAGATATTAATTATTAAAGTTTGCAGTCATTTTCAGCTGTTTCTAGGCTTATTAATTTATTTTTCTACTTTTGCAAGTTTAATTGGTTAAAGGAGTGCAAATTCCAACTAGATAGCCCATCTGAACCCTTACCTTGGCTCACTCCAACCCCATTTGGGTTAGTTGAGGTGAACCTAGAAGGGTTTCTCTTCTAAGTTTGATTCTTTTGCAAGTAGATTAATAATTTAATTAATTAATACCCCGCAAAGGGATATTACAATGCAAGTGTCTTGCGATCCATGAGACGCAAGGCCCTATATACAATAATAAGTTTCTCCGCTCTCTTAAAGGTAAGTCTATTCCTCTTAAGAGATTGGATCGACCCACATGTTGACCAATTCCTCTCAGAAGCAGAGGAACTAGAAACCTAAGAAAGAATGCGAATAAAAAGTGTCCATACGAATCCACGAGGTCTATACAATTGCCATCGAGTGGATTTTATTGTGCCAATGTATATTGTTTTTTTGTAGCCTTCCAAATAAACAAAGTCAAGCCTATCAGTTCTGACTCGTGCACCATCCTTTGCATTATACATTTTTTTAAGGGCTTTCAAGAAATCCTTCCTCACCTCCCCATCATTTATAGGGAGAACCCTTCTAGGCCTCTCATGATACCACTTCGGATTTAATGTATATGCAACCATGTGGAATAGGGTGTTCAACTTCTCCCATCTCCACTCAAATTTGGGAAGGGGATATTAGAATGCATATACATTACTCCAAGGTGGGATCCCTTTCCCAAATAACAACCTTCATTTGGCCAAGCATATTATCAATGTGTTCATATATCTTACCAAGGTTAGAGATCTCAGAATCCCCATATTTTATCACACTAAAAACTACAGATACAAAGGATGTGATATTATCTTGTCCAAAATGTCTCTTTCCAATATCTTGTCCAATATTTTATCACATTGAAAACTACAGAATTCCCATATTTTGTCCAAAATGTCTCTTTCATCGCCACTGCTTTCACCTTCTTCCCTTGCTTTGCCTTGAACCCATCCCACTTAAACCACTCTGATGTCATGACCATACATAGCAAGGACTTTTGCAACTTAACCATCCTATCCAACAAAATAAAGTAAGATGCAAAACATGTGTCCACTGGCTTAAGGATATTCCTCGAAAAGTTGCGAATGAGTGCCAATGCGCACATTCGATGCAGGTGCACCATTTATGCTCATTCAAGAAGGTCCAACTTGTGTCTTGTAGAGTTGGAGGAGCTTAGTCAAGTCCACAATAAGCCTTTCTAGGCACTTGAACCCTGTTCTTAGGAGCGTAGTATGTTGGGAGGATTTCCCTCCGAGACATTAAAATTTGAATTTGAATGGTTGTTATGTAAATTTATAAAAATAACATATATTCAAATATGGATTATAATGAGTTGTCATAGATTTCTAGATAGGTTACAATGTAGATCAAGAAGTTTTCAGTCTTAAGCCAACTAGGAAGTCAAATGAGTTGTTATAATAACAACCAAGTTGGCAAAAACAATCTCCTATGTTCTAGCTAGATGGTTGAGAGAAAATATCAACAAATGTATGACTTTCTATATTGGGTAAAGAATCAAAATAGTTGGATTATCAACATCTTAGTCCAAGGGGGTCGAATTAGGAGCATAAGGAATAGATAAGATAATTATATTAAATGTCCAACAAGTGACCACAAAGATAGGTCAATGGGATTGCACAATACAAAGCAAAGCAGAAACAATAGGGAAAACCCAAGAGGGTCTCCGAAACAACAAAAGAAGAAGAAGAAGAAGAAGAGAGCACAAGGAATGAGAGGGAGGTGGAGGGAAAGGCCTCGACACCAACCCTCACGTCTATTGCCCAAGGTCAGCTGAAAAGAAATTGGTGATGTGCTGCTGTCTGGTGTCAGGGATTGGAAACTGTTGGAGATGCCCATGTTCCGTGGAATGTCGAGCTCTCTGGGTGGACTTGGTGGTCTGTCGTCTAAAAGAGGGGGCTCTTCGCTGAGCAGGATTCCGGAAATCTCTGGTCAAGGAAGAAGCTCCTCTAATCCTGACAGATCTAGCTAGAAGATCTCCACTAGGATCATGCCCCCGCTTAGTGCCTCTCACACCCGGGAGCAAATCAAAGAAAGATGTGATCTGTTGAGTAGTAGCCTCCCTGGAAGGAGGATGGAGGGCCCTGTCACTGTAATATCCCCTTGTAGGATATTAACTAATTATTATTAAATACTTGCAAAAATAAACACTTAGAAGATAAACCCTCCTAGGTTTACCTCAACGAACCCTAGTGTCAGCTTCAATACAACCCAAATAGGGTTGGAGTGAGCCAAGGTGAGGCTTTGATGGACAATCCAGTTGGTATTTACACTCCTTTATCCAATACAATCTGCAAAAGTAAAAAATAATAAATAATTACTGCTGAAAATTAGCTGAAACTTTGGAAATTAATAACTCCCAAAATACTAACTCTTTTAACTTGAAACCAAATGCAGTAGAAAGGGAAAATTATGAGCTTCTCATCAAAATAAATATCAGATCTTAGCATGCACTAGAAACTATTCAAATCAGCCCCCGAAATCCCAAACCCAGTCGTTAGGGTTAGGGTAAATTGCATAAATAACTTCCAGCACTTAGAACCCTTCAAAATACTCAATAACATGCAGATTTTATCCTCAATAAAATGCGCCAATACCCTAGACAAGTCGCCAATATCATGCACAAATACCTTCAACACAAGAGAGCAAAATGGAAAGAAACCCTATACATATAATTGATTTGATTTCTATGGGGGGATATGAATTGCACGGGCTCGCTTATCTCTTATCATTGTGGGCTCGACTTGTCCTTTCGATCGAGAAGAGATAGGGGCACCCCATCAGCAACTATGCATAGGACTACTAGAGTGAAGAGACAGGACGTAACACCTTCGACACAAGAGAGCAAAATGGAAAGAACAATGGAGTCTTCAATAATCTTCAATAATGGATCCAAATAAGAGAGAGATCAATGCAACAACTAGGGCACACATCCCAATTCTCCAAGCATGGAGTGAAATCAATAATTCATCAACATGACCCTCTAAGGAAAATGTGACCTCCCTTTTATAGAACTAAGGGGTGCAATATCCAATAAAAACCGATCTTTCCCTTTTGGAGGGAAAACATAAACTCTCATTAAAATATTTAATACTAAGACTATGTGCACCTTATTTATTTATTAATTAAATAAATAAAAGTAACTAACCTATGTGCACATTAAACTAACTAAAAAGACTCCCACTTGTAGTGCTAGGCATGCCAAGGGGTTACAATGCAAATGAAAAATAAATATTAATAATGTCTTGATAAAGGGGACATTACAGTCACGGAGCTTAATAGCTTCCTGTAAATAGAGAGCGAGACACCTCTGATCATAATACTTGAAGAAGGTCGTGAACGTAGGATGTTCACGGAAGAGAATGTGACCTCCCTTTTATAGAACTAAGGGGTGCAATATCCAATAAAAACCGATCTTTCCCTTTTGGAGGGAAAACATAAACTCTTATTAAAATATTTAATACTAAGACTATGTGCACCTTATTTATTTATTAATTAAATAAATAAAAGTAACTAACCTATGTGCACATTAAACTAACTAAAAAGACTCCCACTTGTAGCGCTAGGCATGCCAAGGGGTTACAATGCAAATGAAAAATAAATATTAATAATGTCTTGATAAAGGGGACATTACAGTCACGGAGCTTAATAGCTTCCTATAAATAGAGAGCGAGACACCTCTGATCATAATACCTGAAGAAGGTTGTGAACATAGGATGTTCACGGAAGAGAATGAAACCTCCCTCTGATCTCATAATAGATGGAGCATCGGAAGATCCTCTCAGAATGAACGAATAGAGAAAATAAACTAACTAAAAAGACTCTCACTTGTAGCGCTAGGCATGCCAAGGGGTTATAATGCAAATGAAAAATAAATATTAATAATGTCTTGATAAAGGGGACATTACAGTCACGAAGCTTAATAGCTTCCTGTAAATAGAGAGCGAGACACCTCTGATCATAATACCTGAAGAAGGTCGTGAACGTAGGATGTTCACGGAAGAGACAATGAAACCTCCCTCTGATCTCATAATAGATGGAGCATCGGAAGATCCTCTCAGAATGAACGAATAGAGAAAATAATTTTGCAAGTTTGATTCTAGTTGAACTAGAGATGTATGGTAGGTTACCATGCATGTGAGTAATGAATGAATACGAAGAAATGAGAATTTTAAATTCCTCTATCTTCCAAGCTCCCTCTATATGTTATTGATGATCTTCAATGTTTTTTAGTATGTTTTTCAATGAGAAAATGATTGTTCTTATGAGTTTCTATATATATCTTGTCTACAAATAGTGACCATACCTGTTCTGGTATAAAGCTTATTGTTAAGAAAGCTAGAGACATTGTTGGCACATATATTCAAAAGAGGAAAGTTGTATTATATTTAGATAGAGCTTAAAAGCCTTGATTTGAAGTTTGAAACTTCACTAGAGTTAAATTAGTGTTGGCTAGATTTTTTGCATAGCTGAAAATTTAGGCAGTCATGAGATAAATCTCACTCATTTACCGGTGAGGCTCCCGTGTCAGATTTGTCGATAAAATATGCTAGTATCTATTTAGGGGTTTTACTTTAATCATGCAGTTCATGAACCATAGCTGTATAGCTTTGCAACAAGTAAGCAACTGTTTAAAAGAAAGGAAATAATAAACACAGGGAAGAAATAGGGAAGATGTGCAACCCAATCAATAGATAACAGAGTTGATTGCATGCACATAGACGGAACCAATAGATATTAACACACACAGAATTATAAGCAAAGGTAGCTTTCAGATCTTGATCTAAAATAACACAAAGTTTATAAAGAGATCTGAGATAAAAAAGCTAGAAACAAAATGCACCGTGACACAAAGTTCTCCAGAAATCTGCTCCTCTGTATTCCTTTGCTTCAAATAGCTATCAGGGGTTTCAACACAAAGTCTGGAACATAAGAATGCTACTTACAAATTCTGATCCTTTTACCCGAAGGTTCTTCCTCTATTTATAGAATGTAGAGGGGCAATTACAAGTCGGAAACTTTTAGTGAACTGGCACATGTGGAAGTCGGAAAGGAAACAACTGACAATCTCCCTCCTGGAATTCCTCTTTGCATGACATGCATGATTTGCAACTGAAGATAGAACCTTCTATTTTGCATGTCTGACACCTATTTCCAAGTAGTTGACTTCTTCAAGTAATGACTTTTAAACCGATCACTTAAGTTTTATAATTTAATTGATTGCTCAATTACTTTGCCGAAGGAAATAAGAGAAAGAAGAAAGAGGAAAGCTGCAGTCTTGTTCTTTTTTCATATTCTGCATGCAGCTGATTCTTTTGCCTTTGATTCTCACCAAGCTGGATCTGGAAGCAGCTGGATCTGGAAGTGGCTGGATTTGGAGTTTTGCTTGCGGGTGTTGCCTTTGCCTTGTCTTCCCTCTTATCCTTGAAGCTTTTGCAATTATGGATCTGGATCTGGATGCTATGCATGATTCTGTCGAGCTTTCTTTTTTATCCCGCTTTTCCATGTTCGTATCTGTCTTTGTTTGAGCAATTCTTTTTCTCTTTATTCAGCCAGAATTCTTCATAATTGGTGCAGATCTGGATATTTCTTTAGATTCAGAGGATATGTTCAATGTATTGGACATTGATTTAAGCTCCCTTTCTCTTATAAAAGCACCTGTAATGAATTCCTACAATTAATTTAGACAAAGATGGCAATCGGAACATGAACACTGCATTTTAATTATAAAAATCAGCATATATCAAGCCTGCTGCCCCAAAATTTGATGTTTTATTTACATGCAAAGCAAGCATGAATTTTACCTTCACCTGAGCACCTGTACCACTATGCAGACAATTATTCAGACACAAATCAAGCTCCTTCAAACCTAGGCGCCAAATTTTGAAGCTTTCAGCAGTAACACCTTCTGTGCAAAATTTCTCTTCAAATGGGGCGCCAAAATTGCCTGGGCTGCACTTTCTTGCTATAGAATTAATTAATTCATCCTTATGGCAGCCCATGCTTATATAACCCTCATCATTCTACAATTAATTATTCCCCCTCCTATTCCTGACAATTAATTAATTAACATGTTTTTCTCTTCAAATGGGGCGCCTATTTTGTGCATGCTCATGGCTGCCATTAAATAAATTAAATTTATTTAATTTTAGCTCTCTACTTCCAGTCCACTTAAGCTTCACAGTATGCTTTGACCTCATCCATTGAAAATAGGAATTAATTACATCAATTAATTCCTTAAAAAAGTATTATTCCTCTTCAATATGGGGCGCACTTTTTGACATGAAGGGGCTGCATTAAATATATAATATTTATTTAATTTTAAAATTCTAATTCTAATTTCCCTTTATCTTCCTCACCCTTGTTGACTTTTCCTCATGCTTGGGGGCCAAATTTGGAAAATGAATTAATTAATTAATGCATTTAAAGCTGCCCTTCTATCCCAAAAGGGGGCGCACTTTTTGACATGAAGGCATTTCTATTTTTAAAAGCTAATTTTCAATGGGATTATTCACCCTGCACCGTAGCTCCAAAAATCCCATGATCCACTTAAGCTGTTTGACTTTTATAATGGGATTATTTACCTTGCAAGGCAGGTAAGAAAATCCCATCAATGCCTTGAGTGATTTTATTTTATTTCACAATGGGAATTTTTACCCTGCAAGGCAGGTAAGAAATTCCCGCCTGCCTGCTGCCTCCATTTTTCCCATTGTGACTTAAGTGGCGTTGCTTCCATGGGAAAAAGTACCCTGCTAGGCAGATACAAAATTTCCACCTGCTTGCTGCTACCAAAAAATGCGACCTGCCCAGAAGAAGCTTTTTTGTGCATGACTTTGTTTTTTCAGAGAGAACCAAACCTCCTGTGTTAAATTCCTTCTGGCATAACATCCATATATGATCTTCAGATACTCCAGGCAAGGAATCAGACCAAACCAGTAACGGAATTGACCTAGAGAAATTTCACAGAAAACGAAACGGGAAAACACCAAAAACACAAAATGTTGCCAGAAGTTACAAATAAAGCCCAAAATTCATTCCTGGTTGAAACCCTATTGGTATATGGGAAAATTAACATGTAAGATCACAACAGGGCTAAACCGGAGCACAATTTGCCTCAAACAGGGCTTTAGAATAATTAAATACAAACTTCCTGCAGGCAAACCCCAACGACAGAATATAATGATTTCGGGCATCTGGGTATTTGGTGAAATTGGCTATTATGACTCTCTGGGATTATTTTGACACAGTACAAACACTTTCTGGCAATAAAAACACAAAACGACCCATTATTTTAAAAGTACGAAATTTGTTCCATGGGGTAGTCTCAGATTTCAGGGTGAAATCTTGGGACACCAATTAGATAAAATTTTCCTTCTCAGGTTGACTTTAAACTGCATCTAGGGTTTGAGAAAATAAATTCATGATTGTGAGGACTACACTTGATCCCCAAACAGATTATTTAAGTTTCAAATGAATTCATGGAGTTAAGGTGAATGAATTTCATTACAGGAAAATATTATAGGATAGAGAAGCCTAATAAGGCCGAATTTGGACAAAAACAAAAACGAACTAGGCATGTTTTAGAAAGAGTCTTTCTAGATGCTTCTATGATCCATTAGACCTTCAAAAATGATATCTAGAAAACATTTTGTTTCAATCTAAAACCTCGGTTACAAGTGGTTATGTTCGGATTTCTTTATTAACAGGGCTACAAGGGAAAACAAAGCAGAGTAGAGAATTGCGATCAAGAAATCTTTTCAAAGATTGAATCTTCTTTTGTTACTCATCCAAGATAGAAGGCAAAACCTGCATTTAGACAGTATAAGGACTTTGATACATATTTAGGTTTATTTATATGAATGCAACCTTAAGAACAAGAGGATTAAAGCATACACGTAGTGAAATCAAATTGCATTCTTGTGGTCTCAGTGAATATAGACATCAACATCTCTAGCATCTGCCACTACACTTTTGACCCAGTCAATTTTTCCAATGTCTTTCAATGCATTGTTCATGGCATGCACACTTGGGGCTCAAAATATATGTCAGTAGTGAGCCTCAATGAACTTACCTATTGCTTTGCACACTTAAGTTACATCTGTGATAACTTGCTCAACATTGGTGGAGCCAACCTCTTCAATGACATCTCGCAAAATAGTGAATTGGAACTCCCTATGCTTCTTTCCTAAATAATCAGTGAATATAGACATCAACATCTCTAGCATGTGACACTACACTTCTGACCTAGTCAAGTTTTCCAATGTCTTTTAGTGCATTGTCCATGGGGCTTAAAATATATGTCACTAGTGAGCCTCAATGAGCTTACCTGCTGCCTTGCACACTGTAATGTCCCTTTTCCCAACGTAGAAGACCAAGTTTGGATTTTCTAGCCATTCCTTCTTCGTGGTTAGAAAAAGGGAAATCAAGGAGAAGAGCAACATTTAATATTTAATAATTTTATATGTTTTTTATAAAGTAACTGTAGAATATATGGGTTGGCCAAGTTAAGGACAACATAAATAATTATAAGGGCATAATGAATGGTCATAAGGGAGTGGCCATTTCTTTTCAAAAGTATAAATAGGGGTGAAGGGCTTCATTTGTACTTATGGACTCGACTTTTGAATTTCAGATTTTGAGAGAGAACTCTCATATTCTTCCAATTGGGATGAAAACCCCACTTGAGGTCCACTGGAAGGACGAAAACCCTTTCCAATTGACTTAAAACATTCATATTTGCAGATTATTATTGAATTAAAGATCTTTTGGTACCAATTCTGATTTATTCTGCCAATTCGACTTGCATATGATTGAATTCTAAATTGTTACAAGCAAATAACATCAAATAAATTGGTTAAATCAAGTCGCCCTATATTTTAGAGTCTAAATCTGCAATTGCACGCATTTCAAAGCATTTATTAATGCAAATCAAACCATTTATTGGCTGCTGCAATTTCCAGATTGCACAGTTAATTTCCAGTAGTTTGATTTGGCCATAATTCAATTCAAAATTAATTAATGATTGTTGATAAGGGTTTGTGGATGCTTGATGAGTTTTGGCTCGTATTTCGATAAATTCCTCCTGCTTTAATTAATTTCTGGTCTGCTGCAATTAAAAAATCAGAATTCTGGAAATTTATTTAAAACCCTCAAAAGGGTTTACAGTGGTATTAGAGCTTGATTCTCTAAAGGCCGGGGGGAATTCAATGGATAGATTAATAATTGGACAAGCAAAGCTTACGGAGGCCATGGATTTTCTTGCCATGTCTATCCAAAATCTAATTAATATCAAACAAACAATGGGAAAAACCCGAGAATTGAGTCCGAAGACCAGAGTTGAAGTCCTACCCAAAGAAGATCCAACCACCACGGGAAGAGAAAATGTTGAAGCAAGCTATAAGGAATACATGGCTTCATGGCTTTTCCAAAAGAAATCCGTGAAGCAATGTCATTCACAGAGTTCATGGAATTGGATAGTGGAGGATCCATGAAGCTTCTGACACTCTTGTCAAAGACGAAATATTGACTAATGTTCAAAACAACAGTACAAAGGAGGATGTTTTTGAGGAGAAAACCATGGAACATGAGTCACAAAAAAAGGAAATATCAAATATACATATGGGAGAAGACACGTTGTCAATAGAAGATCAATTTCCGGGCAAGAATGAAGACCAAGAGCTTGCTGGAATTTCCAAAGCAACATCTCGTTGGAAGCAAATTGAAGGCATACATAAGCATGGAGAGAACTATGAAGAAGTTCCATGCATGGGTATGATGACATTTTACCTTCTTTTATACCGCTGCCATATTCATATCATAATGAGGGTTTGGTCAAGGAAGCATCAGACAAATGTATAGTGAAGGCAAGCACCCGGAAAACAAAGGAGCATGGAGGTAAGGTGACCTTAGAATTCGGTTTACATGCTGATTTGAGCTCAGAATTTCTGAGTATTGTGGGTAACATTCTTAGTATGAGAGATGGCACACATCACCCACCCCCGGTGAAGAATCTTCTTCATGATCAAAGGGACACCATGCTTATCAAAGAGGGCAACATGCATCAGCTTATTGGAAAAGAATTACCAAGAAGGACGGAGCCAAACAAAGCCAGAACAACGAAGATACATAGGGCAAGTATGATGCTTCGTGGTGGCCACTCAACAAAGGAAGGATTCAATCCAGTTATGGCCAATAAGCGTTTGATTCCATGCATGCATTCACACCACTTGGTGAAGGGGCACCAATTATTCAAAATTACTTTGAGAAGTCACATGTTGATGTGAAACGAGTGTTATTCCTTTGATCCGGGCATAGTAACTCAGCTGAGTTTGAAAAGAATGACTGAGAGCAATCAAGGGGTCGGATTATGGTGTCATAATCTTGTCATTATGGGTTTTTATGCTGCTGTTTTGAAACAACAGTCACATCACGTGCTTCTAGAGGTAAATCCATCATTTACAGTATTCGGATATGATGCAAGTCACTCGGATTTATTACAGCAGTCCTATATTGAAATAAATCCATTCTTTTCATGGATGAAATGTTATGAAAACAAGCCCTTTGGTTCCATTTTTGAACAACAGTCATATCAGGGAAGAATTTCTCTCTTACTGTGGGCAATATGTGCAAGGAAGAGCCCTATACTTGCTGGTTCTGATCAGCAGTATCATCCAAAGAAAATTTCACTTATTTCGTGGTTGGCACATGCTAACAACTCTCCATTTCCAATTGATTTGGTGCAACAGTCATTGAAGAGAAGATTTCCGCTATGTCACCATGTCAGAAAGGTTGAGAAGGATCCACAAAACAAGGGTAACAAAGGGCCTTTCTTTAAGTAAAAGCATGGAAGTTGAGATGGGTGGGCTCTCCTCTTTGCCATCATATGTATTCCATTCCAGCTGGAAAAGGTATGTGAGATGACTATTTATATGGTAGAAGTACTACTCCTTTCCAAATTTGTTTTGTATGCAAATATATGCAAGTTGGGGATGTTTTGGGAGGGATTCATTATAATAGTCTTCTTCACAAATCATCCTTTTGGAAAATTTTTATTTTTGGTTGGGGTTGTGCAAATTCCACCACTGCATGAGTTTAGAAGAAAGGCTAAATTAGATTATGAGTTATTCACAAAGAGAATGTACTTCCTAAAGTTACTAAAAAATGAGGTAATGGTCTTGCGGTTGTTGGGATGGAGAAAGAATACCATATTTCTTATCTACAAGAACGCTGCCATAAGCTTTCGTATGGGCATCTTCAAATTTTTTACCAGCTGAAATCACGTGGCCAGCTTCCTTAGTATGGATGAAAAAAGGAACTTTGAAGGTGTGTTGTGATTTCGTCTATTATACTCTCCTTCCTATTGCTGATCACAAATTTTCCAGCCACTTAACAAAGAAGGAGCCTCTAAGCAGATGGTGGAGGGGGTACCGAACACTTCGTGGTTATGGAAGTCATCTTGCAGCTCTCATTCAACTTCTTTGGTGTTATTTCCCTCAAGGAACCAAAGGTCTAAACATGGGAGGAGGATGGGATGGCAAATTCTTTGACCCAAGGGTCAAATTGAAGGTGGTCCCACCAAAGGAGTATGCTGATTTATTCATTTTCAGTTTTTTCTTCTCCCAGCCTTGGCTCTTACAGAGACATTTTTATAGCTAGAAAATGTATTTCCTACATAATGACACTTTTGCACTAATTGGAGGTGGAATTGTAGCTGCCTTCATCTTGTATTTTCAAGCAAAGCGAGACAACAAGAAAGAGATGATCGATCACCATTGTTTGGATGATAGTTTTTCAAAGAAGCAGCTGAAATTTGTTTGGGATCCAGGCACTAGTAATTGCTTGAGGACAAGCAATCTTGGGGAGGGAGGATTGTAATGTCCCTTTTCCCAATGTAGAAGACCAAGTTTGGATTTTCTAGCCATTCCTTCTTCGTGGTTAGAAAAAGGGAAATCAAGGAGAAGAGCAACATTTAATATTTAATAATTTTATATGTTTTTTATAAAGTAACTGTAGAATATATGGGTTGGCCAAGTTAAGGACAACATAAATAATTATAAGGGCATAATGAATGGTCATAAGGGAGCGGCCATTTCTTTTCAAAAGTATAAATAGGGGTGAAGGGCTTCATTTGTACTTATGGACTCGACTTTTGAATTTCAGATTTTGAGAGAGAACTCTCATATTCTTCCAATTGGGATGGAAACCCCACTTGAGGTCCATTGGAAGGACGAAAACCCTTTCCAATTGACTTTAAAACATTCATATTTGCAGATTATTATTGAATTAAAGATCTTTGGGTACCAATTCTGATTTATTTTGCGATTTGACTTGCATATGATTGAATTCTAAATTGTTACAAGCAAATAACATCAAATAAATTGGTTAAATCAAGCCGCCCGATATTTTAGATTCTAAATCTGCATTTGCACGCATTTCGAAACATTTATTGATGCAAATTGAACCATTTATTGGCTGCTGCGATTTCCAGATTGCACAGTTAATTTCCAACAGTTCAATTTGGCATAAATCAAATCGATTTGGCGATAATTCAATTCAAAATTAATTAATGATTTTTGATTAGGGTTTGTGGATGCTTCATGATTTTTGGCTCTTATTTCGATAAATTCCTTCCTCTATAATTAATTTCCAGTGTGCTGCAATTAAAAAATCAGAATTATGGAAATTTGTTTAACACCCTCAAAAGGGTTATTACACACATGTAAGCTGCATCTATGATAACTTGCACAACGTTGGTGGGGTCAACCTCTTCAATGGCATCTCGCAAAATGGTGAATTGGAACTTTCCATCCTTCTTTCCTGAACAATCAACTACCCTAAAAAAGTCCCTCTCTGCATGGACCAATGATATTTATGAGTGGGTGGTGTCTGGTGTTTGCTGCAACTGTGAGAGACCCACGTGGACCTCATTTCCTCCATTAATAAGTTATCCTTAAATAGTTCATATCCAAGATTGTGGTCCTCAATTTCACGTCTCCTGGGGGGGCACATAACTTACACTTGCTTTGGCTACCTTAGCCATGACTTCCTTATAATAAAGAGAGTGAGCAACATGAAATGGGATATCAGTGGCATAGAAGAATTTTTCAATAGCATCATCAGCCTTTTCCCTAGCCTTTGTATCATGTGTCCACAATTGAGTTGGAGGCCACGACCTTCCTTTTTCCCCTAGTACCAAAAGCATCCACTTCAGGAACCTCATAAAGTGCTGTAGTATTTGAGAAACCACTATTAGAAGTTCTTTGAGAGTGAGAACTAGAAGGGACATGAACCTACTTGAATTTGTTTTGTCGTATCTCCATTATACAACCTCACCATTTCTGCCCTCTTCAAGTGATAGCTGTCCACATAGGCCTACACCGTTTCCCGAGATGTGCAATGAGTGTGCATTCAACCTAGTAATGCTACCCAACCAAGTCAATGAGCATATTTTGCACTTTCATGTTTTAGTACCCCTAAAATGTTTGATCTAAGACCCTTAACAATTTGAGCAAATTTGTTTCAAAGGTGTTTTTTTGTTAAACGGTCCTCTAACATACTTGCTCAACATTGTGAAGGGGCAACTAAACTTGTCAGTACTCCCATGTGAACTGCTAGGTGCTATTGTTCTTTCTCTTTGCACACCCCCACCCATTTCATTACTCATTTCAATCTCACATTCAGCTTTATACTCACTGTTTGAACTCATTTTGGGGCTGCAATAATTACAGAACAACGATATAACTATCCATTTTAAAGTTTTCAACATTGCATTTGGTATTTAATAAAACAGCACCCTTGTTTAAGTTTTTTAACGTTAACCATGCTTGCATTTAGAAATTGAAAAATGAACAATGCACAAATGGCAAATTCCCTTGTTTAACCCAACAAATGCCCTTGTTTTAACCCATTTTTCATTTGGAAATAATTTTAAAAAAATCAGCAATGTATGCATTTTGAAATTTAAAAACAACAATGCCCTCCCTTGTTTAACCCATTTTGTTACTTGCATTTGGAAGTAGAAAATTCCCTTGTTTAACCCAACAAATGCCCTTGTTTTAACCCATTTTTCATTTGGAAATAATTTTAAAAAAATCAGCAATGTATGCATTTTGAAATTTAAAAACAACAATGCCCTCCCTTGTTTAACCCATTTTGTTACTTGCATTTGGAAGTAGAAAAAAAAAAGAAATGAATACAATTTGAAATATAAAAAAAAACAACCATGCTCTCCCGTGTTTAACCTATTTGATGCTTGTGTTTGGAAATAGAAAAAAACAGTAATGAATGCACTTAGAAATTAAAAAAAAAAACAGCAATGCCCTCCCTTGTTTACCCCCTTCTTCGAACTTTGCATTTGGAAATGAAAAAATAAAACAAACAAGGATCATTATACATACCTATTTTGTTGCTTGCGTTTGGGAATAGAAAATAATAGAAAACAAAAATAGTAATGACTGCACTCAGAAATTAAAAAAAAAAACAACAATGCCCTCCCTTGTTTACCGCACTTCTTCGAACTTTGCATTTGGAAATTAAAAAATAAAACAAACAAAAAAACAAAAAGAGTAATGACTGCACTTAGAAATTAGAAAAAACAACAATGCCCTCCCTTGTTTACCCACTTCTTCGAACTTTGCATTTAGAAATTAAAAAATAAAACAAAGGATCATTATACATGCCTCTTGCTTTTGCTCTTGCTCCTTACTCTTACTCTAACTTCTTGTTCCTTCTCTTTCTCTTTCTCCTTGCACTTGCTCTTTGCTTCTTGTTCTTTGTGTGATTACAATGAGTGTGGGTTTTGCTTTTTATAAGTTTTTGGGAGCCTTTTAGGGTTAGGGTTGAGTAATTAGCTTTTAGGATAAATAGAAGAATAAGTTTATAACTAAGTAAAAGTGTTATTAAATTGTTTTGATGTTTGAATAGTGCTGGGCTGCAGGGGACGCCGGGATGTCCCTCGAACGTCCCGGGGATGTCACAACGTCCACAATGGCGTCACCTATATTTTAAAAGCACCTGGGATGTCTCCATCCCCAAGTCCCCAAGACATCCCGGACGGCTTGGGGATGGGGGTGCACGTCCCCACGTAACACTGAATAAACCAAATCTATCATTTACTAAAGATGAAATTAATTTGCATACAGCTGAATGCTAATGCAATAGTCCTTGTACAGATGCTAGTTCATAGTGAAATCAAGCACAAAGTCTAACTTTGCTTGCAACAAAAATAACAACTCATATTATGACAGGACACCTGACACCTTATAGTTTCACTTAGCAACATTTAAGTATTCTTTTAGAAAGCCCGTAACAAGTTGCATGATGGCAACCATCTACCAAGACATTTTTATTACAGAATACCAAAACAGAGAGCAGATTTGAACATTTCATGGTACTGCAATATATCAATACATCTGTATCTAATCTCTTCAGATGGCCATAAAAGAGCACAGTCCACATAATCACATCATTCACTTGTGATTAAATGGCAGTTCATCATTTGTCAAGAGAATAAATATATATAGAGAGAGCAATAGCTTCATGAACGAACAGTTTTACTGAAATCATTACTGAAAGCAATGCAATATCAATGCAATTCACATGAGCCTCTGGCACAATATCCAAGACATAACATGCTTTGAGCTAAAATAGAATACAAGGCAGTTCTCACTGTTGCCCATTATCTACATAATAAAGCAACAAACAATCTCAGTCCAACCAGGGACTGCAGTACAACACCTTGCCATTGCCACAAACCCAAAATATCATCTGCATTGACATGATAAGAGGAAAACTGAAACCAGAACCTGCACATTAAGCATCCAATGGACTTCATGATCTGAACAGGCTTCCGAGAACTCAACAGGGATGGGCAATCTAAGCCCTCTATAGGGGCCCTAACCACTCCCAACCATCAGTCTATTTCGAGAGGAGTCTCCAGGTAGAGCAGAAGGCTTGGTGAGGTAGAAAGGAAGGAGAGAGTCCAAAACCCCATTTCCACTTGCCAAAAAAAGAAGCCATTAGACTGAAGACAAAAGTCACGATTCAACCAAACAACTCAAAATAATAGTCTACATAATTCACAGTATTAACCATTGGATTTAATCTTCTACAGTTCACGTCCAAGCTATAACACATGTTTATGAAGTATAGGGTTTTCAAATGGCAATTTTTGTCCAGAGAATCATCCATGCAAAAGCCAAGCATGTCATTCCACACCCACTAGGGCAACATAAAATGCAAACCACAGATCTCAGGAAAGCCATCTTAAGGGCACACAAGTTCCATAATCCAGATCTCATTATTTCTGTCATCTGAGGGCATTGAATCATATTCTCAGTCCTTGTTGCAACATGCCAAACATAGGCTATAACCATCTCAACAGACATAGATTATCCACCAAAGGAAACAAGCAATATACAGAGAGAGGGAAGAAGGAAAGGAAGAGTGGGTATAACCTTGGGCATCTAGGAAACAAGCAATATACAAAGAGCAGGAAGAAGGAAAGGCAGAGTGGGTATAACCCTCAGGGTTATTTTATCACCATGTGGAGAATAGCCTACTCTAGCCCAAGGTTATGCTTGTTCGTTTAATCTGTGAGCTCTCCTTCCTAGCTTCTGCTGCCTCCACTTGCTGTTAATATTTTCATTCCTCATGCCTATAGGGCATCCAATACTTATACCCAATCTTACCTTGAGTGTCATGCTACGAATTAGCATGCAAATCCAGAGAGCGGGAACAAGGGAAGGAAGTGTGGGTAGGCAAAGAAGAGTGGGTATTACCCTCAGGGTTATTTTACCACCATCTGGAGAATAGCCCTAGGTTATGCTTGTTCATTTAATCTGTAACCATGAGAAACCAAAAATACAAGCCTAAGGCTTAGATAAAACCAATGACGGGCTTAAAAACCATCAGAGCCCACAACAACATGGTGGCACACAAGACTAACTATTAAAATATAAGGCTTATAGTTTATTTGTAATGTCCCCTTTTCTGGGGCATTACTAATATATCGGTTTATCTCTTTCATTTGCATTATAACCCCTTGACATGCCTAGCATTACAAGTGGGAGTCTTATTTAGTCTTTAAATGTGCACACAGGTTAGCTACTCTTTATTATTTAATTAAAAAAAAATAAAGTGCATATTAAGTGAGTCTTTTAATATTTTAATTAAATTTAATTTGTTTTCCCTCCAAAAGGGAAAAGGTCGGCCATTTGAATCTTGCACCCCTTATGTGATAAAAGGAGGTTGCATGGCCATTTTTGGGTATGTTGGATTTGATCATTTATGTCTCTCCATACTTGGAAAAATGGGATGTATGCCCTAGCTCTTCATTGTGCTCTCTCTCTCTCTCTCATTCAATTTGGAGTTGAAGTAAATTTGATCTTGATAAGGATCCATTTGTGTGTGTGGTGAATTGCTTGGGAAAATATTCTTAACCCTAGTGCATTTATTTATGGTGCAAATCTGATTATTGTTGCATGATTTGGGAGCATATTTGTTGGTTTCAGATCTGCTGTGTTTTGCCATAAATTTCATAACTTTTGAAGATGATTTGATGCCCTAAATGTGTTGGGCGACCTACTTTTCATGGCAAAATTAGGGCTTCGTGTTTGTTGTGCAAAGACTAATTTTGGAATATTATTCTTCATATTTTTGTTGCCCAAGATCCAAAGTTTCAACTCATTAGGACTTCTCTAGCAAAATATATGAATTTTTGAAGTTATGCTGCAAATAGGGTCTTTTAAAATAATTTCCAGAATTATTTGGCATGTTTTTGGTGATCATAAAGCAAGATCTGCAAATCTGATTTGTTTAGCTGTAGACAGGGTCTTTTAAAATAATTTCCAGAATTATTTGGCATGTTTTTGGTGATCATAAAGCAAGATCTGCAAATATGATTTGTTTATCATTTATTTCTGAGCAAGGGAGGTACTTTGTGGTGTGTTTGGAGGCCGGGAAAAGTGCTGGAAATATTTTATTAATTTCTTCTAACCTTGGTGCCTAGATCTGGAATTTTAAATGCTATTTTGGTGGGGTTTAGGTGCTCAGAAAAATATGATCTTTAGTTCATTGGAAAGAGAAAAATCTCAAGTTTATTGTGCATTTTGTTTCATATGAAAGGAAATAATATTGATTGAGCTATGAATTTTTGAAGTTTTCAGGGGCTTGCAACTATTTAAAATTAATTCACTGTTATAAAAATCAGAATTAAGAGGATTTAAAATCCAATTGATCCGCCCATCTAACCCACCACCTTGGCTACTTCCAACCCCATTTTGGGTTATAATTAGCCGACATTGGGTTATTTGAGGTTGATTCAAAAGGGTTTACTCCTTGAATTGATTCACTGCTGTTATAAAAATCAGAATTGAGAGGATTTAAATTCTAGTTGATCCGCCCATCTAACCCACCACCTTGTCTACTTCCAACCTCATTTTGGGTTGTAATTAGCCGACATTGGGTTATTTTAGGTTGATTTAAAAGGGTTTACTCCTTGAATTGATTTCTATCCATTTGTGGCATTTTCTATCTTGTCCCAAAAAGGGGACATTACATTATTATCAAGTCACTATTAGTTATGTATTGACTGACGATTAGTTGTAACCGTCTCTCTCAACCATTTTGTAATTATCATATTTCATAATAAAATGACAGACACAATCTACGATGTGTACATTCCAATTTCTCCTCATTCCTTCTTTGTTCGCATCTTCTAGCATTCGTACTAGAGCCTTAGTGATGAAAGGAATCAAAGTTCAAGTATGAACATCGAAGAGAACGTTGTTAGGGCATGCAAATACAGTTGTGTAGGGAAAAGTCCTATTAAATCTACTAAATCCCGCTAGGGTAATATCTAATTAAATTGTGATTGTTAAAACACAACAAGAGATGGAGTTCAAGGGTAGAGTGAAGGATTCTGTAATGTCCCCAATGGACAAATTTTTGCCCCTAAATAAAATAGCTACAAATCCAATCTAAAATAACAATTTATAGAAGAGATGCTTAAAACAAATGATGCAAATTTCAATTTTATATAGAAAAGTGCGATTTGCTCTAGGAGTGAAAATCATTCAAAATTGAAGTAAAACCACTCTTTTATTATCCCAAACAGATTAGCAATACTTATAAGGACAAATGTCAAAAATAGTCGATAAGATAAGATAAGATAAATATATTAATGTCCAACAAATGACCACAAAAGTAGGTCAAAGGGACTGCAAAAAACAACAAGCATCGATACAAGGTGGGAAAACCAGTCAGTTCCCAAGAAAGACAAAATGCAAAGGCCTGAGGAAGCGACCGATAGGAAGAAGAAAACATACCACCCAAAATGGGGGTGGAAAAGCAAGTGAAAGGAAGGAAAGGGGGAAAGATGACCAAGGATAAGAGAAGAGGAAAGCCCATCAGGGGATGGAAGATCCAACTCTCATAACATTCGATGTCGACTAGAAGAAGTTGAGAATAGAATGCTGTTCAGTCAAAGAAAGAGTCTTCCTGGTATGGTGTCCCTTTGATGCCTGGTGGATTTCGTTTGTCTCCTGAGGCCAAGCCTAGTACGGATATGCCTATGATGACTCGGAGAACCATGGATGGTTTCCTTGGGCCGAAGCAACCTAGAGGAGGAAGCAAGGATGGTCTCACTAGGGCACTTAACACCTCTCTTCGCTAGCAACACTGTGAAGAAGGAAGTGATCCGTTGGGTAGAGTGCTCACGAAGCTTGAAAGCCTCTTGTAAATATAAAGCCAAACATCTCTGATCCTTGAACCTGAAGAAGTTAGAAAGATCCTGCGTCCTCGTAAATAGATAGTAAAACCTCCCTCTAATAAAGCGTGTCCTCAATAGTAGATGGGGCATTAGAAGAAAAAGTGTGATTCCGTCTCGGTCTCTTGGAGGTTACACAACAAGCAGATCCTGTCTAAACGATCAAGGTGGTGATTTGTCTCACAACGAAGTCTATGAGAACCAACTCTGAACTTACCAAGGGGGATACGAAGGGCATGCATCCAATGCCAAAGGGTGTACTGAGGGCCAGAAATGAGACCGTCCCTCAGCTCTAAAAAATGCTCAACATAGAAGGCCATCTTGGGACGTAAACCCCCTTGAGGGTTTACCCAAGTGGTATGGATTACTGCCTGTAAATATCCTCTTTGATGATCATGTTCATCTCTTGTTTCGTAGGCAAAAAGTGGCTTGATTTGTCTAAGGAGTACCGAAAAGGTGGAAGATGGTCTATTTGAATACCAATTGCCCCCAAGAGTTCGGAGACCTTAGCAAACCAACCGCGACGTTGGTAAGGGGAGTCTGAAAGAGCAATAGCCTCAGAGGAACAATATGCCAAGTACAGGTACCTGTCCCCCCTTGGCAGTGTTTGTGAATCCTCTAATACGGTTTAAGAAAGAAACCAAATAAAAAATGGTCTCCCGTCTGAAAGGATGGGCTCCAAACTCCGCCAAAATAATGTTTGGGGTACAAATTGCTTACACCCGATGAAGCGGTGAAAGAGAAGGGTCTGGACCCTCTCGATGGAAACCCAGTCAGTACCTAGCAAAGAGGGTCCCCAAGCAATAGAGTCGTAGAGAATTGTGGGTCTGATGAGGGAGTCCATGAGGGACATTTTGGAGGAGATGTCTTGAAAGTGATGGTGGAAACACTCTCTCAAGAAGAGCTAAAGACCCATAGTCCTTGACTCGAGGCTGGAGAGCCTATCTCAAACTGAAACAGGGGTTAAAGAACAAAATCCCCAAAATAGGTATAAGAACTGGTGATCTCAATCTCTCATCCCTGAAGAAGTGGAGATGCAAGGTCTTCAAACCATTGAAGACCATAACCTTGGTTTTACCTAGGTTAACCGTCAACTGTCAAAGATTAGAAAACAAGGCTAAGACATCAAGTTGTCTCTGTAAGCCCACCAGAGAAGAAGCTATGAGAACCACATCATCTACAAAAAGGAGAATGGATATCAAAACTTGGTGACCCATCACTTTCCTGAATATGCTCATGGCGAAAAGACTCAAGCCGGTCAATGTAGATCCCAAATAGAGTTGGAGATAGGGGGAACCCTTACTTTACCCCAATGGTATTGATAAACTCCAACTCTCCCTGAGAGGTGCGGTGGTTAGCCCAAAACAGTCTCGTACAGATGCATGATGGCCGTGAGGAGGGTCTTAGAAATGCCAATGTCACGGAGCCGTTGAAAAAGTGCCTCACGTGGCACAGAGTCAAAAGGCTTTCCGAAAGTCCACAAAGTAACAATAGACCTTTGACGAGCGATGAAATGCCTCCTCAATGATAGCTCAGAGAGTGAAGATATGGTCGGTAGTTTGGTGATTAGGCTGAAAGCCAGCTTGTCCCCTGGCTCTAATGTTTCTTCTCTCAAGCTCCTTGGATAACTACATATGTAACTCTATAGCATAAAGCTTGGAGAATGTATGACCCACCATAATGGTCCCATAGTTATTGGGGTCAGAGCAAGGGCCTGATTTGTGGATCGGGTGAATGATATGGCCTGCCCAAGACGGTGGAAAACCCGAGAAAGCCACATGATTGAAGAGGTCAGTCAAATAACATGATTGCCTCTTTGATTTCAGTGTAGGTGAAAAGGTGGCACAAGTAAGGTGGGTTGTCAACTTGGATAAGAGGTTGTTTGGGAATATCATAAAGCTTGGAGGTCGGAATTGGGGTTAAGCTCGAAGGGAAGAGATGAGTGGCGGGGAAAAATGGTGTGTAAAAAATGTTTAGGAGAGTGCCAAAGAGACTCACACAAAGTTCGTCTATGTTGGGAAACGAAGAGCCGTTTTTTCAGCGAAGGAGACCAACGGTAAGAGGGTTTCAAGGTATGATAGAAGGGAAGGGCTTGGTTGAAAACATGTCGTAACTCTCTGTGGAAGTTTTTGCACTCGTCATCATACCATTTGTTCACGGGGCAAGTATTTCGTTGATGGGAAGTAGATGAAGGACAGGGGGAACTAGGGAAGGACATGAGGGAGGAGGCCTCCCAGATGATGGAGGAAAAAGAATTATGGGGGGGGCATGAAAGGGGGAGCAGTGGCCAGGGGGGAATGTCGATACGGTGGGACAAAGAAAAGGGCATTATTAGCAAGGGGAATGAAAGAAATGGAGAAGTGGCTAATCAATGGCAAGGAGCTCTAGCTGGAGAGGACATAATCCACCACACTTGTACCACCACCACCATGCGGTCGACATGTGAAGAGATGCGAATTAGGAAAGCAGGTAACCCCATTGAGGATAATTAGCTCATGTGATTGTCCAAGTTGTAGGAGGCGTCGGCCATAAGCAGTTACAAAAATACCATATTTGGATCAACTGAAGGCTAAAATTTATTTATTAAAATCTGCAGGTGAACAACTCTCAGACAAGACTTAAAACACAATTTCTTGGACCCAAAAATATGCAACTTAGCTGATTTTGGTCTCTAAAAATATGATAAAGATGTTGGTGATGAGATCCGGGACAACTGTGCCCTAGAATGTATCAAATTCCACTTGCACGGGTGTAGATAACCCTAGATCTGGCTGAATTTGAAGGTAGAAATTTGCCCCAACACTCGTTGTCTTCAAACCTTAGCTAGAAACAATATAAATCTGCACTTTTCTCCTCAAATATCATTGAAATTCTGACGTAGAACATTGAAAATTAGTAGAAACACTTGAGTACGGCTTCCTCTCAAAAGAAAGAAGAGTTTTCGTTTTTCTTTCTAAGCTTAAAGAGGGTTTTCGTCCTCTAAAGCCAACTTTAAAGGGTTTTCGTCTTTTGGAGTTTTTATGGAAAACATACAAGCTTACACCACAAATCATAAATTATCATATGCAAAAAGAGATGCCTTTCCTTTGTAAGTCGGCTTTCTTTTATAAAAATTCTTGACCTTTTAGTCGCCCACAATGTTGGCTAGATTTTCTTGATAGCTGAAAACCTAGGCAGTCATGAGATAAATCTCCCTCATTTACTGGTGAGGCTCCCGTGTCAAATTTGTCAATTAAAATATGCTAGTATCTATATGAGGGTTTTACTTTAACTATTCAGCTCATGAACCATAGCTTTATAGCTTTGCAGCAAGTAAACAGTTGTTTAAGAAAGGAAATATTTATAGAAGGAAATAATAAAACACGGAAGAAATGGGGAAGATGTGCAACCCAATCAATAGATAACAGAGTTGATTGCATGCACATAGAAGAAACCAATAGATATCAACACACAGAATTATAAGCAAAGGTAGCTCCAGATCTATATTTAAAATAACACCGTGACAGCTAGAAACAAAATGCACCGTGACACAAAGTTCTCCAAAAATCTGCACCTTTGTATTCCTTTGCTTTAAGTGGCTATCAAGGGTTTCAGCACAAAGTCCGGAACACAAGAATGTTGCTTACAAATTCTGATCTTTTTTAACCTGTAGGTTCTTCCTCTACTTATAGCATGTAAAGGGGAAATTACAAATAGGAAGCTTTTAGTTGAATTGGCAATGTGGAAGCCGGAAAGGAAACGACTGACAATCTCCCTCTTGGAATTCCTCTTTGCATGACATGCATGATTTGCAACTGAAGATAGAACCTTCTATTTTGCACGTCTACCACCTATCTCCAAGTAGTTGACTTTTTCAAGTAATGACTTTTAAACCAATCACTTAAGTTGCATAATTTAATTGATCACTCAATTACTTTGTCGGAGGAAATAAGAGAAAGAAGAAGAAAGAGGAAAGCTGCAGTCTTGTTCTTTTTCATATTCTGCATGCAGCTGATTCTTTTGCCTTTGATTCTCACCAAATTGGATCTGGAAGTGGTTGGATCTGGAAGCGGTTGGATCTAGAAGCGGCTGGATTAGTTCATCTCTTGAAGCTTTTGTAGTTCTCTAGTACATGCGTCAGTGCAATGTTTGCCGTAAATAATTCATCATTTTTATTTTTAATTGCATATGAGCAATTGAAAATTCTGGAAAGCACTCCAGGTGAATGCAAATTCAATGAAGTCTTCAACTTGGAAGATTGGGAGAACATGTACAAGATCCTGGAAGGAATTCTCCATGCACCGACTTCTACACGAGCTGTGTTAGAAACAAGAGAATGAATTTTTGCCAGAAGCCTTTGCAATTATGATATCTGTATCTGGATCTAGATCTGGATCTGCAATGTTAGCAAACCTAGAAGTGATGTATGACTTTGCTGAGCTTTCTTTTTCATCCCACTTTGCCATGGCTGGATCTGTCTGAACACTTCTTTTTCTCTTTATTCGGCTGGAATTCTTCACAACTGGTGCAGATCTGGTAATTCTTCAGATTCAGAGGATATGTTCAATGTGTTAGACATTGATTTAAGCTCCCTTTCTCTTATAAAAGCACTTGTAATGAATTCTTGCAATTAATTTAGACAAAGATGGCAACCGGAACATGAACGGTGGATTTTGATTATAAAAATCTGCATATATCAAGCTGCTGCCCCAAAATTTGATGTTTTATTTGTATGGAAAGCAAACATGAATTTTACCAACTTCACCTGAGCACGTGTATCACTTATGCAGACAATTATTCAGACACAAATCAAGCTCCTTCAAACCTAGGCGCCAAATTTGGAAGCTTTCAGCAGTAATTAAACCTTCTTCTAAGCAAAATTCCTCTCCAAATGGGGCGCACTTTTTGTCTGGGCTGCACTTCTCTGCTTTTGAATTAATTAATTCATCCTTATAGCAGCCCCTGCTTATATAATCCTCATAATTATGTAATCAATTAATGCCTCTCCTATTCCTGGCAATTAATTAATTAATTAATAAGCTCTTCTCTTCAAATGGGGCGCCTATTTTGTGCATGCTCATGGCTGCCATTAAATAAATTAAATTTATCTAATTTTAGTTCTCTACTTCCAGTTCACTTAAGCTTCATAGTATGCTTTGACCTCATCCACTGAAAATAGGAATTAATTAAATCAATTAATACTTTAAAAAGTATTATTCTTCTTCTAAATGGGGTGCACTTTTTGACATGAAGGGGGCTGCATTAAATAAATTATATTTATTTAATTTTGGAATTCTATTTTTAAGTTCCCTTACCTTCTTCTTTGTTGACTTTTCTCCATGCTTGGACACCAAAATTGGGTGAATAAACATTAATAAAAATTATTTAAATGCATTATTATTCACCCAAGGTGGGTTGCACTTTTTGGCATGAGTAATTTCTATTTTTAAAAACCAATTGACAATGGGATTATTTACCCTGCAAGGCAGCTTCGAAAATCCCATGATTCACTTCAAACCCTCTTTTTCCAAAAATGCAGCTAGCCAAGAAGAAGCTTTTTGTGCACGACTTCATCTTTTCTGACAGAACCAGATCTCCGATGGTGAATTCCTTCTGGTACAACGTGCATAGGTGATCTCCAGATTCTCCAGGCAAAGAATCAGGCCAAACCGGCAAAGGAATTGATCCAGAGAAATTTCATAGAAAACGAAACGGGAAAGCACAAAAAACACAAAATGTTGCCAGAAGTCACAATTAAAGCCCAAGATTCATTCTTGGTTAAAACCCTACTGGTATATGGGAAGATTGACATGTACGATCACAACAGGGTTAAACCGGAGCACTATTTGCCTCAAACGGGGCTCAAAATAATTAATTACAAATTTCCTGCAGGCAAACCCCAACGACAGAATATAACAATTTTGGGCACCTGGGTATTTGGCGAAAATGGCTAATATGGCTCCTTGGGAATATCTTGACACATTACAAAAACTTTCTGGCAATAAAAACACAAAACGACCCATTATTTTAAAAGAATGAATTTTTTTAACATGGGGTAGTCTCAGATTTCAGGGTGAAATCTGGGGACACCACACAACCACCAATAAGATTTTTTTCCTCGCATTTAATATTTTTCTTTACCTTTTTTCCTTCACATGGGTCACATTTTCCTTGGGAAAAATAAAATAAAATGAAATGACTTTCTTTTTCTAATTTTATCGTCTCTTTTCTTTACTTTCTTCACTTTGTCATTAATAAATTAATAAAGTGCTTATAATAATATTTTATAATGCACTTTGTGATTAATTTACTATGACTTAGTTTCCCTTTTTCTCATCCCTTAGCCGTCGGGAAACAATGAAGGGCCTAAGGGTATTCGACCGAGAAGGGGATATTACAATCCTCCCTTCCGCAAATTGCTTGCCCTCAAGCAATTGAAACTCTTATGCCTAAGTGCCATATGCAATAGATAAAATATGTTGTAGTGCTCCACAAATCTTGATCCTATACCTGTTAAATGAGAGAGGTCTTGCCAAAATATATAACTTTCATAATGTTCGTAGACATGAATTTGGATCAATGGTTCAACATACTCCATATTGTAAACTTCATCCTCTAACTTATCATGCTTCTCATGAGGAAAATAAATCTGAATATACAACAATAAATAAGACATATTATCATTCCTTTCATACCTTGCAATGTTATTCAAGATCTTCATTTCCTCTTGTCTTTATGATAACTTATCATGTTTCTTTCTCATGAGAAAAATAAATCTGAATATACAACAATAAATAAGATATATTATCATTTCTTTCATACCTTGTAATGTCATCAAGATCTTCATTTCCTCGTCTTTATGATATCTTATCATGCTTCTCATGAGGAAAATAAATCTGAATATACAACAATAAATAAGACATTATCATTTCTTTCATACCTTGCAATGTCATTGAGATCTTCATTTCCTCTAGTCTTTATGATATCTCGACTTTGCTCCACCAATTTCTCATCATTCTTGTCCACAATAGGCGGGATATCCTCATGAAGGACTGCTGAAATAAAAAAAGGATGTATCTCTCTCCACATATTTTGCATCCTGTGCAATATGCCTTCTTTTGAAATATCTCTCCAAACTCTTGGTTGCCACACTTTGAGGAGTACTATTCCTCATACCTTGCAAAACATCTTCTTTGTCTTGCTCACTAATACAAATAGTTTTCTCATTAGAAGTCATACCTTTTTCCATTGAAGATTCTTCTCCTTCAAATTGCATGATGGAATCCTCTTTTGTCAGCTCGAAAGGGTTACTATAGAGGGGGGTTATATCTTCAAACTTCATCATGACTTCTCCACCTTGTAGCTGATCCTCTACATGCTCTTGGACTTGCTTTTTCACAATGGAGGGCTTTCTTCCCTCTATGATTGAGACCTGCCATGGCCTTTTGATGATGTTCGGACATTATGCCCTATGTCCTTACTATTCTTCAACTTGCAAAAATCACTAAAAGACAACATATCCCTCGCCTTCAAATTAAGGGCTGCATATTCTTCACCCCATGCCTCTATATCTTCAACATCACTTCGAGGGTCTAGCTCAATTGGTTGTTCCTCCTTTTGGAGAAACTTGGCCCTGAATAGTGGAGGCTTGATGGATGTCTTTGCTGGTCTAGATGAACTTCCTTCACCATTGTTAGTTGCACCTTGGTTGCTAGATTTATTATGCCTTTATATAACCTTAGCATGGTCCTTGATTGAGCTTGTCAATATATCACACATTTCCCTTTGAGATTCCCTTATAGACTGGTGCAACTCTCTTTCACTCCTTATAATCACTTATTGCATGAAGCTCAACTTATCAGTAGGAGGAGCGATCATGCTCATTCATTGCCCCTTTCTGCATTCAAATCTGTTTTTTTTTAATATATATCTCCCACAGCTGGCAAGAATCGCCGCTTTGATACCACTGTAATGTTCCCAATGAACAAATTTCTAGCCCTAAATGGAATAGCCGTAAATCCAATCCAAAATAGCAATTTATAGAAGAGATGCTTGAAACAAATGATGCAGATCTGAATTTTATATAGAAAAATGCGACTTACTCTAGAAGTGAAAATCATTCAAAACTGAAGTAAAATCACTCTTATATTATCCCAAACAGACCAACAATATTTATAAGGACAACACATTAGAAAAATACCATATTTGAATCAACTGAAGGCTGAAATTTATATATTAGAATCTTGAGATGAACGACTCTTAGACAAGACTGAAAACACAATTTCTTGGACCCATAAAATATGCAACTTAGTTGATTTTGGTCTCTAAAAATATGACAAAGATGTTGGTGATGAGATTCGGGACAACCATGTCCTAAAATATATCAAACTCCACCCACATGGGTGTAGATAACCCTAGATCTGACTGAATCTGACGGTAGGATCTGACTGAATCTGAAGGTAGAGATCTGATTGAATCTGAAGGTAGAAATCTGCCCCAACACTCATGTCTTCAAACCCTAACTAGAAACAAATGATGCAGATCTGAAGTTTATATAGAAAAATTCGACTTGCTCTAGGAGTGAAAATCATTCAAAATTGAAGTAAAATCACTCTTTTAGTATCCCAAACAGATCAACAATATTTATAAGGACAAAAACATTAGAAAAATACCATATTTGGATCAACTGAAGGATGAAATTTATTTATTAAAATCTGCAGATGAACAACTCTCAGACAAGACTGAAAACACAATTTCTTAGACCCAAATAATATGCAACTTAGCTGATTTTTGCCTTCAAAAATATGACAAAGATGTTGGCGATGTGATCCGGGATAGCCTTGTCCTAGAATGTATCAAAATCCACCCACATGGGTGTAGATAACCCTAGATCTGGTTGAATCTGAAGGTAGAAATTTGCCCCAACACTTGTGTCTTCAAACCCTAGTTGGAAACAATATAAATCTGCCCTTTTCTCCTCAAATATCGCTGCAATTCTGAAGTAGAATCTTGAAAATCAGTAAAAACCCTTGAGTAAGGCTTCCTCTCAAAAGAAAGAAGATAAAGATAAAGATAAGATAAATATATTAATGTCCAACGAATGACCACAAAAAAGGTCAATGGGACTGCAATCCAAACAATATACAAAGTGCAAGCGGGGACAACTCAAAATGAGTTCCCAAAAACAGAAAAGAAAAGAAAAGACAACAGAAAGGAAACCCGAAGCCAAAAACCCCCACAGGCGGGGGTAATGGAGCAAGTGGGGGAGAAAAACGAGGGAAGCAAAGAAGGGAATGTAGGGGGGGACAAATAAGGACCAATGGTCTAATCACGAATGGTAGCCATACCCCTCCTAACATAAGAGGCTGACGAAAAGAAGCTCCTGATGGACTGGCAACCTGACGAAGAGGGCAGAAGCCTCCTTCCCTGTTGAGCTCTGAGATTGACACGACAACCATGAGGATGAATGGAACTAGATTGCCCTCTGGTGCGTGTGTGCATCCAATTTTGCTAGCGATGATAGAGAGAAGTGTGATCGAGAGAAGTGTGAAGGTCCAACCGGGGACGAAGAGTTTTTGTTCTTCTTTCTAATTTTAAAGAGGTTTTTTGTCCTCTAAAGTGAACTTCAGAGGGTTTTCGTCCTTTGAAGTTTTTATGGAAAGCATACAAGTTTACACCACAAATTAGAAATTATCATATGCAAAAAGAGAAGCCTTTCCTTTTCAAGTCGACTTGCTTTTATAACAAATCTTGACCTTTTAGCCACCCACAACCACCAATCAGATTTCTTTTGCCGCATTTAATATTTTTCTTTACCTTTTTCCCTCCTCCACATGGGTCGCATTTTCCTTAGGGAAAATAAAATAAAATAAAGTGACTTTCTTTTTCTAATTTTATTTTATCACTTATTTTATCACTTTGTCATTAATAAATTAATAAAATGCCTATAATAATATTTTATTATGCACTTTATGATTAATTTACTATGACTTAGTTTCCCTTTTTCTCATCCCTTAGCCGTTGGGAAATAATGAATGGGCTAAGGGTATTTTCATCTTCAAAACAATATTTCCGCCATTGCAAACACAAACTTGTGGTGATTAGGGCATTTAATTTGTATTTTGTAATGTCCCTTTTTAGGGGGACCCACGAAATGACCAAAAGTTGAGATGCAAACTTAAAAATCAGATTAGGAAGTTGCTATAGATGGTGAATATAAACCATACAATCTACAAATTACACCCTTTCTAGGGTTTTCGTCCAAGAAGGGGATATTACAGATTCGCTAGAGGAAGGAGTGCAGAAAAATGCGATTAGCGCATCCTGTTTGAAATACGTGATTAGAGCATTCAATCTATGTTTCCACCTTCAAAACAATATTTCCGCCATTGCAAACACACAAACTTGTGGTGATTAGGGCATTTAATTTGTATTTTGTAATGTCCCTTTTTAGGGGGACTAAGGAAATGACTAAAAGTTGAGATGTAAACTTAAAAATCAGATTAGGGAGTTGTTGTAGATGGCTAATATAAATCCTGCAATCTGCAAATTAGGCCCTTCCTAGGGCAGCGACTTCCTTGGAGGAGTTAAACCCCTCAAAGGTGGGTTAAACCTTCAAATATTATACCAAAATTATTAGGAGAGTCTCATTAGACACAATAAACTATTAGAAATCAGAATTAAGATCACCCTTCAAATCTTGTACCAAAATTATTAGGAAACCCTTAGCAAACACAATCAGTTGTAAGAAATCAGAATTGGACTTCCTTAGAGGAGTTAAACCTCTCAAAGGTGGGTTAAACCTTCAAATATTATACCAAAATTAATAGGGAAGTCTCACCAAACACAATAAACTATTAGAAATCAAAATTAAGATCACCCTTCAAATCTTGTACCAAAATTATTAGGAAACCCTTAGCAAACACAATCAGTTGTAAGAAATCAGAATTGAGATTATCCTTCAAATCTTATACCAAAATTATTAGGAAACCCTTAGCAAACACAATCAGCTGTCAGAAATCAGAATTAAGCTTAAAAATAATTAATTTTGGAACCCTTATCCAATGAACTTCAACAAGTTTGGAATAATAGTAAAACACCTCCAAAATTCACGAAACTCAAGATCTTGGCTTTTAAAAATATGGAGAATAAGATAATAAATTCAGATTTGTCAAATCATCATCAACACATACCAAATAACACTCCAAGTGGGTCGCTCCACTTCAATTAAATAGATTATTGATCCAAAGAGAAACCATACAAGGAAATTACAATGTATTGGTTTCCAAACGAGTTTGCATACATAAATCCTTATGGAAAGGTTTCCGTCCTCTAGAAGTCCTCGATCAAGGGTTTTCGTCCTTGAGAAAAGTCCTCAATCAAGGGGTTTTGTCCTTGAGAAATGTAGGAAAGGTGCTTCACCAGCAAACCTTAACCAAGATATGAAAATTTACCAAAACATGATTCAATAATGGCCAAGCGACCTCCTTTTATAACTACAAGGAGTCCTTTACAATATAAAAAATGATGGCCGATCCCTTAAGATGAAGTGCTTTTATATATTTAATTGGTATTTGGAGCCTACATGCTCAAAATACCTTTATTTCCTAACTACTTAAGTCCTCTTGGAGCGCTAGGCTTCCTAATAGGATACATGATAATAAATAAAATAACTACCCAAACAACAATAAAAATATAATCCAGATCTTCTTCCCCTTGCTTTCTTCCTCAGACCCACGGAGAGAAGAATGGGTTAAGGTCTTCAATAATTAGCCTTCAAAAAGGGACATGACATTCCCCCCTTCCCAAGATTGTTTGTCCCCAAGCAATTACAAGTGCCCAGATCCCAAATAAATCTCAGCTCCTCCTTTGATATACCTGCACATGAAAATGTGTCACCTTCTTCATCCATTCTTGCTTTGTGGATATGATGACTGATTCTTCTTCTTTGTTTGCATTGGTTGTTCCCAATTTCTCCTTTGATATACCTGCACATGAAGCAAATTTGTTAAAAGAAAAACTGTGTCACCTTCTTCATCCACTCTTGCTTTGTGGATATGATGATGATTTTTCTTCTTTGCTAGCATTGGTTGTTCCCAATTTCCCTCCTGCTGTCCCAAACACAGCTATAACCATGTGTTTTGTTCCTTAAATCAAAAGAAATGATCCCCCTTCCCAAACTAGCTTTCCCCAAGCAATTACAGTCCTTAAAGCTCCTCTTAAATCAGAAGGAACATGACAGTCCCGTCCCCCCTTCCCAAGATTGCTTGCCCCCAAGCAATCACAAGTGCCCGGATCCCAAATAAATCTCAGCTCCTCCTTTGATATACCTGCACATGCAGCAAACCCGTTAAAGAAAAAATGTGTCACCTTCTTCATCCACTCTTGCTTTGTGGATATGATGATTGATTCTTCTACTTTTCTTGCATTGGTTGCTCCCAATCTCCCTCTTGTTGTCCCAAACATAGCTGTAACCATGTGTTTTGTTCCCTAAAATCAAAAGGAACATGACAGTCCCCCCTTCCCAAGATTGCTTGTCCCTAGCAATTACAAGTGCCTGGATCCCAAATAAATCTCAGCTCCTCCTTTGATATACTTGCACATGAAGCAAACTCGTTAAAGAAAAAATGTGTCACCTTCTTCATCCATTCTTGCTTTGTGGATATGATGACTGTCTTCTTCTTTGCTTGCATTGGTTGTTCCCAATTTCCCTCCTGCTGTCCCAAACACAGCTGTAACCATGTGTTTTGTTCCCTAAAATCAGAAGGATAGTGGTTGGGATCCTTCTTATAATAGCTGAAAACACATCAACAATGGTAGTAGATTGCAAACCCTTCAACCTCATGTCTGAATACTCTTCTCTAATTGTCAAAAGAATGGATAGGGAGCTGAAATCGTGGGCGGACAACGTATAAAACAAAAATACAAAAAACTGTCATAATGATTACCTTGGCCTCCAAAAGATGCTTCCAAGCAGCCCCAAACTAAATCTCTTCAAAATTTGACTTGGATTAGAACTTATGAGTGCTGGTATGTAAGTATAACCGCCATACCTTGCCCAAAATTTCTTCCTAAACAATACCAAATATGTTGGAACATTGGCCTTAATTGTTCTCAATGAGTGAACCTTCTTACACACCATTTAAAATAAAAAGAATGCCTTCAAACTTGCCCCTCCATTGCTTTCCCAAGAAGATATCCACAACCCAACAAATGAGATACCCAGCCATACCTTGCTCGGAATTTCATCTCAAACAATACCAAATATGTTGAAACATTGGCCTTAATTGTTCTCAATGAGTGAACCGTCTTATACACCATTTCAAAGAAAAAGAATGTCTTCAAACCTGCCCCTCCATTGCTTTCCCAAGAAGATATCCACAAGCCAACAAATGAGATTGGGAAAAAACACCTTCTCTCAATTGTAGCATTGCAACAAAATTGTAGTGGCCAATAAACATCTTGTGAGAGTTACCCTTACCTTGTCAATGTCACTAGAAAAAGAGCACCACTTCCTTGTGATCAAATTCCACTTGGTGGCTGCAAATAGCAGAACCAACTGGACATAATAGCCACAAGGTCTAAAATAACTCCCATAATGATTTGGGGTTCATGATTCACATTCTCCAAACTTATCTCATTCATGTAAGAAAGATGACTTACACCCCAAAGCTTCTTGGAATTCACTTTATAGTAATAGACAGTCTTACCAAGTGTGAGTAAACCTTCGTTGTGGAGGATATTTTGATTGCAAGTGCCTTGCTGCCCCAAAACAACTGTCCTATGTTGTTCCTTCTTGCAAACTCCCTCCATGATGTTACTAATAAACTGATTTTTGACATACTCAGCTGTGATGATACTTTTTCAATCAGTTGTTATGTGAGAAAGCAAACCACAATGTGATTTCCAAGCATTTTCCATTGTACTCTTTTCAGCCTTTATATTTTGAATTCTGATTTCTTTTTTTTTGTCATAGAATTTCAGTTCTCTATCATGATAATTGAGGGTGAACTCCCCCAATGTTTGCAACTATTGAACCCCAAGATCAATTTTATTATTAGCTAGTTCAATAAAAAATAATTCATCATACCTTATGATTTTCAAAGAGGATTGGCAGTTGTACTATTTTCCTTGTGCAAGGTATGATGGTGCCACTCTCTACAAGCCTAGTGACGCCTTTGTTATGAAGAAAACCCTTCACTCAGAATGGATGATATGTGTGCCACACATTAGAGTAAGGGGTGCTTGTACCCCAACTGACAATCATCATAAATTCACAAGACTTATCAGTTGGCTGTTGAACTTGAAGGCAAATTTAATCATAGTTTTCTATGGCTATTTCTTTTGAATTTTACTATTTGATTTGATTGCGAAGTAGTTTATAATGTTGTATTTTGTTTTTTAGATATGCCTATGATATTGCTTCCTATTTAATAAACTATTACTCCTATTAATAACTCAAAGTCTAGATCATATCATATTGTTGAGGAAAATCAACTCTCTAGTTTAATTTTGCCCAACCCCTTTTTTTACATATGCCTTAATGTGCATTCTCTCAACCATAGTTCACATACTCAACACTTAGCAGACTAAATTTTTTTTGACTTGCCAACTTAAAAAATACCTATTTTTTAAAATAAAAAACATAAAATTTATGCAAGATATAATAATAAAATGTATCAAATGTGTTTGTAAAATGTTTGGGGAGTGTTTTCTATTTAGATTTGAATAGAAAGTGTAAACAATCGCTTCATCATGTGAATACAACAGCCAATTGATAAGTCTTGTGAATTTATGATGATTGTCATTGAAAACTATCATCATAAATTGCATATCTATGCAAGTTATAAATTACAATAATTTACAATTTCCTCTTCTCTGTTCTACTAAAAAAATGGGGAGAGGGTCTTGTGCCCCTCTATTAATCCCCACACTTGGTTGGGATTGCTCGCTCCTCCTATAAAGCTACGACTACATCTCCACCCTGGTATTAGATGGCAATGAATCCTTTGCAACATCCTCAATACCATCTACAAAGATCTTGTCTAATCCAATCTCTCCTGCTTTTGCTTCACCCTCCATAGCTTCCCTCTCGAAAGAAGCAATTTCGTCCTCTATGAACATTGGGATCTTCTCTTCTTATGTAGTTTAGTTGTATGGATCAATCTCATCCAAATCAATAGGCTCTTGCGATGTCATCCAACCTAATCTCTCCTTATTTTTCTTCAACCCCCATAGTTTCCCTCTCGAAAGAAGCAATTTCATCCTCTATGAACATGGGGATCTTCTCTTCTTATGCAATTTAGTAGTTGTATGGATCAATCTCATCCAAATCAATAGGCTCCTGTGATGCCATCCAACCCAATCTTTCCTTATTTTGGTTCACCCTCTATAGCTTCCCTCTCGAAAGAAGCAATCTCGTCCTCTATGAACATTGGGATCTTCTCTTCTTATGTAGTTTAGTTGTATAGATCAATCTCATCCAAATCAATAGACTCTTGTGATGTCATCCAACCCAATCTCTCCTTCTTTTGCTTCACCCTCCATAGTTTCCCTCTCAAAAGAAACAATCTTGTCCTCTATGAATGTGGGGATCTCTTCTTATGTGGTCTAGTTGCTGTATGGACCAATCTCATCAAAATCAATAGGCTTCTGCGATGTCTCCACATTTTTTGTGCAAAACAGAAGATTGTAATGCACAAAAACTAGGTTGATTCTTCGTTGAGTTGCACTTTTTCATGTGAATGGCCTTAAACAAACTCTAGTTACACTCACATTTGGAAGTGCCACAAGGTTGAAATAATATTCAAAGGGCTAACTTTTGAAGATTTGGGATATATCCATCCAATCTTCCCACCAAGAACCTACAAACAAGATAATCAAAAGTTTTGTAACTAGTAAATGCAAAATTGTAACTTGTAACATATAAGTAAATGCTCTACTTGTTACCTAGTAGTTGGGCGGATCTCCCTCAGAAAGATAAAGCTGAAGAAAAAAGGCCTCCCTCTAGCATGCTTGTAATTTTGCAACTCTAAAATAATGAGGTCCCTCACCTCAACCTGAGATGTCATCCTCTCAATGCATGTTGAGAGGCCCTCCATAACCTTGTTGTAACATTTGAGCAACCATCAATGAAGAAAAACTTGGAGTTGAGGTAGTACTTTGTTGCATGAATGGATTGGGGGAGTTGATTGTTTAACCTGCTGATCATTTAACTCCAAAAAAGGGATCAAATCTGACTATATCCCTTATAATAATTTTGGATGGCCTCGTAAATGTATCCCATTGGATTTTTCTTCCCATCCACCAAGCACAAAACCCTTGACCAAAGGCTTCGGCACCTATAAACCAATAAAACTTTGAAGTTAAAAACTTACAATTAAAGTAAATAACAATTCATTTTAAAAATAAAATTAAAGAATCAACTTGAAATTTAAATTGAAGTTGTAAGTCACCTTGATCTCTACAACTCTCTTCACAAAGACATCATCAAAAACTACCTTTGCAGTCCTCTCCATCAATTTTTTTGAATATAGTGAGTCTAGTCATGTTTGACTCACAAGCATTTGCTTCAATGGTGTCAATAAACTACACATATTTTACAACATTAGGTAGTTAGTTGTGAACCTTGTGACACTCGCTTGCACAAACACTTTCCCCTTTGTGTGTTCTCTCATCAAGCTCAGAACCCAAGGGTGATGGTAATTACAAATGTATTTTGTTATATTTCTCGCATGGTCTACAACCGGTCTTGCCTAAGTAATTTTATCTATCATCCAAAAGAAGGTCAAGGCAATGGTCCACACACAAGATCCAAAAGAGTGATGGATGTCAGTCTTGAAGTAGTCCCTCGAACGCCACATACATTGTTGCATCGTCGGCAACAACTTGCACAACATTCTCGATGCCCGCCTCAAAGAAACCTCCTCCAACATAAGGCTCAAATTTTATGCATTATTTACTATGTTTGATGCATCAATTGACTTCAGAAAAACCATTTCACAATTTAAAGCCGTTAAAAAATTGATGAGGATGCGATTCTTTCCATCAATCTACCCATCTAAAAAAATAGTGCATCCAAACTTTCGTCACTGCTACTTTTGTTCTTCCAAAATTGACTTTGCATTTACAATCGCACCCTCAAGCAACCTCCCACTTAAATATCTTAGAGAGAGTGCCTTGTATCATTTTCTTGCAACTGTCAATGTTGTCACCAAATACTCCCAGTATGGGCTTTTCGCCACATTGAAGGGAAGGTGGTTGCAAGCCCAAAAATTTGCATACACCTTATTTGCTTCATCATGCACCTCCTTGATTCATTTGTACCTTGCAATGAAAGTTGTGCCCCAAGTATGTTTCTAGGTGCAAAATAATTATGTGACTAGCCTTTGCTCGAACTCAGAGAAGTGAATGTGCCTTGTATTCGTGGACCATGACTAGAGCTCACAATTGCTGCCACATTTCCCTTCGTTCCACTACCATTTCAGGTCTAATGAGTGCTACTTTGGCTACTTGCACCCTTGCCCTCTCTAGTTTCTTCTCATCCAACAACGCAGGCTCTGCCCTCAACTCTCATTTGACATCTTTTGTGGCATTGAGACAGCATGACGTCACAGTGAACAATCAATGCAACATGGTACTTGAGACGATAGATACCTCTAGAAACCTTCTTCCTACAGAAACTACAAATCACATTCCCCTCGACCACTCCACATACACCATACTTCCAAGCAGTGGTATGGGTATGAGTGGGAATACTTCCACTCGCCAATGTAGAGCTAGATGCTTTGCCCTCAACTCTCATTTTACATCTTTTTTGGCATTGAGACATCATGACATCAGAGCGAACAATCAATGCAACATGGTACTTGAGACAATAGATGCCTCTAGAAACTAGATGCCTCTAGAAACCTTCTTCCTACGGAAACTACAAATCACATTCCCCTCGACCACTCCACATACACCATACTTCCAAGTAGTGGTATGAGTATGAGCGGGAATACTTCAACTCGCCGATGTAGAGCTAGATGTTATTATATGCTAACTTGCAAGCACATTCAAATACAAAAAAAAAATTAAAAACATTAAAAGAACCGTAAATTTTTCATTGTCACCATCAACCCTATGAACAAGAAAACCCTATATAATTGTTATTGTAAATTTGTAATTGTTAACCTTACGTACAAGAAATAAAAAAAATTAAAACAACATTTAAAAAGTACATTCCAACAATTTTGTTCATAAATGATGATAAATTAGTGTAAATCACAATTAAAATTTATCAGAAGTGAATGGAATGCATGCAAATTTGCAAATCATGTTTGGAAACCTAATGTTAACAATATATAAAGAATTTACATGCTTGAAAAGAAGAACAAAAAGAACTAACCTCCAAATGAAATTCCTCAAATCTGCTCTTAAAATTCACTATAAAATCTCTTCAATTCACTAAAAGGATGCTCAATAGTTGTGTGATTACAATGTGTGGCATGTAGGGCTTATAAAGGAGAAAAACAATGTTTTCCGAACATTTTAACTGCATTTTGTTTATATTTTGCATGTTTACCGCATTTGTCAAGTCCGAGTACCGTAATCACTAAATAAAAGTGAGTACTTGCCACAAGTACTATCTAAAAAATCACCTATACTTATCCCCCACACTCGCAAGTTTGCATATTGTAATTACTCCCCAAGTTTTTTTTTAGTACTCGTTAAATCTGTATACCATGTTTGATACGAAGGCTATGAAGAAGGATGTCATTGGACAATTCTTCTATTTTGTCAACATCCTATTTCATGTTAGTTGCTCTCCCTATTATAGTATCATAATGGATGAGTGGACGGATATTAGAAACCATTGTGCCACTTATCAATATCATTGTCTCTTTTAAGAATGGACCTTACTTCCTTAGGATGCTTGAATATTCAAAGAAACGCAAGGATGCTGAGTTCTAGTTTCAGATTTTGTGAGAAGCCATTGAGGAGGTTGGCCCTACCAATGTCGTGTAGATTGTTACAAATGCAACTTACGTATGCAAAGCAAAAAAGTAAGCTTGTTAAAGCTCACTACCAACATATATTTTGGACCCCATGTTGCATGTGTGTGCTATGAATAATGCACTAAAAGACACTAGAAAATTGACTAGGTCAAAAGGGTAGTAAAAAGGGCTAGGAAGTTGCTAATGTTTCAATGCTTTGTACCTTTTCAATTTTCAAGGAAGGAAATCCTCAAGCTAGTGGACACCCGCTTTTCATCCTACTTTATTTTACTAGATAAAATGCTTAAGTTGCAAGAGCCTCTACAACTTATGATCATACACAAGTGTGAACTCAATGGGGGAGTCAAAGACAAAGTAGAGGAAGAGTGTTGAAGGCGATAATAGTGGGAGATACATTTTGGGCAGATGCGAGATACATCACATCAATTGTATTTTGTTTTCATCATCATCAATATATGGGAATTCTGATAGCCCCAAACTTGGTGAGATATAAGAGTGTATTGATAGCATGCTTCACCAAATGAAAGTCGTTATTTGTGCAAGTGACCCCACCCTAGAGTTCATCCACATGCATATTCAGCCTATCATTCAACAAAGGTGGGAGAAGTTGAACACCCCCCTTTACATATGGCCAAATTTACACTAAATCCAAAATGGTATGTGGAGAGGCCTAACAGAGTTATCCTCTTGAATGATAAGGTGAAAAGGGGTTTCTTGAAAACCCTTAAAAAAACATGTAGTGGAGAGGATGCTTCACAAGTCAGATTGGAGAGGCTCAATCTTACTTAACTTGATAACAAGTAATCTTCAACTAGGATAGACAGGGACAAGCTAGTGAGTTGGTGGAAACTGTATGGTCATCCAAGATTGCTACAGATACTTGACATTAGTGTTACGCAGGAGACGCATCCCCTAGATTTTGGTGACATCCCGAACGTTTTGGGGACTTGGAGGGGACGTCCCCAATTTTTTTAAAATCTTTCAAAAGTTTTATGATGTTTTTAGTTTTAAAAAGATGTTATTTTTACCAAGAACATCAAATTATAATCTTGAAAGTACCTAAAATACATTAAATACAGTTTAAATCCCTAAATGTCATTGAAAAAAGTTAAAATATTGAAATATTAATTTTTATGTATTATTTTAAAAGCCGCCCCCCTGCCATCCCCAAAATTTGGGAAATTTTTTTCGGTCCCCGGAAACCCCGTCCCTCCGTACCCCTGTCTCCCCGTCCTCAAGACTTAGGTAATTATGCTCATAACAAAGCATTGGTTATGTATTAGCTAATGTTCAGTTGTAACCTCCTCAACCATTTTGTAACTGTCTTACATAATAAATGACGGATACACAATCTAGCAAGTGTGAATCCCTGTTTCTCTTCATTATTTCTTTGTTCACAAACCATTGGTTGTGTATTAACTAATGTTCAATTGTAACCTCCTCAACCATTTTGTAACTAGGTCCTGCATAATAAAATGACGGATACACAATCTAGCAAGTGTGAATCCCTGTTTCTCTTCATTATTTCTTTGTTCACAAACCATTGGTTGTGTATTAACTAATGTTCAATTGTAACCTCCTCAACCATTTTGTAACTATGTCCTGCATAATAAAATGACGGATACACAATCTAGCAAGTGTGAATCCTAGTTTCTCTTCATTATTTCTTTGGTCACATCTTGTAACATTGGTATCAAACCCATTGGTGCTCGAAAGATTCATAGTTCGAGGAAACTCTTGGCATAGAGTACATACAATGAGGAAGAATGCTGTGGGGGTTGAAGTTTGAGGAAGCCCTAAAGCGGGTACAAACTGTAGAAGATTATTGAAGGTGCAAACTGTGGTGTTGAGGTAGACTCCATTAAAACATCATGGCATATTTTTTGAAGGATGTTTTAGGACTGCTTGTGTAGTTGTGCCCAAAAATAAAAAATTATGTTTTTTAGAGCCTATTGAGGCTTACATATCAGTAAAGGAGAAGAGAATCTCGTCTAGTGCATGACGGGAAGGGAAAATACCAAAAATGTCAGCAATTTTTACATTCTGCGATAAAAATACAATTGCTTATAACCAAGTTAAACAAAAAAATGTGAGTATCTTGTTTCATTTCTGCTATTAGGGCACAAAAATGATACGTCAGAGTAGAAAATGTGAAAATTGCAATTCCCACGACTATTAATTGTGTTGTTAGGGTAGTTTTTTTGTCTAGAATCACGTTGAAGAGGAAAAACACGAGTTTGAAGGCTATTAGGGCACATTTTTTCAGAAAAGGAAGACGAAGAGGAAAATGCGATTTCCGAAGGTATCTAGGGAAAACAAAAAATACATTCACACAATTCCAGATTCATATTGCTCAAGATTTATATGTATTGTGATGAATATTGCTCAAGAACTATCAGTAAGGAATGTTAGGTATGTTCCTAGCTTGCATAAAATTATCTTATCTATTTGTTAGTTAACAAAGAATCCCAATATTGTTTCAAATTTATCTAGGGAGAAGTGTCTTGTGTCAGATGTGAAACAGGGATGCATGATTGCCCTAGGCATTGGGCAAGGTGGTCTATATAGGCTAGTTGACCCTGCTATAGTTAACTCGAAAACATGAGTGGAGGGAGATTCCACCATTCAAGATGTGCTAAAACGTTGTTTAGGGCACATTTTTTCAGAAAAGGAAGAGGACGAGGAAAATGCGATTTCCGAAGGTATCTAGGGAAAACAAAAAATACATTCACACAATTCCATATAAATGGAAATTTTGAAATTCTTCAAAAGTGTTACTTTGCGTGATTTATCTCTCTCATCACGATTGTCTCGTTTTTGTGATCGTTCCGGTCTTCGTTTCGTCCATTTTGGGCAAGAACTCCTCCCACCCAGGTCTTAAAATGCATTAATAATTAATTAATTAATATTTAATTAATTTATTATCCTTTATTTGATAAAATCATTTTTTATTAAATTTGGGGTTTTTAATTAAATAACTATTAATATAATAATTATTAAAAGTCATTCGACAAATTTTTTATTTTATTGCCGGGGAAGTAAGCTTCTGCTTCCAATTGCCGGGAATGCCAAATTGGCTTCCCGGACCCGGATTTCCCCTTTCCTGGAAAATTTATTTTAATTTCCCGCTTGTGGGATTTTTTCCACCAATTGCCAAATCAATGAATTGGCAAACGGGCAAAAAATCTCCCGATTTCCCACATGGGGAAATAAAACGGGGATTGCCAACCAGCCTTGCCATTTCCACTGGCAATTGGCAATTTATTTCCCCACTTCCCCCTAGCAATTAATGCCACTACCCGGGAAAGAGGGAAGTTGTTTTAACGGACGAATTAATCCTCATAAAATTCTTCCGTCAAACTCGTTGGAAAGAAGTCGTGCGAAGCTTTCCAAGTAATATTTTATCACATCCCTCAACGAAACTACGCATTCACCACAGTAATTTCTTATCACATCCCTGGTGGAATTCTACACATTCACGCAAGGAAAAGAGACGCTCTTTCATGTGCATGACTACACAACAGGAGGGAGACCAATGTGGAGGGAGGAGTTGTTAGAAGTTTGAGAGGAGGAAACTAAAGCCATAAGCATTTTGCAAAGGAGCAGAGTCCAAAATCAAGCAAAAGAATACACACAGGCACAACCGAGTGTGAAAGAGAACTAGTCCACAAGCATTTTGGCAAGCTACGCATAGATCAAGAAAGAAAATTGATTCCCATGTAGGTGAAGAAGGAACAGTTCAGACCATAGAAAACAAGAAAACAGTTTCAACACTAAGCAAGGAAGGAAAGTTTCCAGCAAATTTCAATGCAGGTCAATACAAGACCAAACAGTCTTCCAACACTGCACGTTTTCAGGAAAAAAAGCCAAAGATCATAAATCAGCAAGAAAAGTTAATGAATTTATTGCAGTCCAAAGAATACGCATATATCTTTGGAGGAGCAAACAAAACTACAGTCATTAAAATTTCCAACGCCAATTTTCTTTTGGCTTGGAAGACCAGGGAAAAGAAAAAGCAAAGAAGATTCTGTCCAGCAAATCAAAAAGTAAATACACACGCACAAAAGACAAGTTTTCCAAAGAATTTTCAACGCCTGGGTAAAAAAAGCAAAAAGCCCACGCAAAGGTAAGAAATCATTTGTTTTGTTTTAAAAAAAAGTTTCCACGCAGAAGATTAAGGTGAAGGAGCATTTTTTGTCTTGCACGCAAGAGCCCACAATAAAAAGGAGTAATTTAAAATATCCATAGTTTTTGAAGAGAAGTGTTCCACGCAAACAGGAACACAAAGTCCAATGTAAAACAGTTTCCACGCACTCTCAAAGCTTTTCAATGTCATTCTCCAGGTCTATCCACACAAATACAAGGAGGAACTTGCATTTTTAAAACACCACACAAATAGGAGGAGATTGGACAAATCAAATAAAAAGAAAATTAGAAGAAGGGTGTCAACACATTTCAACAAAAGGAAACACCACGCAGAGGAAAGATCAAGGAAATGCATCTTATGCGGTCATTTAAAGCAAGCAAGAGTTTCACACGTACCAAGGAGAATCTTCACCGGCATTCTCCAAGAGTATCAACGCATATTATAAATTAGGAGGATTTAGCAAGTATAGTCATCGTTGTACCAGAGGAGAATTTGCTCTAGTCTCGGTGTGATTTATTAAAAAAAAAATTTGTAGCCGGCATCGACTATTATTATTATTATTTTTAAAATAATAATAATAATAATAGTAATAATTAAAAATGTATCATATTTTTCTTGCATTTACGGGAGTTTTGGAGACTGAGACCCGGCCCCGCTTGCATTGATTTTGCGTGCCTGAGTCATTTTTCTATAAAATTCATAATGGCTGAAAAATCTAATAAATCTGCAGGAAGATCGAGGAAGCCAATGGAGAAATCGAACAAATCCGCACTCAAGTATGAATTCCAAGGAATCATCCCTCCCAGTTCCATTAAGTCAGCATATGACAATATCACTGATACGAATCTGGGTCACATCAATGTGCAACAATTCTGCGAACGGGTGAAAACTGAAGGCAAAACCATATTCTCGGATAGGCTTTACCATAGTGGTCTACCCCAAGCAACAACATTTCCTGTCTCGGTGCAGTGTCCAGAGCTGGTTATCGCTTGCGCGGAGCATTATGATCCTGAGAGATGAGGAATTTTTAAAGATAATCGCAAGCCTTTCCTCTTAATCACACCGGAGCACATTGAGGAATTGCTCGCATACCTGACTTTCTTGAGAATGCGGATATCACTCGCCAGTCAGCACAAGAATTTTGGGATGAAGAACCCCTCAGGTGGAGCAAGATGGTTAATAACAACTGGTTAGTGACCAAGAGGCCTCGAATTGACCGGCTTCCTAAAGAACTGTACCGCGTTGAGTTCGTGGAAGAAATCGGGGACATGATTACTCTCCTAAGTCGAGTTTTCGGTTTACCCTCTGCCAGGATTTTCCACCCATGGATGTATCAGTTTATCTGTATCATCCTTGCCAAGAAAGAGTTTGTGGATTGGGCCACCATCATCAGTGATACCCTTCACAAACAATTGATCGAAGTTAAGATGACTGGATGCTTCTACATGACATCGTATCTGACTTATGCAGTGGCAAGAAGAAAGTTATTTTCTGGACTCGAAACAAGAGGAGTCATGGGGCCATCAAATAGTGTTTTTCATTATTACCCGCAACTAAGTTTCAAAAATAGCTCTCACCATTTCAGAAGGGTCAACGATGCATTTACTTTCCGTGTGATTCGAAACCTGAATAGGAATACAGAGGAAAGATTTTCCAAAGAAGCCATGAATGTCATTTCCCAATGGGGAACATGGTTTATTCAATTTTCATCTTTTTCCTACATTTGCGTAAGCGGCTTTGCGGGTACCCCATGGAAACTTCCTAAGTACGTCAGTGACAAATGGGCATTAATGGAGCTTGCGCGACAACTATTCCAAGTTCACTGTCTTCTTAGTGACAAGCATCGTTTAGGAATTCATTTCCCAATCCAAATCGGGGAATACCAATGTCCAAATCTCTTCAGTGCACAACTCATGGAAAAAGAGTTCGCCCTCATCACAATTCATCCATATGTGAAGAGAGCCCAGTTTGATATCAATGGATATATGCAGAAGATTCTTGGAGCAAAGTATCAACATAATCCTACCATGGAAGATTTTTGGGCTGCCTGTTCAGACGAGCATGAAGTAAGAAGACGAGAGTTTTCTCGCCTAACCCTTGCTCAGATCAAGGCCTTTCGCATTAAGAACCCTCCAGATTCATTCATAAATGATGATGAAGATGTTATTGATCCTTCATATGATGCAGTTGCTTTTACCCCGTTGCCTCGAATTGACTGGACCAAGAGAGATGAATTTTCTCTTGATAGCAAGAATCAACCGATCCTTGAAAGAAGCATATCGTGGTACGAAAGAGAACTTGCCAAGTTACAGTCAATTCAAGATCATACTTCAGGATCACAAAAATTGCCAACTCGAGGAGGTCTTCATTCAACCAAAGCCCCTTCTCAATTGACCTCCGTGCCATTCAATCATACGCAATCAACAAGAAAGGAGTGGTTGCCAAAATCCCCTTCGCCGAATAATGTGTCACGAGGAGAAAAACCTAAGGGTCCTAGCCCCAGTGAGGGAAGAGAGTGTGTATCAGGATTTTCTACTTCAAGTAGAGATTCTTCTACTCACATTGTTAATAGTTCTCAAAAGCTAGTGACAAAGGATCCTCAGCCATGCCTTGCACAAATGTCCACTCAGGTACAAGTAGTCCAAATATCGAACACTTCGGAGCATACAGTTCACGAAGAGATTTCCCAAAATCTCCCAAATGAGCAGGAGGTGGATATCGAGGTTATTTCTCCTGAAATCGGGGTCGCGGAAAGGGTTCTTGCAGAATCTCATGATGTCGAGAACAATGAGAATGTTGCTTTGAGCTCCAGGCTTTTGTATGCAGAAATAGTGAATGATACTCCTTCCTGGGTTGATTCTGAGGTTAAGAAAAGGAAGAGGGTTGTCAAGGCAATTGACATTGATTTTGATGCCCTTTTCAAACTTTCGAATGACGTCATTCCCAAGAAGCCTAAGGTGCTTTCTCGAATAATGGTGGATAATGATGGAAACAGATTTGCAGATCTTGCCATCCCACAAGTTGACAAGGAGCGTGATGCCATGACATCTGTTGATTATGAAGTTTCTAGACTTGGACTAGGGAGGTCCACATTGGAAAGTGACATGGCAATGGCTCGAGATTCAATTGATATCATGCTAAAGAGACTTGAGAAATATAAGTCTCAGAACTCTCAGCTCAAGGCCGAAAAGAATCAATTGGTGGAATATGTTCAACATCTGATAAATCCCATATCATCCACTTTCCCAGTACCTGATGCAGTGGCTGCCCCTGATGAAGAAACTCTCAATTTATCAAAAGAAATAAACACATTGGGCCATGTCACTAAAACTTGGCTTTCAGAGATTCTCGTTTTAGGCCAAGGGACGATCAAAACAACGGTTAAGCTCCATGAAGATGTCAGTGCGTATCTTGATCCAATTCTTTCTTTCAAGGAAACTTTTGTTTCTAACATATCAAATTTGGATGAGATATTGCCCAGTCTACAGGAGATGACGAGTATGGAATCCTCAGTTTTAGCCATTGAAGGAATTCTCAAATTTGAACATCGAGGGACACATTTTCTTTGGTGTCTGCATCTCAAATCAAGGAAGACACTTCTCGAGGATTCTATGATCCATTATGAGAGCATATGCAATGAAGCCTTCACTTCACTCGCCTTGATTCAAGAATTCATAGCTGAGATCCCTTGCAACCTTGTAAATGAACATAATCAAAGGTGTTCATCGGAACAGGTGGAAGAGCAATTTTCACAATTGTTTTAAGGACATGTACACTCCCGCCAATAATTTCTCATCAGTCTCAATGGAGCGGTGCATCAAATTAAAGAACTTATTTGAGAACGCTCAATCAAAGATGGTTAATTTAAATGATATGCCAAGTAGGATTCTTGAATTGCAGGTATTTTGTGAGGCTATTCTTCGACCAAATGAACCTCCAGAAGAAGAAAAGATGTTTGAAACTTTGGGAAGGTTTAGATCCTTTCAACTAGCAAAAGCTGCAGATCCTAATTTCACCGACGGTTCAGGGAGATAGTTTTCTTGGTATCTAACGAAGTGGGAGAGTCCATTTCTCATACGTTTGAGATAGGCGGACCCCATTTCAATGGATAAGGCACTAGTTATTATTGTATATTTTAAAAAGTGGATTTTTAAGAAAAGGATGTTGTTATTTTCTTTTCGGAAGCTGTGGATAACTTAAGTGATTTCTATTTTTAGTTGTTTTTAATAAAGTTGGTTAGAAAAAGTCAAAGGTCACTTAAGTGCCTTATTTAATGTTCATGTAAAACCCTAACTACTTTGTAACCAACTTTTGGGTTATAAAAGGAAGTGAGGGGCTCATTTGTAAGGGTGACTTTGAGAGAGGAGAAGAAAATAATTTTGTGTGCAAGCTTTGTTTCAGGAAGAAACTTTGTGTTCTTTTGTGAAAACATTTTGGAGTTAATGAAATACGAACTTTGTGTCTCATTCATTGTCTATTGTAACATTTGATGTTCTTATGTTCATTAGATGTTAGATGTTTGAATCTTGCATGCAAATATTGTCTTTGATCTTATTGTCAACATTATTAAGTTGTTGTTCTTGTTCACAGTGATCAAGCTCTGTTATTTACTTGCTCATGTGTGTTCCCTTTTACTCATTCTCGTTTAGCTGATGCAAACTCTATTTTATTTGTGTTAGTTATTGTTTGTTCTTCTCCATGCAATATTAGGCTCTGCTTTTACCTAACTCTTGCATGTTCCTTCCATTCATTCCTTTCCATTCCTTTCCTTCATTCCATTCCATCTCCATCATTCACTTTTCTTTCCATTAATGTTCCAAAACACCCCCCACATACAATTTTGAATGTACAGGTGCAAATATAGTTTTGGTTTTCAATAAAGGCAGCCTCAGCTTCATTGAGGAGGGACTTCGTTCCCACAATGTTGCATGTCATTTGCATGCGTGCAAATCCATATGCTAACTCCACTAATGTGCAAGAGATTGAAATACTTCATGTATAGGCGGATGAAATGCCCAAATTATAGCATGCACAAGAAATGTGAGGTGAGATGGAAGGAAAATCCACTCAGAATTGTGGAGGGGGAGGAGTCTTTACCATCTAGGATGCGCCCGAGGTGCATGGTGAGATGGTAGGAAACGCTGCTCAATCATAGGCACTGGCTCGAAGGACAATAAAACAAGGACACTTTGCGCATCTTGTTACAAAAAGCGTTTCCTAACAGGGGATAGATGAGCAACATGAGGATATGGTTATTTCTCTTGCTACGAAGTTGGTTGGTACTCTTATTGGAAAGGTGGTCACTCAATTACTTCTCTCCATAACAAATTAGTTTGGTTGGGGAGGGTATTTCAAAGCGCTTTTCTGAATGGAGAGGTCTACATGGTGTTGCTTGAAGGTGATCATCTGGATTGCAGATTTATCAAGTCCCTGCATGGACTCAAGTAGGGTCCACATGCTTGGTACACCCTATTCAATGAACATCTCCAAGAATCTAATTTCAAAACTCTAGAGATTGGGATAAACATCTCGACCAAGATGATTGATTACCAGTGAATGAGTCACTTAATGAACACTTGGTGGACAATTTGCTATGTGTTGTGTCCACATGATCGGAAATTTGAAATAGGTCTACATGGTGTTGCTTGAAGGTGATCACCTGGATTGCAGATTTATCAAGTCTCTACACGGACTCAAGTAGGGTCCACAAGGCTTGGTACACCCTATTCAATGAACAACTCCAAGAATCTAATTTCAAAACTCTAGAGATTGGGCTAAACATCTCAACCAATGATGATTCATTACCAATGAATGAGTCACTCAATGAACACTTGGTGGACAACTTGGTATATGTTGTGTCCACATGACCGGAAATTTGATTTGTTGTCGACTGTCTTTTCTGGTCTTTGTCTACACCTAAAATCCTACATTAGATTGCAACTTTCAAAGTAATATCTTAGGAGCAGCCGATAGAGTTAATGACTAAACTTCTTGGTTTTATTGTATTAGTTATATTTTGGGACAAACATGTCTCCGATTTATTCATTAAGGGGGTATTGAAATATATTCTTAATATATTAATTAACTCGTAAGGAACTATTAGTTATGTATTAACTAATGTTTGGTTGTAATCTCCGGTATAGTAATTAAGGGCGGTATTGAAATATATTCTTAATATATTAATTAACTCATAAGGAGCTATTAGTTATTTATTAACTAATGTTTCGGCTGTAATCTCCTCAACCATTTTGTAACTATCTATTGTATGGTAAAATAACAGACACACGATCTACCAAGTGTGCATTCCAGTTTTTCGTCATTCTTTCTTTGTTCACATCTTCTAACATCATTTCCATATTCAGATCAGTTCTTACCTATTGCTTCTATGTTGTGCATTTGAGCTATATTTGCATATCTTACTCAAACTGTGTTATCCTCAGACACCAGGAAGGATCACAACCATCTAGGGTCTTTTCCACTTTCTTTCTCTCTCATTTTTCATCCCAATTTTATATATATTTTAGGATAGGTTAAGCTCAACACTGGCATAGATTAGAAACATAACCATCTCTAGAGGTTGTTCTAACTTCAGGTCCCACGCCCTAGACCATCCCATTGTTGTGCTGATAAGTGGCCAGCTTCAAACTAGATATAATCAAACCTCAACCGTTTTTGTCATGCCCAGTGGGACCATGGATTTTATTTCCATACAAATCCTCTATTTTTTAGTCGTACAACTATGTTTTGGGGTGAGAATCTTCTTATTCGCTTCTGGATGCAGTTTTATCACCTAGTGAATCTGCTCAAAAGTACTTGGTGATCTATAGCCTATGTGAAAGTTACAAACAAGAGCAACAACTAGGAGTCAAAATTTGGCTGAGCTCTTGCACTTGTCTCCAAGAAGAAGAAGTAAATCTGTTTACTGACCTACTTTCTCCACCCTAAGAACCAAATCCACTCCCATTGTCCAAAGAAGTCATCCCAGAAACCCTATAGCTTAGCAAAGGAATCAATCTGTCTGTGTCCTTCAATGATGGGAGTTTGGAATGATATCCTAGTGGTAGCACTAAGGTTGCTCTTTTATTTCACCACTGATAACTCTGTTACTCCATTGATCACATTAAAGATGCTGCTAATTTGTGTTCAGTCCACCATATTTTTGATGATGGTGTTGCTATTAGGATTTTGGCTATACCACATTCAAAGGAAAATCCTTGGTTAACTGCTGTATGCATACTTGTGATGAGTTGGGACTTTTTTAGATTATCAATTTAGAGATAAGAGTGATAGCTTGTCTCTTGTGGAGCAGCTAACAACAATCAAAGAGCACCTAATGAATCTATCTCAGATTTCAATCTTAGATTTAAAAAAATTGGTGATAAGATACCAGCTGAATTCTGTCCTTCACCCCACATGGCCCTTTCATATTATTTCAAAACCCTCAACTCCAACATCTCCATGATGATTCAGTCCATGAAATGAAGGGTACTTCGTGATGGTTATAATAATGCCCTCCTAGCAAAAAATAGCTTGATTCAAGATGGGGAGCTGGCTCCAAGACCCCCAATGCCTTTATATCCAAAAATTCTTCATGCAACTCGAAGCCCATTCCAAGTGCTTGTTGCCTTGCAAACTCTTGCAGCAAGTCCTAGCTCAGCAAATACTCAACCTTCTCCCAGTACTTCCTCTAATGAACTAGATGAGGTCAAGGCAGTGCTGAGAAGTGTCTCTAATGGATTATTCACTCTAATGAATTAATCACCATGAAGATACAATGAGTCCAATGTGCTCCAAAGCCATATCATCCATTTTCCCCAACTTTTCAGCAGAAAGACCCAAAAGTCAAGGCCAAGCTGTCCATGTCTGACCCTTGCAATATCCCATTGTGTCCAATCCAAGTAGAGCTCTTGTCCCAATTCAAAAAACATGATTGAGGAACCAAGGTTATGGTGTTTTTCATGTGATTTATCACATGATTCTAATAGTTCTGTCTATGGCAATGCAAGACAACCCTTGATGGTACAAAATGCTGCAGCATATCAAGCTCAAGGAGGAGTGCAACACTGCAAACAGAAAATTCAACCAACACTGTCAACCCCTAAAGGCAATATTGTCTATTAGGTTGAAAAAGACTTTTGTACACTAAATGCCAATGGAGGAAGCTCCAAATCTTCAAGTGCAGTTAGACTACAACACAAGGTCAAAGAAGAAAGCTTTGGGGAGTCAACCGACAAAGAGTTCAATTAATGCACAAAAGGCTCATGTTTCAATTAGATCAACAATTTCAAAAGAAGTGTCAAAAACCCCTATTGTAGAAGACACTCAGAAAATGGCACCTTTAACGGTAATAGAGCAAACTCATAGATGTTGGCAGCCAAGAACTTCTTATCCCATGGTGGAGAACCAAAGGAAAAAAGTGGACCTGTCATGCCCCTCAAAAGATTCAGCTAGTACCATCATGACAATGTGGGAAGCTCTAGCAATACCCAATCAAATGAATGTTTTGCAAAAGGCTCTCGAACAATACACTGGTGCTTCTAAAGAGGAAGGCAGCCCCTGGGCACATAAGTTTCAGCCAATCAGCTACTCATGAAGTAAGTAACAAAGCCAAATTCCCTTCTTGCTATGTTTCTTTGATCATAAGAAAACATTTGGTTCACAATTGTAAGATAGATTCCGGTGCTAGTAGCTCATTATGTCGAAACAAATAGTTTATGCTTTAGATATTAGTTATACCCCTGTCAGTACCAGAGATATCCAATTGAATGGCTCTTCTGTCAAAATAGTTGATACACGCTTGTCTTAGTATCGCAGTTCCCCCAGAGATTTCAGCAATTAATCTTCCCCCATGTTTGCCATATGCTTGTCTAGAGTTTTCATAGCTAAAGTGAAGGCACAAGTGTAATTCTTTACTCTCCAAAAGGCGAAAAAACATTCTACTCTCATATACTGCTGTTTAGTTGCACCAACAATATTGTAGAGTACGAGGCTTTGATTCTTGGGTTGCAAAATAGTATTTGGAGATGCAGAACTAGTGATCAAACAAGTGAGGGATTTATGTAACAAAGAATTCATTGCTGACATCATACAAACATAGTATTTGGGATCTGATTGACATCAACTTGCAATCAGTCCCGATGAAGCAAAATGAATAAGAAAACAAGATGGCAGTCATAGGATCTTGTTTAGATCCATCCAGAGAGCTATTGGAGGACGAGAGTTAAGTGAAGATTGTGGTCAGACTCATTGTACTTGACAATGATAGTTATTGGAAAGTGTTTGAAAGTGACAATCAGATTGCATGCTTCATCCAACATGAAGCTGTGTTCTTTGAAGAACTCTAACCCAAGATCTAAAGTGCCTACGACGACCAAATCATTGGAGGACTAATAAAGGAAAAACAAGTTGCTTAAAGCATTAGTCACCCTTGACTGAATGTTTAATTCTGATGATCAGTTTAGAGCATGGCGGTCAAAGAAAATGATTACAAAGAGGTCATGAAAATGATTACAAAGAGGTATTGCCTAACAAGTTTTTGAAGTTGGGAAAGGTATGTACGCTAGACCAAGAAAATGATTTCATTATAATGTGTCAAGAATATGATGATATTATGGCATGGACTTATGGTGATTTGAAAGGTTATGATAATAATGTCATACAACATACCATTGAACTATTGCCCAATGCAACAAGACCTGCTAGGCAAAAAAAAAGACCAGTCAACCACAAGATTTGGGTGGCCAATTAAGTCCTTGTCAAAAAGGCAAATGGAGAACTCCACCTTTGCATGGACTTTAGGGACCTCAAAAAAGCTTCACTAAAGGATTAGTATCATTTGCCTTTCATGGATCAAATTTTGTAGACAGTTGCTATTTGTGAGGTTCTCCTTCTTGGTGGTTTCTCAGGGTATAACCAAGTGTGAGTGCAAGAGGAAGATCAACACAATACAACCTTCACCGAAAAATGGGGAATGTTTGCATATGAGAAAATAGTCTTTGGGTTATCAAATGATAATGCAACTTTTCAAAGGGCCATGGACATTGTGTTCAAGGGACTATTCAATAACATGATATTGTTGTATATGTATGATATTTCCGTGTTCTCCAAGAAACAAAAAGTCCATCTTGCACATCTTGAGTAGATCTTTGAAAGGTGCGGGGACTTCGGGATTTCCTTGAATCCTAAGTCGTCAATATTTGTTGTCCATCTGAGAAAACTTTTGGGCTGCATTGTGTCTAAGGATGGTTTGGTCATTGATCCAGAAAGGGTCTCAACCATCTTGAAGTTATCTTTGCCAACTAGTAAGAAAGCCTAGCAATCAGTCCTTGGCAAGATCAACTTTGTGAGAAAATAAATAGAAAACTTTGCAAGATTAGTTAGGCCAATGTGATTCCCCTTTTAGGGCACATTTGGAAAATTTTGGATTTCCCTTAAAACCGTTATGATTCAAATGCACCTAGTAAATTGAAAATTATCTTCAAACCCTAACAACAATATGATTTTTTATTTTTATGGCATCATGCATTCAAAAACAACTAGAAATAAATATAGAAACCCTCCAACTTATTTTATTCAAGAGCCGAAACAAACATAACACGAGAATACTGAAAATAATGATTCCAAGCCCAAACACAACCAAGAGTGCAAACAACTGCAAAAATTATGAAGAAGCCAAATACAACTAAATTTTGGGTTTCCATGCCCTATAAGCCCACAAACTCCTCCAAGATGCAAGTCGCCACCCTAGGAGAGGTTCTGAAAACTTGTGCCAAAGCTCTAGTAGCCCTTCAACCCCTTGCACCAGCGAATGATGGAGCTTTTACCTGTTTTTGGCTAGGTAATGATGGCCCATCCCTTTCTAGGTTGTCTTTATGCACAAATATGACTTCTGAGTGAAGCCACCAACAAAAATTGAGGGTTTTCGTCCTCAAGTGATGAATGCTAAGAGGGTTTTCGTCCTTAATAGTTGACAGTAGAAGCTCAAGTGCTCAACTCTTAAAATCAAGATGATAGATCCCCAAATGAACCCCCTCATCCTCCTTTTATAATTTCTCTTTCCTCTTTCTTTCAATTTTGGTGGCTGAGTTCCTTTATTTAAAAGTCACTTTTATTTTTAGTAATAAACATAAGTTGCCTTATAATATAACATAAAGTTACATTTGGTTGACTTAATTAAATCATTGATTTTACTTTAAGTGTTCAAAGATACTTTTTATTTTAACAAATAATAATATTATTAAGTTGTCCAAAGATTAGAAATGACCACACCCAACTTAATTAATTTTATTAATCATCTTTAATTTAAAAAAGGGGACATTATAGTTCTCCCTCCCCAAATTTGCTTGCCCTCAAGCAAATGCAAACTCATATGCCCATGTACTATCATGCCCAAGTTACGAAACATGTTGTAATGCTGAAGGAACCTGGATCATGTGCCTGTCAAATGAAAAATCTCTTGCCAAAACATGCTCTCGCACCTGCTGTCCCTCTTCCGATTATTGCCCTTAGGCATCTTGTGAAATTTAAAAACTTTCCTGATAAAGAGAGCATCCATCACCTCAAACCTATCATCTTCACTTTTACCTCTAAAAACAACATTAGTAAATTTATTCTTTGCATGTTCAGTTGTGCTTAAAACCCTCAGATCTGTTGTAATCTCATTTTTAGAGCAAAGAATTGATGAATAATCAGCAACAAGACAAGCTACAAAGACTCCATTGTGCCATCCTTACTCTTCATTCCAACCATGCCAACTATGGTGGGAGAACATCCTATATTCACCAATATGAATGCAACTGAAATAATGTGGTTGCTGCTAATGATGATGACAGCCGCATAAATGATGACAATTTGGCACATAACTACCTTGGTGGATGTCATGAAAAAATGCCTTCAGCTGAAACTTCTTTCCATCCCTTTCTATCAAAGATTTTTCCAAACTTTCACTAATGTGGAATTTTCTTGCAAAAATCAACAATTTTTTTGTTGGAAACAACAATACAAGTATTGAAAATACCATACTAACCATCACCAATTGGATAGAACTCCTCATGTTTGAAGGAATTCGTAAACTCCTTTGTATGCAAGCAAAGGGAGTAATCAAGTGGCTGGTGAAAGTGATGGGAGAAATACCGGAAATCAACCTCATTGCTGTCCCGAATGTATCAAGCAACTCTTTTACCTTTGTTGCCGTATCAACTTCTTTCTTATGTGCCTTTTGGGATTTTGAAAACATTCCTTTCACCCCCTTCATCTTTAGCTGCAATCTCATATTCTTCATTATTTACTTGGGCTGATAACAAAATCAGCTCCTCCTCCTTGTCTTCTTCGTTCCTCAAACTCTCTACCCACTCTACTAAGGGGAGTTGTGATGCACATATTCCTCTACCCATTGAGAAGGTATCCCTTTTTCTGCCAAACTCTTTAACTTGTTATGCTATCATCTTGTTTCACCTTGTTGCCTTGCTTCTCATATATGTGAATATGTTGGATTGAATCACACTTATGCCTTTTCTTCTCTTTCTTCTCCATTCTTGGACTTGCACATAGAGAAAACACATTAAAGGAAACAAGAGCTCTCAATACCACTTCTTCATGTCTCATAGACATGTTAACTAGATCTCTTCCGTTGCTTGCATTCCCCTCATAATTCCCACTCATATGATGGACTCCCAAAGGTCCATTCATGCTGCTCCAAGCATGGTTGTAGCTGTAGCATTACCCTTTCTTGCTCACAAATAGAATTTTAGTGGTTGGAAATTCTTTTATAATAGCCACAAACTATTCAACATTGATAGTAGGCTGGAAATTCTTCCAACATTTAGGAGTGTTATGATGTATGCTCTGATACCGGTTGGACTATGATGTCTTAGGCGTTGTTGTTTTTGATCTGTAGGATCGAGAGACAACCCCACAAACAAAGAGCATACACAACAACGTAGACAAGTAGGATCTAGGGTTTAGGTCTAGATGTAAGGATAACGATACTAAAGAAACCTTAGAGAGGGGCCTTTCAGACAAGATTCTATTAATTTCAACAAGCAATTATAGGACATCAGTCTCTAATATTCTCACTTCCTATAAAACTTCTACTCCTTCGTTTTGGAAAAGTCTGCCTGAAACAAGAGACAAAATTTCTATGAATAGGGAAGGGAGTGGATAACCAGAAAGAGTGGTCATTGCGACCAGAACCAACGGTTACTGTCCTTAGTCGGACATGTAACAAAAACAAGCAAAGAAAGGAGGAATGATAACAGGTCCTTCTGAAATCTCTGCCAGAGGTGTCTGTGTCAATGCATTCCCTTACAGGAAAAACAAGGCAGAAAGTAAAAGACAAGACAAAATTAAAAGACAAGACAAGAGAAAAAGTAAAAGAGTTGAAAACGACCCATTGTCAATCAACTTGTAGAGTGTGCTCATCTAAACCCATTGTCCTCCACTCATGTTGTCCTTCTGAAATCTCTGCCAGAGGTGTTTGTGTCAATGCATTCCCTTACAGGAAAAACAAGGCAGAAAGTAAAAGACAAAAACAAGCAAAGAAAGGAGGAATGATAACAGGTCCTTCTGAAATCTCTGCCAGAGGTGTTGGTGTCAATGCATTCCCTTATAGGAAAAACAAGGCAGAAAGTAAAAGACAAGACAAAAAGTAGAAGACAAGAGAAAAAGTTAAAGAGTTGAAACGACCCATTGTCAATCAACTGTTGTAGAGTGCGCCTCATCTAACCCACTGTCCTCCACTCATGTTGTCAAGTAGGGTCTAGGGTTTAGGTCTAGATGTAAGGATAACGATACTAAAGAAACCTTAGAGAGGGGCTTTCAACAGGCTTCTATTAATTTCAACAAGCAATTATAGGACATCAGTCTCTAATATTCTCACTTCCTATAAAACTTCTACTCCTTTGTTTTGGAAAAGTCTGCCGAACAAGAGACCGACTTTCTATGAATCGGGAAGGGAGTGGATAACCGGAAAGAGTGGTCATCGCGACCGGAACCACGGTTACTGTCCTTAGTCGGACACGTAACAAAAACAAGCAAAGAAAGGAGGAATATACGGCCCGTAGGTCTATTCAGATCGTGAATTGTTCATCGGTGAGTGTAAGAATAAACTACTCACTTATTTGCACAAGTTGTCATTTCAGGGCCTGGGAATCCTCCAATCATTGTGATAACCAAAGTATTGTGTTGGTTCATAATCACTATCAATTTCCTCTGCACCATGAGTGAAATGCTGCCAGACACATGTATGTAGTTGCTTTTCATATGGTACTGCCATAGTTCGTAGTGTGTAATAATGGCTTGCTTACAACCAATGTTCAACTCTATGGCATATTGGAAATTTCTATCTGATAGCGATCCCCGGGGACATATTATTGAACAACAAACTATCTCGTATTGGAAGCCTTTTTATATCAACTTAAAGACTATGTTGCTTAACAAATGATGAAATAGTTTGCATGCTCTCCACCACAAAGCAACTTATCGTCCAAACAACTTGGAATTGAGAGAAAAGATCCTCTTTCCATTTTTTACCCTCCAAAAGATCTTTCGGATCCCATATACAAAGACAATCTTGAATCAAAGAGTCCACATGCCCCATATTGCACATTGTATCCCTTACACTATCACCCATTGTAACATGCTTTTCATGAGAACAAAATTTTTGTAGTGATATAGGATGAAGCAAAAAATCTAAATTATGATTATCATTTCCATACCTTAGACTACCAACAAGGAGCTCACCTTTTGGAAATTTGAAGGATGGTGCATGTTCCTCCATGGTTTGCTTCCTTTCAATTTCTTGCAACTCTAATTTCTCTTCTTTGTCATGTTGCACTAACACAATTTCTTCCTTGACCTTTGGAGGTTCTATTGTATCTAACTCTTTTTTGGGTTCTTCATCCGACAACACTTTTCCGTGTCCTGTGCCTAGACAACTGTGGTTTGGCTCCTAACGTTCTTTGTTGTCCTCTTTCTGAGAGTTCTTGTGAAAATTCTTCTATCATTTCTGTGGTTAAGTATGGTTTCAAATTTTCGTCACATTGATTAACCACACTTTTATCCGGTGCACTCGCAACCGGTGATACTTTCTGCTCAAAACCAGCCATTAGTATGGATAACAATTGTTATGAAGTATCATCACTCTCATTTAAGACTAAAATCATAATGGTCTGCATTGAGGCTACTACATTTTTCGTATGATTTTTATGAATAGAAGCGAAGAAATATTCAAACATTTGGAGAATAAGATCATCACATTCTAGATCTAACATTAGAACACAAAGATCTGGTTTTTGCCATAGTTTCTAGAATAGTGACCCTCTTAGAAAAAGGTCATTTGATGTCATGCTAGGGCCTCAAAATTTTCCACAAATAATTAAAATACCTCTCTCATGGTGTTGTTGTTGTATGGCTGTTCAAGAGTTGTTATTCTTGTAATTTCACTAATACAAGTGATAACTAAAAGTCTCACATAGACTTAGAATTTGATTGTTTTAACATGGACAAACACTTTGCCACTTCCTCCAAAATATTGAGAACATTTTTTGAATAAGATGGATGCTCAAGTTCCTTCCCTGATCTGCAAAGTTTTTTTTCTCAATTCCTTTTTACCCATTAACTCTATGATTCAAAGACTATGCATCAAATAGTATCTACAAAAAATTTAATTCTTCCCACAGTTGGCGAGATCATCAGCTCTGATACCACTGTAATGTCCCTTTCTTGGACAAATAAGATTAATTTGGATTTTTCTAGCAAACCCTATTCAATAAATTAATTACAAACTGAAATTTTCTAAGAAAAACCCTTAAAGAAAAAATAGAAATTCCTGAGATCTGAATTTATACCCAACCTTTATGGCTGTCATAACCCTTTTGGACATAATTAATGAAATCTAGAATTTTTCCTTTGTCTAACAAATAATGACAAAGTAAAAATACCCAAAAGGCCCAAAGCATTTAGAAATCTTCTAGGAATAGAAATATGGAAGAAAATATATTTTGCAATGAAGATCTAATTTTTTATTTATTTAATTTTTCACACCCAAAAACCAAGAAAATACCCGTGTATGATTACAACAATTTTTCTGATAAATGACACCCCAGGTGGCATGAAGAGGCCAAATGATGAATATGCAATCTGGAATTGAAGAAATATTCCCACGGATGATGCCTTAAATGCTGGTCTGAAATCACAAAGGGTGTAGATAACCCTAGATATGGATACAAATCGTGCCATAATTGTCCTTGTTCGAAGCCTTGGCAGATGTCTCTCCACTGGTTGAATTTTTTTGCTTTAAATGTAGATCTGAAGTGGAGAATGTAGAAAATGTGCTAAAAAAGAATGCCCTAGCTCTGAAAAATTTGATCTTTTTCTTTGAGAATCTAATATAAGCTCAAGTGTGATCTCTGTATGAAACTGCCGAGGATAAATTTAGGGTTTTCGTCCCCAAAAATCTGAATACACCGAAGGGTTTTCATCCTTAGATGTAGATTGCAAAGGAGGGTTTTCATTCACAAATGCAAAAGCATGAGCAACAACTCAAATATTCAATGTCAAAATAGATGAGAGTCAAAAAATGTGTCCAAATGACCCCCTCAACACTCTTTTATAACTTTACTTTTGCTTTTCCCAAGGAAAAACCTCCAAAAGAAACTTTCCATTTCTATTCCTTTGTTATGACTTACTTTTTTGTAAGTAACGTTTTATAATAATAAAACTTTATCAAAAAGTTAATTTTTATAATAATAAAACACAAGTGTCTTTTATAAAGTTAATTGTTTTTTCTAATAAAAAAACAAAAAGATTTTATATTAGATGATATTCAAATTTACATATATGGCTATGCCAAGCCTGAAAGCTATTGGTCCAAACCATTGCATTATACAATAAAAATGCATTTGCAATCATCATAATGAGAATTCCAGGTTGAAAATGTATCTAATATCATCTTGTAGTTGGTTGGACCATGCAGGAGGTAAACCGTAACACAAGAGATCCTAATTATCAAGAGCCCAATTAGCCAAACCATCCGCAATCTTATTTTTATCCCGAGGAATATGAACAAACTACACTTCCACAAACTTTTCCTGCAATTTTCTAATCTTCCAGACTTCTTTGGAAATTCACCAATTTGGTGAGAGTGGCCCTATTATGAGATAGTATCTTGTGGTCATTTGAGAGTCAGATCTAACTTGAATTTTCAGCTAACCACACTTGACCGCTTCTTGCATACCTTTATAAATTGCTTCCATCTTTGTTATATTATTGGTAGTGACACCCAAATTTACTGTAGAAAAGAATTGCACATCACCCTCATGGTGTCTACCAATGCCTCCCATAGCAACTCTACCTAGATTACCTCTAGAAGCCCCATCCACTTTCGTTCTTTATTAATATGAAACTGAGGTAAAGTGGCTTCTCTTGGATCGAAAGAAAGTTGATTACATATATGTTCCCATTCCAAAGATAGTGTTGGGTAAGGGTAACTTATGCTTAAGAATTTAATTTATTTCAGTTTTTTTCCCAGATATAAGAACCATCTTTGCTACTTTGTTGAAAAATTCAGTTATTTCTTTTTTTTCTAGGTGTTCCATAGAAGAAGAGAAATCCCACTCCGTAGTACCGGAAGAAGCCTTTGTCCTGTAGGAAGCATTCTTTGCCACTCTTTGATAACTTGTTTAAGAGAATCAAAGTTATGTGACCTCAGCTTGAAGAGAGTCCCAAATTGTCGCCAAACACGAACAACCCAAGGACATAGGAAAAATAGGTGAGTAAAAGACTCCTCATCTCATAAGCACATAACACATCTAAAAGGTCCATAAAATCCTTTCTTGATAAGTTGATCTCCTGTTAAAACCCTTTTATGGAGAAGAAGCCACATAAAAAAAAACTTACTTTTGGTCACATCCCCAAGTGCCATAGGTTCTGGAAGAGGAACTTTAGAGGATGAGGATTGTCAATCACCAAGGATGCATAGCCCGTAGAAATTGTGTAATTGCCCGAGGGATCTAGTCCCCATCCCAATTTGTTAGGAAATGGGGATGAGGAAATAGGACGATTCTTGAAAACGTTTTGCAACAAAAGTTGATGTTCATACTAAATTACAAGTGGCCATTTAGCGAGTGAAATCCATTCTTTTTCACTTTCCCAACAAGTGGATGACAATCTTCTGTGATGGGAAACCTTCCCCCATCCAATATTCTGCAGTCGCTGCATTAAAGGAATGAGATGACGATATTGTAAAATAAGAGGGGGCTATCCATCCCATGAGTCAGTCCAGAAGTTGGCACATTGCCCATTATTAACTATCTAGAACAACTGTTTTTCAATAATGTCCTGGCCCATTTAACTATCTAGTGCAATTTTGCAGCTAAGGCTTGCATCTGGCAAGGCGAAGATCTAAATCCCAAACCACCTTGTTTTTTTGTCTAACAATGAGTTTTCCATTTGACTAATGACCATTTCCTTTTGTCCTGGATTCCACTCCATAAGAATTTTTGGTAGATAGAGCCCACCTATTTCAACGCATTTCCAGGAATATATATCACAAATGAAATGTATATGGGCATAGCTTGGAGAACCGATTTGAACAATGTCATCCTACCTCCTGAAGATAGCCATTTGTTAGTCCATTTTGAAATTTTAACTTATACCTGTGAATTATCCAATGCCATTCTTTCAACTTGTGAGAGGCTAAAGGGACACCCAAGTATCTTATAGGAAGCACTCCCTTCTTGAATTGAAGAATATTTAAAATTTGTTCCTCTTGTTGTCTAGAGAAATGAAAGAGAAAAATGTTGGACTTTCCTTGGTGAATCAACTGACTAGTTGCTTGTGAAAAGGTATGCAAAACTTTATGGAGTTGTGTTGCTTCCATAAAAGTAGCTTTCCAAGCATCGTGGAATCATCAACAAACTGGGGATGGGAAATAGGTGGAATATTTTTGGCCACCTGAACACCATGAATTTTCTTTTCCTGACAAGGTTTCTTTGCAAGTCTTCCCAAGCCTTCCACCAAAATGATGAATAAGAAAGGTGATAAATGCTCTCCTTGCCTTATACCTTAGGAGGCACCAAAACATTCCGAAGGAGAGCCATTAAGTAAAACTGCAAAGGAGACAGAAGAGATGCAAGCACTTATCCAGTGAATCCATTTTGTAGAAAATCCAAATTGAGCCAAAAATTTGCACATGAAACCCCAATCAACATTGTCATATGCTTTAGATAAATCCAGTCTAATAAATATGGTTGAAATTTTTTGCAGGTCCATAAAGTGGAGTTCCTAGGATAAAACAATTTCATCATGAATATGACGACCTGGCATAAAACCCCCTTGTTCAGGGGAGATAATCTTGTGCAAGAGGGGTTTTAGTCGATCTGCTATAGTCTTAGTGATTATTTTGTACAGGACATTACATAAGGCTATAGAACAGTAACCTGAAATATCCTCCACATCATTATTTTTTGGGATAAGAGCAATGAACATTTTATTTATTTGCTTGAGCAAAGTTTTGGCATTTCTTACCTTAACCACCTGTAGAAGATCCCTTTTGTAATCCCCCAAAATGTCTGGAAGAACTCGATCGGGAATCCATTAGGACCCGGTGTTTTCCCTTTTTTCATTTTGAAGACAATACTGTGAAGTTCTGCCTCCAAAATGGGCTTCATCAACCTGTAATTGTCTTGTTGAGAAATACAAGTAGGAAGGATATTCAAAATTTGTTGTTGGGAATTCGAGTCTAGAGGTTGAGAAGTAAACAACTGCTGAAAGTATTGCTGAGCTACGTGCTTCATCCCTTGACTCAAGGACACTCTAGTACCATCCCCTTTGATTAGGGATTGAATATGATTCTGGGCTCTTTTGGCTTGAACAAATTTGTGGAAGAAAGTTGAGTTTTTGTCCCCCTCTTGTAGCCACTGAATCCTAGATTTTTGCTTCCACATGATTTCCTCCCTAGTTTCCCATTCCTGAAGTTTTACTTCCCGATGACATTCCTCTTTGAAGAGATCTATAGAATACCCCGATTGATGGTGCTTAATATTTAGATCTTACAACTGTTCCAAAATCTTTGTTTTTCTGTCTTTAATATCTCCAAACTCATTCCAATTCCATGCTTTTACTTTGAATTGTAAATATGATAATCTTTTGACAAACATGTACATTTGAGTTCCATACCTTGGCTTTTCCTTCAACCACCATTTTTGAATAAGTTTATCGATATCCTTATGACACAACCACATAAGCTGGAAGCGAAAAGGAGCTTTGCACGGTGAAGCTTTACCTATCTCCAAATAGACCGGCCAATGGTCCGAGCCATTGTTATTGAGAAGCATAGTCCTAGGGGAATGTTCCTTAGCCCACCAATCTTCAGATAGCAGAAATCGATCCAGTCTTTCGAAGATACAATCCTCCCCTTGCCGTCGGTTAGACCATGTCATTATGTTATTGACAGTAGGTTCATCCACCAGCTGATGAGAATGAATGAAATGAGTCATAAAGCTTGAACTGACATCAATATGGTGATTACCACCCTACTTCTCTTGGATGTTTAATATAGTATTAAAATCCCCTCCTAATACGATTGGTAAATGCGGAAAGGAGCCAATAAGAGAAGACATAGCTTGCCATTGGTGTCTTTTTTTTTCCAGATTTACTGGAGCATAAACATTAAAGATCAAAAATTCCCTTTTCACACTTGAGCTATATTATTAATTTATCATACTTTATTTGAAAAGGGACATGACAATGATATTGCTTTGAGGAAGAAAACTTCCAAGTTCTAATTGTTGCATCCAAGAAATTTAAAGGGATGTAAGGACAACATAATCATATTCTCTGCATATTGAAGGCTGTTGGAAAGTAACACAGACATAGAGCTCAGTTAACATCTAGCTGACATATATCAGGATTCATTCCTTTTATAGTATGCTTGGTTCCCAATTTGCATCAAAATCTCGTAGGGCTTTAATCCTGGTCTTTGGATTTGGTCCTCTTGTCTCAACCTTTATTTTTTGTTGTACATCTGCTCCAATTAACTCATTTCAAGGGTGGAAACATAATTGAGTGTCTATTTACAGTTATTTCTTCTAAATTGGAGAAAAAGTGAGGATTATTTGTATCTCATAGGAAGGTTTATTGCCTTGTTCTAGTCACATGGAGAGTTTCCCCCAGTTGGTTGTATGCTTAGTTTTCAGTTTGTATCAAAAGCTGGTAGAAGTTCAACCACGGTCTCTGGATTTGGTTTTCTTGTTCCAACCCTTTTTTGTTGTATATATGCTCTCTAATCAGCCCATTTTAGAGGCGGTTTTTGTACTGTCCTAAATTGGAGAAAAAGTGAGGATTGCTTGTATGTTGGAGGAGGGTATATTCCCTTGTGCTAGTCACATGAAGTGGTTCCCCTTACTGGTGGTTGGCAGTGGTGTGCCTTTAAAAAGAAACTCCTTTCAAGATTTGTATATTGAATGATGTATAATTGCCCTATTGTTTAAACCTCATAACATTGCCCTCGACACACTACCCATGGGGTAAAGTGTAGAAAATATGGGGCTTGTTTGTGCATTTCCAATAGTTTAAGGTATATCTTGGCATATTTTCTGGATTGTGGTGCATGGTTAATCCATTGGTTTTGGTATGTGTGGAAGTATCAGGACATATTTGCATGGGCAGTGGAAACTCAGCTAAAGGTGGAGGCACATCCAAAACTAGCTACAATTTCACTTCTTAATGGTCTCTACAAGAGGAGTAAGGCACAATGAATAATGGGAACTCTGAAGAGGAGAGGCAGCATTCTGAACTTTAACCCAATTCAATCTATCATATGAAATTTCAAACACTAAGTGGGTCACATGTATGCCAATTTCATGATTTATTGTCCTTTTTGGAGTCATAAAGCTTACAATCTAGGACAACACATAAAATTTATACAAGCTGAAACTTGAAAAGTTTTATAATACAAATACCCTAAAATCGACAAGTAGAGGGTATGTGGCTTGCATCAGATTTTCTTTTAGTGGAAGACAACTTTGCATGAGGTGGGAAGTAGAACAGCTATTTACCACCACAAGAAAGTTACATTCCTTAAAAAGGCTGCTGAGGTTATTTCAGGGTAGCAAAACAGATCTATATTTAATAATTTATTCCTAAAATATACTGTGATCCTTTATGATCTGTTCTTTTATTTGAAACTGTGTATCATACTCATATTATGAATGTGTTGTTATTATTAGTGGTTTATTTTGATCCTTTTTTAATTAGAATTTTAATAGTAATATGCATTGTATATCTCTATATGGCTCATTCAAGGTAGTGTTTGGGTCATGTACTCGAGGGCTAATCTTCGGTTATGATTGTCAAATGAGTTCCCCTTACCACTGTATTGAGTCTGTTCTCATCCTGGTTCAAACACTCTTTGATGATGTTGTTTATGTTACATAATGATTTTGACTATTTCATTTCTAGGACATTTATTTAGTATACATGTTGGACATGGTATAATGTAGAGTTTCTTGTATTTATGTTGCATGTATTGCAGATGGTACAATGCGTGGTTCTTTTTGCATGTATGTTAGTCTATGTAATTCATAGTATAAGGAGATGCAATAGGGTAAATATGTCTGGAAAAATTGTAAAATTCCAAGTATGAGGGTGAGGAGTCCTGTATCCTTGGACATGTACCTCAATTTAAATTAGGCCCGCCTTTGACAAAGGGGAGGCTCTAAGGCACATAGTCATCAGATGATGAAGTACATGGGATTATAGAGTCGACTACTTCCAGAATTGGGGGTATTAATTATCATCAAGTATGGTGAGATGACTAGTCTTTATGTCATATGCTAAAGTCTAAATGATATAGCATGTAAAAAACCTGAATTAATTTTTTTCTTAAAACCTAATTGCTAGCCATGCTAGCAATTAGTTTAAGATTATATCTAGTTCAACTAGTTGTCTTTGCCAAGGTTGCCAAGGCAATCCTCCTGTGACTAAGGACTAGTACATAATTCTTTTATGATTCGAACTATGCCCGACCTTGTACTTGTCAGGGGATTTCTTTTTTCTTAAAGACTGTAATATCCCTTTTCGGGATAAAACTGAAAATTAAGGAAATTAGCTCAAACCCCAATACAAGCAAATCTTATTTTTATAACAGTTAATAAAGGGCCAAAAACACATTCTCAAACCCTAGCGACTAGGAGAGAGAGAGAGAAATCCACTGTAGAAACACTAAAAAATTATGAGAAGTTATTCCTTGGATTGCCCTTGATTTTAGAAGCCAAAAATGTGATCAAATCATTAAACTCAGAATTCTGGAATTTATTATGACACAAAAGCAACTGAAACTTGTAAATTCAATAACTCTAGAAAACAAGGAATCTCCACACATATGAACACTCAAAATGATCATAAAAATATTAGGAATCAAATGATACAAATATCATAATTTTTCAACCATGGGAACCCTCTCAAAATTGATCCCGAAATCTCTAAATGAGTAGATAAAGCTGCCCAATGCCAATAAAAATCTGAATCTGAAGTATTCTTCTCAAATCTGCAATATTCTTCAATACTAACCAATGTTGAAGGGTTTTTCATCCTCCAACAAAACCGCTAGAAGGGTTTTCGTCCTTCTAGGAAGCCGCACAAGAGGGTTTTTGTTCTCAGGTGGAAGAGCATGGAGCAACAAGCTCACAATGCCCAAATAGAAAAATGCGACAAAATCTAGATGCTCCAAATGAACTCTCTAATCTTCTTCTATAACCTCCTTTTGGCGCCAAGGTTCATAAAGGTAAGGCCGACCCCTAATAAGTCATAATCTTTTATTAAGCCTCATTAAAGGCACTAAACCTGACCGACCCACTAAGAATGGGCAATACAAAAATGAATCATGAATATGGATGATGAAAACTAAAATATAATCGATGATCTTCCATTGTTCAACCATTGCTTGCTAAGGAATCCGTTATTGTTGATTAATTTGAAAAAGGGGACATTACAATCCTCCCTTCCCAAAATTGTTTGTCCTTAAGCAATTGTAAGAACCCGGATCCCAAATGGATCTTAACTACTACTTCTTTGATATACCTGCACATGAAGCAAACATATTAAAAGAAACAAGAGTGTTTAACAACACTTTTACATCCCCCTTGTCATGCCTTATAAACATGACAGCTAGTTCTCTTCTGTTGCTTGATGCCACTTCATGATTTTTATTCAGATGATGACTTCCCAAAACGTTAGCAAGGCTGTCCCAAAAATGGCTGTGAGCATGCATTCTTCCTTCAAAAATTAGAATCCTCAAATCTGAAAATAACTCACCACAACCTGATTTCTTTGCTCCCAATTGAAATCTTCCTTCCTCATTTTTCAATGATAGAATGCTCTCAAAAAATGAAAACATATTGTTGTTCATGACTGAAAATGATAGCCCCAAATATGATTTTTGCGAACTCAGCCCTATAGCCATAGCATAACAACCAAGCTGAAATCTTATGGAAAAAACCAAATTTGTGAATAGCACAGGGACTCAAGATTGTCTTACATGGGCTGGAAAATGAAGATTAACAAGCTCATGATTGAAATCGGCAAACATGTTAGATCTTAACACAACATTCTTGCATTCTTTTCTTGCCCCAAAAGTGAATGCTTGGAACACCAAAATAAGTATTCCGGGCTGCGCACTTACCGCTGTCCATAATCCCCACAATTCATCCAACTCATGACTGAAATTGTGCACCCTATTATTTAATGAAGTGACGACAACTGAACATTCATCACGAGTGATTAGAATAGTCTTCAAAAACTAAAAATTACTATCTCTAATGGCTGCCACAAACATGCTTATTCTGCCCTCTATGCATAGTGGAACATTTTCTCAAACTTCTCCAATGATTTGTTGGGTCTTTGGACCCCAAACTATAACCCCAAGCGACAAAATATTATGCATTTGTACACCATCATCATGCTAAACTTATCTTTCGGTACAAAAGGATTTGGAATCCATAAATGAGAAGTTATGATTTAGGTTAAGCATGATTTGTGAGACTACATCTCAAGTTTTTTGGGGAAAAATCGATACAAGCATATCTAGGAGTCTTTTATAAAATAAAGACCTCTTGTACAACAGATGTAACACCACTGGATTGTACAGTAAACTCAGAGTTATAAGTTTACTTAGATCATAAACAAATCTTTTATAATGCTTTACATCGGAGTAGAAGTATAGAGAAGGAGAAAACACACGGCCAACTGTTAGGAGGTGGCATTACGAAGCCTTTGTGTGCTGTAAATTTCTGCAAGTAACACCAGATGTAACATGATTGGATTGTACAGTAAACTTAGAGTTATAAGTTTACTTAGATCATAAACAAATCTTTTACAATGATTTACATCGGAGTAGAAGTATAGAGAAGGAGAAAACACACGACCAACTATTAGGTGGCATTATGAAGCCTTTGTGTGCTGTAAATTTCTGCAAGTTTCGTGCAATGCTTGGCCTTTCAGACTTTCCATTGAGGGGGAGTGTGCATCGCACAAAGACTTCGTAAACATATCTGCAACTTATTCTTCAGTCGGGTAATACTGAAGATCTATATCACCGCAAAACTTCTCTCGGATGAAATCCATACAAATCTCTATATGCTGCATTCTCTGATGTTGAACTAGATTATTAACAAGAGCAATACAACTTTGACAATCACACAGAAAAAGAGTACTTCCTTTAACTTCCACGTGAATCTTTTCCAACAACTGCTTTAGCCACATGACTTCTTTCATTGCTTTCAATTTAGCTTTGATTTTGAAAATTAAAGTATTAAAATTGCTAGTCATAAGTAAATCATCAACATACAATACAATAAGAATAATCCGATTATTTTCAATTTTCACAAAAAAAATCATTATTAGAATAATTAGTGCAACCACTATTTTTGAAAAACTATTTATTTTTTCATACCAAGCTCTAGGAGCTTGTTTTAAACCTTATAGAGATTTTTTCAGTTTACACACATACAGTTCTTTTCTAGGTTTCTCAAAACCTTTAGGTTGAGTCATATAAATTTTTGTTTTAAAGTCGCCATTCAAGAATGCATTTTTAACATCCATATCGTGGATTTTCCAACCATATTGAGAAACTAAGGCAATAAGAATCCTAAATGTGCTCATTTTTGCAACTGGTGCAAAGATTTCTACGTAGTCAATTCCGGGTTTTTGAGTAAAACCTCAAGCTACCAACCTGGCTTTGAACTTATGAAGACAGCCATCGGCTTTACATTTGATTTTGTAAAGCCATTTAGAGCTAACTATACTTTGTTTTTCATAGGGACAAGATACCAAGTCTGATTTTTGATTAGGGAAGAATATTCAGTTTTCATAGCTTCTATCCATCTTTCATCGTGAGATGCCTCTTCGAAAGATTGGGGTTCCGGCTCACACATAGTCATTAAGATATGATATGTATGATGGCTTCTTCTCATTTTGAGAAGGTTTTCAGGATTAGAGTCTTGAAGAAGAGACTGAACCCATTTAGGTCTTTTCATTATGGAGGAAACATGAAGAGACTCTTTTTCAACTTTAGGATCATTATTAACATTTAGTTGATCATCACAATCATCATTATCAATATCATTATTTTCTACTTCATTAGGTTCATCAAGGATAATAGAAACAAAAAAAGATGAAAAACAAAAGGGTTTTTCTAATATTTTAACATTCATGTTCTCTATAATTTCATGTTTTGTAGGATCATAGATCCTAAGACCTTTAGTTTTACCTCCATAGCCTACAAAGATGCATGAATAGAAGGTATCCAAACGACATGTGGGTCATCATGGAGTTGTGCAGACAGCTCGTGGAGATGAATGACTTACAATCAAAGCGACACAAGTCTACAGGTTTCTTTTTAGTCACAGTGGGTTACTACAGCTGCCAGAGCATCCATAAAGCTAGAGGAGTTGAAGCTGAAATGTTTTCTGAGTATGAGCACGAGTTCTTCCCAACATAACTAAAATTTGACCCATATGGAGTAGTGAAGAAGACAATCTCCCAGGAATACTCACATGTGCCTTCGTTGGAAGACTTCTAGATGAAGTGCAGGAACGAGTATGAAGTCAGAAAGAAAGACTTCAGCAGGTTATTGGTGCAACAAGTGTCTGATTATGGTTTGACACGGATACCGGCAGATCTCGTAGATGATGGGCATGTGATACTTGACTTGTATCATTAGATGGGAGGAGATAGAGCTGCTCTTCAAGAAAACATTGGTGGCTGCTAGACGATTGAAGAAAGATCTTCTGCAATTCTGGTTAACACTTCGAATTGGTTGTTGACAAAGGGGTATTGCCTAGATGAGGCTTTGATGAATCAAATCATAGACAACTTTACCGCAGGAGACTCCACCAAAAGAAAGCACGAAGGTGAAAGCAACAGAAGGCCAGAAAAGCTTAAAGTTCACAAGAAGTCTCACATACAGGAGAAGGCCAAATCTACAGCTATCGTGCCAGTTCCAGCTTCTCCAACATCAACTCATAGCACTTCAGTAGCCCCGAAACCTCAGAGAGATCTTGTTGTTCCTCCTTTTAATCCAACGTCATTTGTATTTTCTCCTTGACCACTTAGGTCTTCACCTATCCATGCGGAGAAGTTGAAAGCACAGATGGCGGAGTTTGAAAAAGCATTATCTTTGGACAATTCAGAGGGTGACAGTCATAAGACGGTGGCAAATTCTGATAGAGCGGAGTCAGAGCATGAGATGGTGATGCACTCGGCGACTTCTCATTCCCCAAGAAGCAACTTTTCATCATGGTTAGCTTTGCAAACAATCCCAGAAGCCAGAGAGGAGATCAACCTTGAAGAACACGACTTTTAGCTGCTCCTGAGTTTGGGTGGAAGAGATAGAAGACTAAAGTTGCCAAAATGACTTCTAGGTTGATTATTGAGGAATCAGGACAGAAGTTTGCTGAGTTATCTGTTCGAGCAGAAGGAAAGCACAAGGGAGAGCTCACGACAATTGATATAGCAGTGACCAAAGTGCCAATAGGTCAAACTACCACAGAAGGATTAAAGTAGGATATGCAGACACTAATGAACGCTTTATTCCTTAAGCGTGACAAACAAAAGGTTGAGAGATCCAAGCTTCAAAATCAGGTGTTCCAACTGTGCAAGATCATTGCTAAGGTTGTCAAACCTTCCTCTCAGCCCATTTTAACACGAGAAGGTGAGTGATCATCTGATGCAGGAGGTAGAAGATGTAGGGGACCAGGTTAGAGCTATTGCCCAATGGAAGGAGAAAATCATTCACCAAGCTTCAGAGTAATTGGAACCAATACCGACTGAATTATAGAGCATGCACAAGGCAATATCTTTGCTAAAGGATTTGATGACACAGATAAAAGATGAGAACATAGTTGTTGAAAGTCATCTAGATATTTTGGCTAAGATACACTCATTGCCAAAGGATGTGCTGATTGTAGAGCAGATTGTGCCTGGTGGATTGGTGGAAACGAGGAAGCAGTTGGAAATTTTAGTTTCCTTTTGCGTAGAGATCCTCAAGCTCATGTTGAAAAGGATGTAGTTGCTGGAGAGTAAGATGGGGGAAGTGCGGGAGAGCATCCCAGATGAATTACCTGCTTTCCATGAGGAATTTACGTTGGTTGTATGGAGAGAAGTTGATGAAGCCACTATACCTTTCACAATGGATTCGATTGGGAGACTCATAAAGCTTCAGGCAGATATTGGGGGATATGGGCCTAGTTTAGAGAAAGTGAAGGCTAACGTTGTTGCTTTGTCCAGAGGGTTGTTACAGTTCAAAACTGAGAGAGATGTTATTGTTAATACATATGGGAAGATGTTGAATTACATGTTTGACAAGCATATTCATAATCAGAACATAAAGAAAGTATAAGTGTTACAGTTGATAGATCTTCTTTCTTCTTTTGTTCCTTCTCTTATTTCTTATGTTCCCGGATGAAAATGTAAAATTAAAGTTATTGGTTTAAAAACCATTACTTTAAGTTATTTGGAAAGATTCCTTAAGATAGGTGACAGGTGTGCACAATTTTGGCTTAAACTCCTGATGCATGTCATCAAGAGAGGAATTCTTGGAAGATGGTTGTCAAATGTTCCCTTTACTACTTCATATTCTAGTTCAGTTTCAGTTTACGATTTGTATTTTCACCTCTACATACTATAAGTAGAGGAAGAAGCTACGGATTAAAGAATCGAAGTTTGAATCAACATTCTTGTGTTCTAAACTTTGAGCTGAGACCCTTGATAGCTTTATGAAAGTAGAGGAATAGAGAAGAGATTTCCGGAGAACTTTGTGTCAACGGTGCATTCGTCTCGTATTTATTTGTAGATCTATTCATAAACTGTGTTATTCTAGATCTAGATCTGAAAGTTTCTTTTGCTTTGAATTTTGTATTTCATGATCTATTTGTTTTAATCTATGTGCATGCAATCAACTCTGTAAACTATTGATTGGGTTGCACATCTTCTCTCCTTTCTTCCTGTTTCCTATTATTTTCCTCTTCTGCAGATTTTCCCTTTCTTTTACAACTGCTTATTTGTTACAAAACTATCTAGCTATGGTTCATGAGCTACATAGTTAAAGTAATACCAATAAATAGATACTAGAAAATATAACTGAAAAAATCTTACACAGGAGCCTCACTGTTAAATGAGGGAGTTTTATCTCATGACTGCCTAGGTTTTTCAGCTATGTAGAAAATCTAGCCAACAGTTTTTGGCAACTCCGCTAGGGAATGAACAATCTTTTACAGATCAGAGCTTATAGCGCTAGTTCCCATTGAACTTTCAACCTGGCTGAAAGCCCATTCTCCAGATCTGTCAAGGCTCAAGGAAGGACTGATCATTTCTACAGATTGCAAGAGAAATTCAATTTCAATCATCCTCCTCAAGTTAGAAGCCGCAGATCTAGTCTTTCGCTAGGAAGAAGAGTTCAAACATCTCTAGGTTCGGATCAACTTCAACATAATTCGGTGGCTGGAATTATCTATCAAGTCTACTCCCGGAGGAGATGTGTTCCATTCATCATGATGAACCGGAACCAACCTATCCCATGGGGTGCAACTTTTGGGCCATTGAACTTAACTCCACCTATGCATGAATTGCCTAAAGGGTCAAGAAACAATTTCCCGAAATTCTTTGGAGATGTTAAGCAAAATCCAAATGATCACTTGGTAGCATTCTTCATATCTTGTGGTGTGCTTGCAGTGGAGTATGAAGATGTTGGTTAGACTTTTCATTGAGACTCTACATGATTTGGCCAGAGAATGGTTCTATCGGTTAGCCCCTAAAACTATAGCAAATTGGGCGTCTATGTGAGAGAAATTTCTGAAAAGATTCAAACCTGCAGAAGACGCTAGCACGTTGATCACTCAGTTGATGCAGTTAAAGAAGAAACCAAACGAGAACATGCGGGACTTTATTGTAAGGCTCCAAAGGATTTTATATAAAATCCCCACTTCTGCTGCGCTTAGCAATGAAAATCAAAAGACATTTTTTATAAACGCTCGGTTTATTGAAGTTGGATATTAGTTGCGGAGGGCAAGACCTGTGAATCTATTAGAAACACATAATGCTGCTGTAGAGATTGAAGATGACTTGATCATGGCTGGAAAAACTAGACAATCACCCCACAAAGGTGATGGAGCTTCTTCAAGTACTTCTGACCCTTTGCTGCAAAGGTTGGCTAATGACATGCTGCAAATCAATAAGCAGATATCTCAAGGAGGAAATGCAATTCCTTTAAGAACAGCTCCTGCTAAGACCTTTAACGGTCAAAATCAAAATCGAAATAGACTTACTGATGCACCACAACGATTGGCAATTGAAGCTGCTCTAAGGAACAACTTGGAAACTAATGAAGAAGATCTTGGCATTGGTGAATCATTTGATGAAGAAGACTTTGTAGATCCCACTGGCGACTTTAACATTGGTTACCTGGACTATGAATCTGACGAGGGCTATTATGAGTCTTTTGAAGATTCTGATGGTCACACATTTGCGGTGTTCAAAAGGTCCCAAACACGCCAAAGTACTGAAGCATCCTCAAGTGGCCAAAGAAGAGAAAGAGAGTATCCTAAAAAAAGGCAGTATGCTACCTTCTTCATTAGCTTCAGAGATAAGCATGCAGGTTCTTTCAATCCGCAGCAAAGGGCCAATGTGCAACCGGCTGAAGTAAGTCAAGCTTTCGACATTATTGATCACATTAAAAAGATCAAAATTCAAATGTCAGATGCTGAGTATTTGAGGGCATTTCCTGATCAGTTAAATAGGTTGGTAAAATATGTACAAAGTAATGGTCCCAATACTCCAAATAGTGTTTCACATGGTATCTTGTCTAGTCCGAAGATTACTCCTTCGAATAATGCCGCTGCAAGCTCTTCTCCTTCTACTTCTTCTCCCACTACATCAGAAAGGATCGGGCCATTTTATGTGTCATTACTTATTAACGGTTATAAATTAAGCAATTGCATTCTAGATTCTGGAGCTTCTGACAATGTGATGCCTGCCAAAGTTGCTGATGGCCTGGGTCTCACATTGACAAAAACTGTTGGAAGATGCTATTCAATGGAAAGACAAGTACCTCTGGTTGGGAAAATCAAAGATGGACAAGCAGTATTTGCTTCATTCCCATACAAAAGATTAAAATTGATTATCCTTGTAGCGGATATCCCAGTATCTTATGGCATGCTGTTGAGTAGGAACTTCTGTAAATAATTGGGCAGAGAAGTCAAGATGGATTGGTCTCATGCGCACATACCAATCAAGGGAGTTAATCAGAAGTTAGAACCTCAGAAGAAATCCAAGTACATAGTATTAAAATCTGAGGATCCTAGATCTCAGATCTTGTTTCAAGAATCCGATCATGGAGTCTATTATTTGGAATTGGATAAAGAAGAAATTCAACCTATGATCCAAGAGCCACATCAACTAGATAATAAGGTTTGGTCTCTGGAATTTGATGGAAGCTGTTGTTCATTTGGATCCGGTGCAGGCGTTCTTATTTCTCCTGAGGGAAAGGTGCATGCACATTCCTTCAAGTTAATGTTCGAAAATACTAACAACACAGCGAAATATGAAGCACTGTTGTTAGGTATGGAGCAGGCAAGAACAATGGGAATCAAGCTCTTACACGCAAAGGGGGATGCCGAGATGATTGTTAAGCAGATACGAGGTCTCTACCAAAGTCAAAAAGGACAAACTCCGGCATTATAGAGACTGAGTCTATTCTGCTATCCTCGATTTTGCGGCTTTCTCAGTTTCCTATATTCTGAGAGAGCAAAATTCTAGAGTTGATTCACGTGTTATTATTGCAGCTTTATTAAATCAAGATCAGCCACCCACATTCTTCAGATGGGGATTACAAAGTTAAGATAGTCTTCCGCCTGAAGGTTCCTGATAACGTCCAACAGTGGTAGGTTTTTAATGATGACAAGCAGATCGCAGTATTTCTCCATCAAAAGGACAACTTTGAAGAGATCTACTATGAGGGAAGCAACTCACCTCCAAGACAAACTACTGTGGGAGAAACTAATGCAAAGGTTTCAGGAAGTCAAGAGATTATCCAGCTAAAGGGAAATAAAATTCCTAAAGGCTTAGTATCTCTTGAGGAAATGTTCGACAAGCATGATCAGATGTTTAAAAAGAATGAAGAAAGTGAGGAAGGTTCTTCCTCCGATATACAATTATTAAATTTGGGAGCAAGCAATGATCCCAAATTAGTAAATTTGGGCAAGTGTTGTTCAGAGGCAGAAAGAGAAGCTTTTACAAAGCTTCTTAAGAAATATATGGATGTTTTTGCTTGGTCTTACCAGGATCTAAAGACCTATCAGCCTGCAGAAGTACAACACTATATCCCATTAAAGCAAGAACAAAATCCTTTCAAGCAGAAGCTGCGGCGGCATAATCCTACTATTTCAGGGACTATCTTTGCAGAAATCCAGAAGCTGTTAGATGTAAAGATAATTTATCCCATACATCACTCTAAATGGTTAGCCAATATAGTTCTTGTGAGAAAGAAGAGCGGTGAGATTAGGTTGTGCATTGATTTTCCCAACCTCAATCAAGCCTCATTGAAAGATAATTACCCCATCCCCATCATGGACCACACTCTGCAGGTCGTTATTGGATCTGAAATATTATCCATGCTTGATGGTTTTTCAGGCTACAATCAGGTCAAGGTGGCTGAGGAGGATCAATATAAAACGGCATTCATTACACCTTGAGGAACTTTTGCTTATCAGAAAATGCCTTTTAGTTTGATCAATGTCGAAGCTACGTTTCAAAGAGCTGTGGATTTAGCATTTGCTCATCTCAAGGATAAAAGCATAGTAGTATACCTCAATGATCTGACAGTCTTTTCCAAGAAAAGAAGCAAGCACATCTCAGATTTGGAAGAGGTCTTCATCCAATGCCGCAAACATGGTATTTCTCTGAACCTTAACAAATCTATTTTTGCTGTAACTGAAGGGAAGCTACTAGGGCATATTGTCTGAAAGGAAGGAACCAAGATAGATCCCGAGCGTGTCAAATCTATTCAGACTTTATCATTGCCAACATCCAAAAAGGGAGTTCACTCTTTCTTTGGTAAGGTAAATTTTCTTAGAAGATTCATTCCTGACTTTGTTGAATTGACCCGTCATATCTCAAATATGATGAAGAAGACACGGGATTTCAAATGGAACAGCAAAGGGAAGGAAGCATTTGAGAAAATTAAATAGGCCTTGTCAAAAGCTCCAGTCTTGGTTTCACCATATTTTAGTAAAGAATTCATTCTTTACTGTTATTCCTCTGAACACACCATGTCAGCAATCTTGATGCAGAAAAATCAAGAGGATCCTGATTGCTTTCATGAGCATGTCTTTAAAAGCTTACGAGTTGAAATATACTCCCATGGAAAAACATGTTTGTTCAGTGGTAAAAGCATGTAAGGCATTCAAGTACTATATTCTTGCCTCACATACTATGGTTTTGGTTCCAGATACTGCAGTAGAATCTATTCTCACCCAACAGGAGCTTGGGTTACTAAGAGGAACATGGGTGAAAAAGGTGCAGGAATATGACTTGGATGTAAAACCCACAAAGTTAGTTAGAGAGAGGGGTTTGTGTGAATTGATGACTGAGATGAAGACAACAACGGATTCAGAAGAGGGTGAAAGTTTTTCCATGGTTCTTTTCATAGATCTGGTAAATGAATGGTACAGTAATATTGCCTTTTTCTTAACTTATGGGGAATGCCCAGATCACCTTTCTCGCAAGGAGAAACGTACTATTAAACTGAAGTCCAAGGACTTTGTTCTTGGGATAATGGTTTATATAAGAAAGGTATTGACGGGGTATTTCTCAGATGTGTGGATAAAACTCAACAGGATTAGCTTTTAAAACAGTTTCATAATTTGGCTTGCTGTGGTCATTTCTCAGCCCGAGTCAGCACTCACAAGATCCTTCGAGCAAGGTATTATTGGCCCATACTTTTCCAGGATACTGCAGAGTGGGTATCCAGATGTCAAGTGTGCCAACACTTTGTCGGACGCGTAAAATTGCCCGCATTACCATTAAAACTAGTTGTAATTGAGGATCCCTTCCAACAGTGGGGCATGGATTTTATTGGTATGCTCAACCCAGCTTCCAGTGCCGGTCATCATTACATCCTGAAAGCTACTGATTATCTCAGTAAGTGGGTAGAAGCCATTCCTGTTGAGAATATCACTTCCGCGGAGGCGTGTAGTTTTATATAGGAAAATATTGTTATTAGGTTTGGCGTGCCCAGTAAAATAGAAGCAGATAATACTCTTAATTTGTCTTATGAGGAGCTGGTCGAGTTTTGCTACACTCATGGAATTCAGCTAGTACATTCTTCCAATTATTACTCACAAGGGAATGGCCAGGCTGAATCAAGCAATAAGAATCTAGTGACTATCATGCGGAAATTAGTGACTGAAAAATCAAAGGACTTGGCACAAAAAGTTATTTGATGCACTGTGGGTAGATAGGATTACACCAAAGAAAGCTATAGGCATGTCCCCTTTCCAGCTGTTATATGGGAGAGACGGAGAATATCCTCTTACCTTGGAATCTGCTTTACAACTTTCTAAAGCTCTGGAGGATGCCACATTCACCGATGCCATTGACAAAAGAATAATGTATCTGACTGAATTGCAAGAAGTACAGGTTCAAGTAGCCAATAGATTGTCAGAACATCAAAGGAAGGTGAAGGTGATCCTCGACAAAAAGGCCAAAGAAAGAAAGTTTGAGATCGGTGACTGGGTCCTTTTATGGGACAAAAGACGAGAAACAAAAGGCATGCATGAGAAGTTTGATTCACTTTAGAAAGGGCTTTTTGTGATCAAGAAGATTTCCGAGACAGATAGCTTCATCCTTGCTCATCAGGATGGGATTGAACTGTCGTTGCCTTTCAACGGGCAACATTTGAAGCTTTTTTGGATCTAAAAGTGCAGGGTAAAAGCTGTATGTATATAAATAAAATTTGTTTTTCTTTGTTTTTCGGTGTTGGTTGTTTTTGTTTTGCCTGACCTTGAGCCCAATGGACAAGATACGAAACCAAAGATGTTGTGATCTCATCTTTATTCCTGTCATTTTGACAGAGGCAAAAATGTTCACAGACAGAGCTGACTGGTGTCCCTAGATTTCACCCTGAAAAGACTACCCATTTTTAAAAAAAAGTTTTGTTCTTTTAAAATAACATGTCTTTTTGTGTTTTTATTGCTAGAAGATGTCTGTATTATGTTAGGATATTCCCAGTGAATCATATGAGCCAATTTTGACAAATATCCAGATACCCAAACACATTTTATCCCTTCGCCAAGTTTTGTTCGCGGGAAATTTTTATTTAATTATTTATTGAATAAATAATGCCCTGTTTGAAGAAATTGTGCTCCGGTTAAATCCTGTTGAAGTTTTGCATGCCAGTATTCACTCATTTCAATAGGGTTTTCACTGGGAATGAATTCAGGGTATTGTCTGCAACTTCTGGCAACGTTTTTTGCTTTTATTTATTTCTTTTGTGTTTTTCTCCAGTTTTCTCCGCAGTTTCTCTGTGAAATTCCCCTAGGTCTTTTCCTTGTCTAGTATAGTTTGTTTAAATGTCTGTAGCATCTAGAGATCATCTATTTAGTATTGACGCAACACCAGAAGGAATCGGCCTCAAAATGCAAGCTTCTGACCCAAAAAGATGAAGTCATGCACAAAAAGCCTCTCCCAGGCAAGTCGCATTTTTTGGAATTAATGAGTGTAAGCTGCAATGGGATTTTTAGTAGTGGCAGGAAGGCGAGAATTTCTTACCTGCGTTGCAGGGTGCTTTTTCCCATGAAGTCAAAGTCACTTAAGCTGGAATGGGAAAATTAGAGGCGGTAGGCAGGCGGGAATTTCTTATTTGCCTTGCAGGGTGAAAATTCTCATTATAAAATAAAGAAAATCACTTAAAGCACCAATGGGAATTTTCTGTTTGCTTGGCTGGCTAACTTTTCCCACCTAAGAGGTTTATTCACCCATGCAAATCGCACTTTATCAAAGGAGGCTAATTTGAATGCACTTTTTGGGAGATGTTTTAATTTAATAATGGGAATTTTGGCAGTGGCAGGCAGGCGGAAATTTCTTATCTGCTTTGCAGGGTAATAATCTCCATTATGGAAGTCAAACAACTTAAGTGAAAGAAGTGGTTTTTGGAGCTGCAGTGTAGGGTAAATAATCCCATTAAAATTGACTTCTTATTTTTAGAAATCAGCCTTGTCAAAAAGTGCAACCCATTTGGGCATTAAACAATGCTTTTAATGGTATTTATTAATAGGTTTTCTGCCTATTTTTGGCGCCATGGATGAATGGAAAATCAAAGCAAGAAGTCAAGCCAAAGACAACTGAAGGATGCATGCTATAAATAAATAAAATAAATTTATTTAATGGTAGCTAGCAACATGCAAAATTGGGTGCCCAATTTGGGTGAATAAACATGTTTGTTTATTAATTAATTGTCAGGAATAGGATAGACAATTATTAGAAATAGAATGTTAAGGGTTATAAAAGTATGGGCTGTCATAATGAAGAAGCAATTGATTCTTATTGCTAAGGATTACAGCCCAGACAATTTTGGCGCCAAGGAAAAGAGGATTTGTGCATCTGGAGGTGTTTTTCATTGCCAAGAAGCTTCAAGGTTTGACACCTAGGGTTGGAATAACTTGATTTATGCTATGATAATTATCTGCATGTTGCTATAAGTGCCCAGGTGAATTTAAAAATATTTATGCTTTCTTTGCATGCAAGCAAAGCCTCAAATTTTAGGGCAGTAGGCTTCATATGCAGATTTTTGGTGACAAAAATCAAGTATTCATGCTCTAGACTTAATCTTTTTCTTAAATTTGCAGGTATTCATTGCAGGTGTCTGAATTTTCCGAATTTGAAGAAATTGATAGATTTGCACGAATTGATCCAGTTATAAAGAATTCCAGTAGGATGCAGGTATTCATCACAAGTGTTCATACAGGTGAAAGGGAGTTCAAATCAATGTCAGGTACATTAAATATATCTTCTGAGTTTGAAGAAATTGAATACTAAATCTCAAAACAAACAATATACTTAAGATTTTACATTTATGATTTCATTGTTCATGTGGCTGCATGAATTGATTTTCCTCAAAATCAAGTTCATGTGTGCCACTTGCGTTATAAAGAATTCCTGGCATGATTTAAAGAAAAAGAACACAGACAAAGATTGCCCAGACAAATATTGCTTTAGCCATGATGAAGCGAGATGAAAGAGAAGGGTCAACAGAATCATGCATAGCTTCTAGATTTGCTGATATCAATGACATAAATATAGGCTCAGAACCCATCTCCGAAATAATTGACAGATCCAGAGCTGGAAAGACATTTCTCATGCGGGCAATGAAAAGCAGTGGAATTATTAAGCATCAACATTCCCAGTCATAACTCAGTTGCCCGAATTTGTCATGGAGTGTGCAAGATCATATCATCCTCTTTCTAGAACAATCCGGGATGCTACGGGAAAGACAATTGTTAGGCTGGATGCACAGTTTATTAATTATTGTCTGAAGATTTTGACACGAACAATGGTGATTGCAATTAGCATGTTGGATGCAGACAACATATGGGAGAAACACAAAGTAGATTGCGTGGGCATAATGAACAACAGATATATGGAGGTGGATGATATCCCCATCAAAGTTCCCGAGGACTCTTCCGTGACCCAACTTGGTGCAGGAGGTGGATGATATCACTAAATTGCTTTGTAGGATAAGTGGAGAAGCCAATACTCACAACTTTCGCTCATGGATGTATGCTTTCGTGAGGACTATCGAGATCAACAGAGCTATTTCGATAATCAATTGGGCAGAGATCATCAGTGACAACATCAATGAGCAACTTCGGAGTGTGAGGCAGACTTATAGCTTCAAAATGACTTCATACCTAGTATATGCAGTAGCCTCGCAGGGTATATTTTCCAAGCTGGATAGACGGGGCATACTGGGGAAAGATGCTATCTTTGATTGCTATCCACAGTTGACAGTTCCTGAGTGCCACAAAGATTACAAAGCGGTCAACGATGGGTTCTTCTATGAATTCATCTGCAAACTAAATAGTGATCTGAAGACCAACAGGGTAAGCAAAGAAGCTTGGGAAGTTGTATCTCAGCATGGCTGCATTTTTATCCAATTTGCAAACTTCAACTATCTCAGGGTGACTGGATTTTCAGGAGAACTAGTAAAGTTACCGAGGTATCCAAACGACAAGTGGGTCATCATGGAGTTCTGCAGACAGCTCGTGGAGATGCATGACTTACAATCAAAGCGACACAAGTCTACAGGTTTCTTTCCAATCACAGTGGGTTACTACAGTTGCCAGAGCATCCACAAAGCTAGAGGATTCGAAGCTGAAATATTTTTTGAGTATGAGCCTGAGTTCTTCCTAGCACGGCTAAACTTTGACCCATATGGAGTAGTGAAGAAGACAATCTCCTAGGAATACTCACATGTGTCTTCGTTGGAGGACTTCTGGATGAAGTGCAGGAATGAGTATGAAATCAGAAAGAAAAACTTCAGCAAGTTATCGGTGCAACAAGTGTCTGATTATGGGTTGGCACTTGGATACCTGCAGGAAAACATTGGTGGCTGTCAAACGATTGAAGAAAGATCTTCCGCAGTTCTGGTTAACACTTTGAACTGGTTGCTGACAAAGGGGTATTGCCTGGATGAGGCTTTGATGAATCAGATCACAGGCAACGTTACCGTAGGAGACTCCAACAAAAGAAAGCACAAAAGTGAAAGCAATAAAAGGCCGGAAAAGCTTAAAGTTCACAAGAAGTCTCATATATAGGAGAAGGCCAAATCTACAGCTATCGTGCCAGTTCCAGCTTTTCCAACATCAACTCATGGCACTTCGGTAGCCCCGAAACCTCAGAGAGATCTTGTTGTTTCTCCTTTGAATCCAGCGTCATTTGAATTTTCTCCTTGACCACTTAGGCCTTCACCTATCCATGTGGAGAAGATGAAAGCACAAATGGCGGAGTTTGAAAAAGCATTATCTTTGGACAATTCAGAGGGTGGCAGTCATAACACGGTGGCAAATTCTGATAGAGCAGAATCAGAGCATGAGATGGTGGTGCACTCGGCGACTTCTCATTCCCCAAAAAACAACTTTTCATCATGGTTAGCTTTGCAGACAATCCCAGAAATCAGAGAGGAGATCAATCTGGAAGAACACGACTTTCAGCTGCTCCTGAGTTTGGGTGGAAGAGATAGAAGACCTAAAGTTGCCAAAATGACTTCTAGGTTGATTATTGAGGAATCGGGACAGAAATTCACTGAGTTATCTGTTCCAGCAGAAGGAAAGCACAAGGGAGAGCTCACGGCAACTGATATAGCAATGACCAAAGTGCCAATAGGTCAAACTAACACAGAAGGATTAAAGTAGGATACGCAGACACTAATGAATGCTTTATTCGTTAAGCTTGATAAAGAGAAGGCTGAGAGATCCAATCTTAAAAAATAGGTGTTCCAACTATGCGAGATCTTTGCTAAGGTTGCCAAACCTTCCTCGTAGCCCATTTTAACACATGAACAGGTGAGTGATCATCTGATGCAGGAGGTAGAAGATGCAAGGGACCAAGTCAAAGCTATTGCCCATTGGAAGGAGCAAATCATTCACCAAGCTTTAGAGTAATTCAAACCAATACCGACTGAATTGGAGAGCATGCACAGGGAAGTATCTCAGCTAAAGGATTCGATGACAGATAAAAGATGAGAACATAGTTGTTGAAAGTCATCTAGATACTTTGGCTAAGATACACTCGTTGCCAAAGGATGTGTTGATTGTAGAGCAGATTGTGCCTGGCGGATTGGTGGAAAAGAGGAAGTAGTTGGAAATTTCAGTTTCCTTCCCCGTAGAGATCCTCAAGCTCATGTTGAAGAGGATGCAGTTGCTGGAGAGTAAGATGGGGGAAGTGCCGAAGAGCATCCCAGATGAATTACCTACTTCCCATGAGGAATTTATGTTGGTTGTACGGAAAGAAGTTGATGAATCCACCATACCTTTCACAATGGATTCGATTGGTAGACTCATAAAACTTCAGGCAGATATTGGGGGATATGGGCCTGGTTTAGAGAAAGTGAAGGCTAATGTTGTTGCTTTGTCCAGAGGGTTGTTACAGTTCAAAACTGAGAGAGATGTTATTGTTAATACAGATGGGAAGATGTTGAATTACATGTTTGACAAGTATATTCATAATTGGAACATAAAAAAAGTATAAGTGTTACAATTGGCAGATCTTCTTTCTTCTTTTGTTCCTTCTCTTATTTCTTATGTTCTTGGATGAAAATGTAAAATTAAAGTTATTGGTTTAAAAACTATTACTTTAAGTTATTTGGAAAGATTCCTTAAGATAGGTGACAGGTGTGCACAAGTTTGGCTTAAACTCCTGATGCATGTCACTAAGAGAGGAATTCTAGGAAGATGACTGCCAAATGTTCCCTTTACTACTTCATATTCTAGTTCAGTTTCAGTTCACCATTTGTATTTTCACCTCTACATACTATAAGTAGAGGAAGAACCTACGGGTTAAAGGATCGGAGTTTGTAATCAGCATTCTTGTGTTCCAAACTTTAAGCTGAGACCCTTGATAGCTTTATGCAAGCAGAGGAATAGAGAAGAGATTTCCAAAGAACTTTGTGTCAACCGTGTATTCATCTCGTATTTATTTCTAGATCTATTCATAAACTGTGTTATTCTAGATCTAGATCTGAAATTTTCCTTTGCTTTGAATTCTGTATTTCATGATCTATTTGTTTTAATCTATGTGCATGCAATCAACTCTGTAAACTATTGATTGGGTTGTACATCTCTCTCTTTTCTTCCCGTTTCCTATTATTTTTCTCTTCTGCAGATTTTCACTTTTTTTTACAGCTGCTTACTTGTTGCAAAACTGTATAGCTATGGTTCATGAGCTACATAGTTAAAATAATACCAACATATAAATACTAGAAAATATAATTGAAAAAATCTTACATGGGAGCCTCACCAGTAAATGAGGGAGTTTTATCTCATGACTGCCTAGGTTTTCAGCTGTGCAGAAAATCTAGCCAACAAAACAACACTCAAACAACCACCAAAATTAATTTTAGTCACCATAAAACACTTGCAATATTATTAGGAGTCAATAGGACTTTATTGTGCATCAAATCGACCCAATTGGAGGGTGAAAACCTCACTAAAACATAGTCACAAATGCCAAAATTAGTCGTTGCCTTCAGGGGTATTTTTCCAGCATGCACAAAGTGTTTCTTCTCAAGTTGGATCCACAAAAAGTTAGATTCAACACAGCAGCAAGAATTTAGCACAAAGGTCTTCCAATGATCTTCCAAATAGTCTTCAATAAAAGTCTTCAACAATGAGAGCATCAACAACATAGGGCATACATCCCTTTGCTCCAAGCATGGAGTAAAATTATATTATCAATCAACATCCCCACTAAAGGTCACACAACCTCCTTTTATAGAATTAAGGGGTGCAACATCCAATGACCGACCTTTCCCTTTTAGAGGGAAAACATAAACTCTCATTATAATAAATATTTAATAAACTAAGACTATGTGCACTTTATTATTCTTAATTAAATAATAAAAGCAACTATCCTATGTGCACATTTAAACTAACTTAGAGAGGCCTCTTAATAGCGCAAGGCATGCCAAGGGGTTACAAAATAAAAAGTAGACATCTTAGGAGTCCAATCCTCAAACCCAGAGAAGAGAGAATGGGTCTTCAGGTCTTCAATTTCAACAATGTCCCAAGAAGGGGACATTACAATCCTCCCTTTCCAAGATTGCTTGCCCTCGAGCAATAGCAAGCTCATTTATCCGAGTGTAAAGATGTAGCACTCCCTAAGCCGGGATCCCATGCCAATCAAATGGTGAAGCATTTGCAATAACTTGTGATGCTTCTTTCTCCTAAAGGTTAGGAGTGTCTTCAATTGCAATTTCTTTTTCAAATCTACACATGAAGCAAACAAGTTAGAATAAAAAATAGGGGCCTCCATTAGCCCTCCAATAGGCCTCCTGCAGATGGGGTGTTCTCCCCTTCCTTGGTGTTCCTATATGACCATGAACAGCTGCAAAACAAGTGTGACCAGCAACTCTTCATCATTGGGTGCAATGCTCCCAAGTTTTAACACCTCAAAACCAACCTCAAATGTGTTAGCAACTTGAAGACCTTTCTTCCTCATATCTATCCTTGTTTGTGGGGCAGCTAGCAATGAAAATATTAGACCGGAAATGAATATTACAACAGTGTTATATTGCATACTCGTCGTCATTATTATCTTCAAAATATGTGCTAACATACATTTCATTATGATCCAACTAAAAAACCAAATCTTCTTGCTTGTAGGACCCATACATGAAGGAAAAACAAGAATATCTTTAATCTTTGTGAGAAGCCCACCTCTAGGATCATATGTATTCATGCCAAACTGAAAATGAACACCTTTTGGTGTTGCCTTCTTGCTTATAACAGCAAGCACAATGCGGCAAGAACTGGAAAATGTGTTAGCGGTCCCATAATACATTGCCCTCCTTTTCCAGACTTCCAAAGAGATGAGAGTTAGCAACAATTAGAAAAGGTAAGGAGATGATATCATTGCATCTAAATAAAGCTTGTAATGCTCCCCAAACCCAATTCCTTTTACCTCCTTATTCCATGAAGCAATATGAGCATGATGACATCCCAAAGTTCCTTTACTTTTATGCTTACAAGGAAAGGAGAAAACTGAAATATAATACTTGCATTCATGAACACCATCATAGGAAAACTTAGGAATGTTGTGCCACTGAATTTCCTTTATGAGAGGGAACAAAACATATGGAGCCATATGATTAGAGTTGTTTATCATACCTTAATGCCTTCTAATGACGGATTTCTCATACAACCAACACGTTGATTGTTCTGGGTTCCTTCTATAATGTCCCCATTTCTGAAGACTCTTAGCCTATAGTTCCCCGTGGGCTTTAGGATGAGCAAGGGGAACGTTTTTATTAAATAATTAAATATTATTTCCTGGAGCAATAATTATTTAATTATGAAGGTTATTTAATTTAATTCCCAAAATATAAAAATTAAATGGGGAATTAATTAAATAAATATTTAGGTGGCTTTTATTGATAAAATCACCCTTTGAAAAGGGGACGCCACACCTAGGGGAAAAAAACTGCTTTTATTTAATAATTTCCATCTCCTAAGATTTCGAATTTTGTGCCTCCTTGCTTATAAAAGGAGTGCTAGGATCACTATTATTATTATGTTATGATGAAGTTATTTTGATGCTCCATGCTTGGAGTTGGGATGCATGCCCATTGATGTTCTCTCTCTCTCTCTCTTGTGTGGGAGGTGGTATTGAGTTGGTTATTGAGAATCTATTTGAAGAAGTATTTGTGCAATCTCAAGTGAGATCCATGTCTTTGGCTTTAGATAATTTTAGGTGAAGTTTGCCATTAAAATCTGCATGTTTTTACTGTAGCGACGTCACTGTAGCAGCTGGGGTTTTGTGATCAAATCAAATTATTTTCTCTTGTGCTTGCAAATATATTTATTGTTGGTCTCTTTTGGCATCCATTGGAGGATTTATTATATCCTTGGTGAATCGATTTGCTTGTGGCGGTACGAATTGGTTATATATGATGTTGTTCAGCTCTTAGATTGCAGTGACTTGCTTTAATGACTATTTTGGAACATTTTATTAGCAATTAGATCTATGTTATGCCCAGCGAATTCCTCATGGATGTTTAATGCATTGTTAATGTAATACGACTTGGGTGTATGCATGATTATATGGCAGCGACTGTTTCTATTTGAATATGGACTGATTTTGAAGTATTAATTGAAGTAGTTTGACTGAACTGGAGCGTGGTATTTTTAGCAATCAGCCTGGGCATGTTTGGAATCTGGTTTTGGGGTGAACAGTGATTGTTCATTACTTGTTTGGAGTATATGTATACCCATGAATTCATAGGTGTTATTTAATAGCTTCGGTGACTTATTGTGGATATTTTGGAATACATATTGAAGCTCTATGATAACCCGCAATCTGCAGAGTTGCTTTTGTAGCTGGGTTGTGGTATCCCTAGGATAAATCGATTATCATATGCATGACAATTTGCCTCTGTTGCAGAGATCTCTTTCAGGATAAATTGATGATAATATTGGGTGTGTGGGTGGATTGGTTTAGGCTGCTGATCTCTCTTGTGGCCAGCGTCTTCACAAGGTAACTTTCTGGATATTCTAAGGCATGATTGAGTCTCCCATTTTTCCAGCGACTTGTTGTAGATGATTGATAGTATGTTAAGAATCTTTGCTATACATTCTGTTCTACAAACAGGTAGAAGTAAAGTCTGCCATAGCAATCAATAGCAAGGTGGTCCAGATTGATATATATTCCATGCATATTTCTGAGTATTTATGATGCAGCGAGTTTCTCTAATAAAGTATGAAGTTTTCATAGTGCAATTTTCCCCTTTTCACAGTGATAAATAAATAAATGTTCAGATCAGATTCATACACATTTATTTAGCAATTTGTATTGGTGAATTTGGATCAGTTTAAGAGATCTTGGAGAGCGGGGTCTGACCCTCATATTTTTACAAAGCAAATCTGGTTTTTTGAGTTTCATTAGTCCCAGTTAGAATTAACTGCTCATGACCATTTAGTGGAGGCCATTAAACTATCCTTGGGTTTATTGAGTCATCTGTTTGATTGGTTTAAGTAGTTTTTGACTGAGTTGTGCTATTTGCATTTGATTGGAGTGTTGGAGAGTTGGTTGATTGCCTAATTTCTATTGATCCTAGAAGTGGGACATTACACCTTCATTGGGAAGAGTGTTAATCGTTCTTTCTTCTTTGCCATCATGTTCCTTATGCACCCAAGTGTTAAGCGCAAAAGTACCAATGAGAGTGTGACCAATATACCTCATGTTGCAAATCATATCCATATTTCTATCATGCCCATAACCATACCTATCAAAGCTCAACATGGAAGGAGAAATTAAATGTGAAACAACATGCCTTGGGCTGCTCCCACCTTCGCCATAACTCAAAATTTTTGAGTTTGGTACAACACTCTTTCCCTCATCATTTTCTTCACCCAAGACCTCTTTTTCTTCCTTATAAGTGTTCATGCTTGGTGGGTAATGACTTGGAACCCTTATGAGACTCATGTTTTCTTCTATTCCTTAAAATGACTCACGGTGGGGTTGAACAATTTCCCTCAAATCTGATTTTTCCTTCATATGTTCCCTCGCCATCATTTCCCTTTCACCGTGTATGTGCTTGTTACCAATGTCCTTTTCATGCTCTTCAAAAAAATTGATTTCTCCTTGCAACCACTCAACTCCACGCAATCATTAGATGTCAACAATTTATTATCAAAAACAAAAGAGCTCACACCTTAGATACATTGGAACCCTTATGAGACTCATGTTTTCTTCTTGTCCTTAAAATGACTCACGGTGGGGTTGAACAAATTTCCCTCAAATCTGATTTTTCCTTCATATGTTCCCTCGCCATCATTTCCCTTTCACCGTTATGTGCTTGTTACCAATGTCCTTTTCATGCTCTTAAAAAAAAAATGATTTCTCCTTGCAACCACTCAACTCCATGCAATCATTAGATGTCAACAATTTATTATCAAAAACAAAAGAGCTCATACCTTAGATACATGTCTTCATCTTGCTTGAACATGGATCCCCAACTCTTTTTGCTAAGGTGTGAATAATACAATGCTTTTCTTGTCCCAAACCTTCCACAAATATGGATAGAAATGGTTGTGGAGGATCCTCGTATTTATTCAACATTAAGGACATTATAGTTTGCATGGCCACCATTATATTTTGTGAATGATCCTCATGTAGGACAACAAAGAAAACTTCAAACATGTGGAAAATGAGATCATCACAATCAAGATCTAACATTGGTAGGCAAGATTTTACCTTAGCCATGTTTTCCAAGATCTTAACCCTCTTATCAAAGTGAGAGTTTGTGGTGTCCTAAAGTTTTTGAAAGCTCCCTATCATGAGCTCATAAATCTCCTTCCATGGTAGTGTCATCATATGGCAAACTTGAGACTGTTATCTGTGTGACCTTGCTAATGCAAGTGATGACCAAGAGTCTCACATCCACCTCATCATGCCTCAATAGATCGGATGTAACCAAATGGGTTACTAACGGGTCCTTTGCTACAAACATAGAGCCATAATCTGATTGCTCTATTAAAGGTAAACAACATGTCGTTTCTTCAAGAGTGTTGAGCAACACACTCTTCTCATGATGAGTAAATTCGAGCCATCTCCCAAGCCTATAGAGTTTGGCCTTCACATTTCCATCACTTGTTAATCCCATGATCCAAAAAACTCTGCAAACAACACCCACAGGAATGGAAGAAAGTTGCTTGGATACCACTATGATGTCCCCATTTTTATACAAATGGGGATATCAACCAACTTCTACACAAATAAAATCGAGAAGGATTAGATCCTTTCAATTCAACCTCAAATAACTCAATGTCGGATAATTACAACCCAGCATGGGGTTGGAAGTAGCCAAGGTGATGGGTGAGATGGGAGAATCGATTAGACAACCCAATCTTTTCAGATCTGAATTTTATTGCAACAGATAATAATTAAATATTGCTCACAAACAGGTGTAACTTGGAAAATTTATAACTTGCTCAATACATCATCTTTTGCAATGAAATAAGGTGCATAATAAAGTAGAAATTAAGAGCTTTTCAATGCACTATAAATCTGAATTTTCTGAGTATTGAAACCCCCTCAAAACAGACCCGGAAATCTCAGTCCAAGTCGCTAGGGTTAGCGAGAAAATGAATAAATTATTATCAGCACCTCTCTAGCCTCCAAACACCCCCAAACAACAATTCCTTGCTTGGATATTAATGCCAACACACAACAGATCTCAGATCTAGCTCAAATGATAGCAAAACGTGATAAACAATCTCCCATACAAGTCGCTACAGCTAAAATAAGTGCAGCAGGTGTAAATATACTCCAAACCCTTCATAAACAGATTTCCTAACTCAAAGATCTAATAACCATACTTGCCAACCATCATCCAAGCAAGTCGCTATTCAAAATAAATGTCAAACATGCACCACAAACGGATCTTAAACACTTCAAGCAAGTCGTTATATTTGGGCAAAATAAGTAATGAATTTCAGATCTTCAAACAACACTCAAACAACCACCAAAATGAATCTTAGTCACCATAAAACACTTGCAATATTATTAGGAATCAATAGGAATTTATTGTTCATCAAATCGAAAAAATTGGAGGGTGAAAACCACACTAAAACATAGTCACAAACCCCAAAACAAGTCGCTGTCCTTAGGGGTATTTTTCCAGCATGCACAAAGTTGGATCCACAAAAAGTTCGATTCAACATAGCAGCAAGAATCGAGCACAAAGGTCTTCCAATGATCTTCCAAATAGTCTTCAATAAAAGTCTTCAACAATGAGAGCATCAACAACATAGGGCATACATCCCTTTTCTCCAAGCATGGAGTAAAATTATATCATCAATCAACATCCCCACTAAAGGTCACGTAACCTCCTTTTATAGAATTAAGGGGAGCAACATCCAATGACCGAACCTTTCCCTTTTGAAGGGAAAACATAAACTTTCATTATAATAAAATATTTAATAAACTAAGACTATGTGCACTTTATTATTTTTAATTAAATAATAAAAGCAACTATCATATGTGCACATTTAAACTAACTTAGAGAGCGCTCCTTGTAGCACAAGGCATGCAAAGGGGTTACAAAATAGATAACAGACATCTTAGGACCATCTTCAAGCTCAATCCTCAAATCCACGAGAAGAGAGAATGGGTTGAGGCTCTTCAAGTCTTCAATTTCAACAATGTCCCAAGAACGGCACATTATATCTTGTTTGCCTCCATGTAGATTTTATCAATCCATGTGATTTTCCCAATCTTTTACAACATTAGATTTAGGGAGTGTATTGCACATGGGGTCCAAAATATGTTCTCATACCTTCCCTCTACTATCAACTCTATTGCCTTGCAATTTTTACATTGTCCGTGATGACTTGAACAACGTTTTGATGGCCCACACTGACTCAATAGCCTCAATTAGAATGTTTGCAATGAACTGACCATCTTTAATTTCCCCCTCATAATCATCTTTAATTTCCCCCTCACAATTATCTTTTATTTCCCCCTCACAATCATCTTTAATTTCCCCCTCACAATTATCTTTTATTTTCCCCCCATAATAATTTGCCTAACAACCTTCAGAAACATGCCTCTTTAGGGCTTACTACAATAATGTTGATAAGAGGTCTGTTTCGGGAGTCTTTCCATCCATCTGATATAATAAACACTCCTGAATCCTTCCAGGAATTTCTAATCGGCTGTAAAGATGTTTGTATGTGTTCCACTTCTTTTGTTAAAAGAGATGTGCGAACCTTATTATAATTAGGGCTTGTATACCCTTGTGGTTCGTCGTTAATGGCTCTCACCATCCACTACCAATATGGTGACCTCAACACATTAAATAAACACACCGAACATGCATAAACACACCAAACCACCAATTCATCTACAATTTCTCTCTTCTCCATATGGAATGCTTTTTTTAGGGGTCCTTTTGTTCTCTTTCTTGATGTGGTATCCTCATCCAAAGAAATTTCAACTAAAATAGTTCCAGTATGACTATCAATTGAACGATGGAATGATGGTGGTGTTGGTGGTTTTTCCATAGCCCTCTGTTGCAAGAAATAGTTTTAGAGCGAGTTCTTGCAATTTCAAAGTTAGCCTCCTATTGCTATATTAAGTACATAGGTATTTTACTCTTCTCCACCTTGTTACATGCTCTAATGCCCGTCCCCGTTACTGCAGTTAAATGAGCTTTCGAATGGGTATATGAGGACTTAAATGTGCCACAATGAGGGCACGTCCAAACATGAACACCACAATCAGCAATGAGTTCTAGCACTTCCACATGCCTCCATAAAGGAGAATGGTGATCCATTTTCACTATCAAGCCACTGTAAAACTTCCTTGTGTTCCTCCCTCATTGCTTACTTTCCCATGCCCCCTGAAGCTAAACTAGATGCCATGATTACAACTATTTAATTTTAATTTAATCTACAATGAGAGATATTTTTTAAAACATTGCTAAATAATTATGCCGATAGGTGTTTACACCATAGTTCGCATACTCGTATTCGACGAATACTCGGCAGATCCAAAAAAAATTGACTCGGCTAAAACTCGGCAAGACTCGGCGAATACTCAGGAATACTCGACAACTTAAAAAATATGCAAATTTCTTTTAAAAACTTAAATTTTAAGCAAAATATAATTACAAAACGTATCAAATGAGTCCATCAAAAGTTGGAGAAGTGCTTTCTATTAGATTTGACTACAAATACAATACAAAATCGCATCATCATGCGAATACAACAACTAGTTCATAAGTAATATGAATTTATGATGATTGTCATTGAAAAATATCATCATAAATTTCAGATCTATGCAAGTTACAATATACAATAAGTTACATTTTCCTCTTCCCCAATCTAGAGAAATATTTGGGAGAGGGTCTAGTGCCTACTAGTCCCCACACTTGGCTGCATCTCCTCGTTCCTCTTAGAAGGCTGCGACTCTGCTTCCAACCTGGTAGTAGATGGTGGTGGCTCCGTTGCTGCATGTTGGAGATCACCTCTAAAGATGTCATCCAATCAAATATCTCCCGCTAGTGCTTCTCCCTCTATAGCTTCCCTCGCAAAAGAAACAACCTCATCCTCTGTGAATGTAGGGATTTCTTCTTCTTGCCCAGTCCACTCGTTGTATGGATCTATCTCATCCAAATCAATAAGCTCCTCTGATGTGGCCTCCACTTTTCTTGTTCGAAGCCGAAGATCGTATTGCATAAAAACCAAGTTATTGAGCCATTTTTGAGTCAACTTATTATGCTTTGAAATGTCCCTCCTAAAATAACCATGGTGAAGACCCTTGGCCTATTTTGTCCACCCGACAACCAAAGGGGAACATAAGGGTGACGTAAGTTATCTATTATTATTATAAAGCGTTATTAATAAAATAAAATTATGCAAGCACTTATAATAATATTAGTAATTTAATAGTATGTCAAGACCAAGTCATAAAGGGGTGCTAACACATTTTAATGTTCATAGGGGAGAAATGCGACTTGGGTTACCATGTAAAGGGGAACTTCGAATTATTAAAAGGGCTTTTATATTTTTTATATGCCCCATGAGAAAATGCGACTTGGTCTAGGAAGACCTTAGGGGAGCAAATGATGTTAAAAAAATGTTGCATGGTGATTGGATGGTTTGGGAGGTGTTCTTTGGGTCACATCTTTCCTTTAAGGTGCAAATCGACTTGTCTTGGGCTTCATTCTACCATTTCACATTTTCTATCTTGTGCATGAGAGCTTGGAGCTGTTGCCTGCAATTTTTTGGGGACGAAAACCCTCAGAAAATCAGGTTTAGGGAGAACGAAAACTCTTCCTAAAATCACTATTTTGTTGGAGAAAATTCAGAAATTAAAATTAGGTTTTGGGAGCCATTATTCTTCAGCTGGAGTGATCCATTTTGGGACTATTTGCAGGGTTTTGAGGAACAAAAAATATTATATTTTAAATCAGATTTGTAAGGAGCATTTCCAAAAATTTATTTAGTGTTTTTTGGAGTATTTTGTGGGGTTTCAAACCCTTATTCTGCTGCTGCGATATCCAAGTTAGATCTGAAATATTTTGTGAATGCAACCAATTTTTGGGACTCCCATTTTGGTACTTATTTATGCCATTGTTCTTTATCAATATATTTCTATTGCAAAAATACAAAATTAAAATTATTTTGCTTGGGTCGTGGTGTTTATATCTACTTGCGCAAGTCGCATTTCCTAGTTATATTTTTATTACAACATATATATTTCAGATTTGGGTCCCACTTTCAGCTGGGTATTAGATCTTTTCATTGTTCTTTCCATTGGGTCCATTCGGGGATATTATACTCTTCTTCATGTGAATGGCCTCAAAGAAACTCCAATTGCGTTCACATCTAGAAGCGCTACAAGGTTGAGATAGAATTCTGAGGGCTAGCTTTTGAAGATGCGGGGTATTTCCTCCCCAATCCTCCCTCTAAGAACCTACAAACAAGATAATCAAAAGTTTATTAGTAATTAATAAAATCAAATCTGTAACTAATATGTAACTTAGTAAACATTCTAATTTTTATTACCTTGTGTCTGCATTGTTCTCCCTTGAATCGCTAATCCTAAAGAAAAGAGCCTCCCTCTAGCATATTTGTAATTTTGCGGCTCTAAAATAATGAGGTTCCTCGTCTCAACATCTGCTATCATCCTCTCAATACATGTTGAAAGGCCCTCCATAACCTCTCCGTTTACATCTTTGAAGCCGCCAGAGAAGAAAAACTTGGGGTTGAGGTAGTACTCTGCTGCATGAATAGGTTGGTGGAGTTGATTGTTCCACCTCCAATCAATAATCTCTCAAAAGGAACCATATTTGGCAATATCCCGCTTATAATAGTTTAGGATAGACTCTTTGGCCCTATCCATGGCCTCATAAGTGTACCTCATAGGATTTTGCTCCCCATCAACCAAAAACAAAACCCTCACAACGGCTCTGACACGTACACACAAATTAAAATGTAAGGTTACAAACTTACAAATAAAGTAAAAATGTAAATAACAATATATTCATAATTTAACAAATTAAAATAAAGGAATCAACTTGAAATATAAATTGAAGTTTGAAATTACCTTGATGATCTTTATAGCTCTCTTTGCAAAGATACTATCAAAAACTATCTTTGCAATCCTCTCTCCATCAGCTTTCTTTGAATATTGTGAGTCTAACCATGCTTGACTCACAAATGTTTGCTTCAATGATGTCAACAAATTATAAATATTTTTTAATGTCAAGAAATTAGTTGCAAACCTTGTGACACCGGCTCGAACAAGCTCTTTTCCCCTTTGTGTGTTTTCTCATCAAGCTTAGAACCCAAGGATGATTATATATGTACTTTGTTATGTTTCTTGCATCTTCTACAACTGGCCTCACCCAATCAATTTTGCCTATGTCCTCCAAAAGAAAGTCAAGGCAATGAGCCGCACAAGGAGTACAAAAGAGTGATAGATTCTCTCATGCACTAGTCTCCCAGCCGCCACATATGTTGTTGTATTGTTTGTGACAACTTGCACAACATTCTGTATACCCATCTCTAATACAATCGTTTCCAAAATAACATTCAAATTCTCTATATTTTTTACTATGTTAGAGACATCAATAAACTTTAAAAACACCATTTCACCATTTGAAACCGCTAAAAAATTAATGAGGGTGCAGTTCCTTCCATCCATCCACACATCTAAAAGAATAGTGCATCCTTATTTGTGTCATTGTTTTTTTTTATCTTCTAGAATTGTAGTGGCATCTGCAACTACACCCTGTAGCAATTTTCCACTCAAATCTTTTGGAGAGGGTGCTTTATACCCTTTCCCTGCAACTGTTAATGTTGTCACCAAGTATTCCCAATACGGGTTCTTTGTCACATTAAATGGAAGGTTGTTGTAGTACCAAAAATTTGCACATGTTTTATCCGCTTCCTCGCGTATATCCTTGTTCCAGGATGTACCTTGCAATGAATATTGTGCTCCAAGTATGTTCCTTGGCACAAAAAAACCATGTATGCCTTTGCTCGAACTCGTTGAAGAGTCTCTTTCGGTTCGTATGCGTGGACCATGAGTAAAGCCCACAATTGTTGCCGCATCATCCTCTAAATCCTCTACCATTGAAGCCCCAAGCCTAACAGTTTGTGCTATGGTTGCATGCACCCTTTCCCTCTCTAGTTTTTTATCCTCTAGCTCTGTCAACTTTGCTTTCATCTCTTGTTTTACCTCTTCCGTAACATTGGGGCAAACCACAACATCCCGACAAACAATACATGCAAGGTGATACTTCAGACGATCGATGTCTCTAGAAAGTGTTTTTCACAGAAATTGCAAACAAATGTTCCATTAACTACTCCATGTACACCATACTTCCAAGCCAGGGTACAGGCATTCGCAGGAATGGTTTCTACTAGTGATGTTGACCCAGATGTTAAACTTGATGCCGAGCGTGATGCCATTGTTAAGCTTTAATCTCCAACGCAACACACATTTAAAACATTTTAAAAATGTAAGCTTAATTAAATTTAAAAATCGTGCTTGAATAACCATATTTCACCGTAATTTAATAAAATAACATACTTACGGTTGCAAATGAGTATTAAATTTTTTAAATGATTTGTAATCACATTGAACGCATTTAAAATTACAAAACATATTCGATAAATCAATTACAACACGCATATAAGATAAGATAAGATAATTTTATTAATGTCCAACAAATGACCACGATAGTAGGTCAATGGGATTGTATAGTACATTGCAAGAGGTGCCAACACGGAGGTCCGAAGGGGTCACCCAAACAATAAAAGAAGAGAAAATAAGAAAGAGGAAAGAAGAAGGAGAAGCAAAGGCCACTGTGACGAAAATAGTGCAGATGGATGGAGCCGAAAAGGAGGGCAGGAGAATCCCGCCATTGACCCTGCCACCTAACATTCGAGGTTGTAATGTCCCCTTGTGGGATATTAATTAATTATTATTAATTTACTCGCAAAAGAAACAAACTTAGAAGAGAAACCCTTCTAGGTTCACCTCGATTAACCCAGTGTCGGCTTTAATACAACCCAAATAGAGTTGGAGTGAGCCAAGGTAAGGGTTTAGATGGGCTATCTAGTTGGAATTTACACTCCTTTAACCAATAAACTTTGCAGAAGTAAAATAACAAATTATATCTGCTGAAATTGACTGAAAACTTTGAAAATTAATAACTCCCACAATATTAACTCTTTTAGCTTGAAAGATAAAATGCAGTAGAAAGATAAAATTATGAGCTTTTAAATGCAACCAACATCAGAATTGTCCACCCACTGAAACCCACTCAAAACAGCCTCCGAATTTACAGTTCAAGTCGCTGGGGTTAGGGAAAAATATGCAAAATAATTCCAACAGTTTTCCTTCACTCTAAAACTCAATAAATGCAGTTTTCAGATCTGTAATCAATAGATCTATAACAACATATTTAATAACACTTCAAACCCCTCCAAAACTCTGTTAAAACATGCCTAGGTAAGTCAATTTGTATTAAATAAATTCCAGCAGTGTAAGTAAACCAAACTAGCATGAAAATGGCCACAATATGCCCCAATTAGAAGCATAAAAAAAATCAGAATGTGACCTCCATATACAACCTCATAAAACCATACCAAAATGCTTCATACCAAGTCGATTTGAGCTTACAAAAATTCTGGAAATGAACAAGTATTTGGGCACAAAAACACCTCCAAACCAGCTTTAAAATTGCTCTAGGCAAGTTGATTTCATCAAGGAAAAAACCAACATATAATAAATGATATTTACCATAAATCACACTCTAAACTCTCTTAAAGCAAGCTTATGTCCTCTCCCAAAAATGGCGACTTACATATATAGAGAAATGATTGCAAAAACTTATTAATTCAAGCTCAAATGGGCACACACACTTCACAAATGGGTGGTGTTGATGAACACTTTTTTTTATTTTATCATAAGTGGGCAGACATCCCTTCTTCAAGCATGAAGATACGTTTAATAAACCGTCAACATGCGAAAAAGAAGTATCCACATCCTCTTTTATATCTTTTGCCTTTGCACATCCTCCAAAGTTTTTCTCCATCTTCCGCACTATAATCTAGGAGGGAATCTTATTTTAAAAATGCTTGAAAGTCACACTCAACAAATATTAAATGCATAGGGATTTTAAATTAAAAAGGGGCCCATATGGATCGACCCATGTCTAGAAGAAATCATTTTATTTTAAATATCCAACATTAAATAATCCCTTACAAAAATGTGACTTGCTTAGTCACTTAATTCACCTTTAAAATATAAATTTATTATCCCAAGGTGAAATCAAATTTCTCCTTTATTTTTGATTTGCACATTAAAAATATATTTTATTTTAATTTTACTTGTGCAAATCGATTCTCTTCTTTTTAATTTTTAATTAAAAAGTGGGACATTACCAGCAAAGAGACCCGAAGGGGTCACCCAAACAATAAAAGAAGAGAAAATAAGAGAGAAGAAAGAAGGAGAAGCAAAGGCCACTATGACCAAAATAGTGCAGATGGATGGAATCGAAGAGGAGGGGGGGAGAATCCCACCATTGACCCTGCCACCTAACATCCGAGGCCGACTGAAAGTAGCTAGCAATATGTTTGTCTTGTAGCTGAAGCTGTGAGAAGACAGGAATGCCAGTGTACGGAAGGACAAAGAAGACGAGCTCTCTGCATTCTTTTGATCGGACGCAGTCTCTGAGAGAGGGCCCCAAACCTAGTGTGATCGTGAATTCCTTTGGACTGGGAGGTAGCCCCCCGGGTCCAGATGGATCTGGTTTGGGAATCCGGACTAGTGTCAAGGTGCCGCTTGGTGCCCCTCACTGAGGAGAGCACCGAAAAGAATGAAGTAATCTCTAGAGTAGCAGCCTATCTAGAAGGAGACTGAAGGGTCTCATTCCGGAGCCTGAGTGCCTCCTGAAGGTAGAGAGCAAGACACTGCTGATCATAGTACTTGAAGAAAGCTGCAAAAGACGGATGCTTCCAGAATAAACAATGGAATGAATTGGCCTGGAGAAATGTGAAGTGCATGTAACCAATGTTGGGAGATATACACAGGCCGACTGGTAAGCTCGTCTGCGATCTCAAGAAAATGTGCAGCATAGAAAGCCATCTTAGAATGAAGCCCATCCGAGGGACTGGTCCAAGTATGCGAGATGAACTGCCTGTAAATGTCTTCTCTTATAATTTTGTGCAGATCCTGCTTACTCGGAAGGAGGTGGGTGGGGGCATGTAGGTAGTATCTGTAAGGTGGGAGACGTTCCATCTAAATCCCGAGAGAGCCGATAAGACGTGAGACTCCTGCATACCAACAGCAGGAGCGACCACTATGGTCAAAAAGAGCAATAGCCTCGGAGGAACGGTAGGCGAGGTAGAAATATTTATCCCTGCCTGCGGAAAAGTCTGAAAGCCCCCGGATGCTATGCAAAAGTGATACCAAGCCAAATATAGTCTCCAATCTAAAGGGATGAGCCCCAAACTCGGCCAATATGATATTATGTGGAACAGTCTCTCTCGGATGATGCGTCTGAGCTTGAGGATCTAGACCCGCTCAACTGTAGCCCAATCAAAGTCAAGCAAGGATGGTCCCCAAACTTCAAAACCATAAAGGATCGTGGGGTGCACAAGAGAATCCGAGAGAGAGATCTTCGACAAGATATCCTGAAAGTGGTGGCGGAAGCACTATCTCTCCAAGATTGCCAAGGAGCCATAACCCTTGTTGACGTAGGGCTGAAGGGTAGGCCGAAGACTGAAGCGGGGCCCAGTAAATAAAAATCCCAGATAAGTATAGGAGATGGTGATCTCAATCTACTCCCCTCTGTAGAAGAAATGGAAGTCCGAAGTCTTCAACCCATTGAAGATCACGACCTTGGTTTTACAAAGGTTAACTGACAACTGTCTATGGTTGTGAAAGAGGGCTAAGACGTCCAACCCTCTCTGCTGTCCCTCCTCGGAAGAAGCAAGGAGGACTACATCATCTGCAAAAAGGAGGATGTATATCAACACTCAGTGAAGAAGACAACCATCCCCTTCTTGGATATGGTCCCTAAGAAAGTCTTTCAACTCATCGATGTAGATACCGAACAATGTAAGTGAGAGGAGGCAGCCTTGTTTAATCCCGATGGCACTCCTAATGAAATTGGAAAAACCGGCAGCAATATGAAGGCTGCCCAGAACATCCTTGTACAAGCGCATAATGGCAGCAAGAAGGGTTTCATAAATACCGATTTCTCCGAGTCTGTGGAAAAGAGCTTCCCGTGGCACATAATCAAAGGCTTTTCGAAAATCAACGAAGCAGCATAAGACCTTAGAGGATCGATGGCGAGCCTCCTCAACGATGGCCTGAAGGGTGAGGATGTGATCGACGGTCTGGTAAGCAGGCCGAAACCCTGCCTGCCTCTTGGCTCTGCAATGGTGCTACTCTAGAAACTTGGAAAGCTGCATGTGGAGAATCGTGGCATATAGCTTGGAGAACGTGTGGCCAACCATGATTGACCTGTAGTTATTCGGGTCAAAAGTGGGACCCGACTTGTAGATGGGATGAATGATATGATTGGACCAAGACTTCAAAAATCCTGTACAAACCACCTGATTGAAGAGATCAACAAAGTAGTTGTTTAGAGTGTATAAGCCGTGCTTGAAGAATTCCGCCTAGAAGCCCTCCTCATCAACTGCCCTGTTGCTATTCATGGCTAAAATGGCTTTCTTCACATTCATGTAAGTAAAGATATGGCAGGTAGGGGGAGGGAAAACTACGTGTATCTGGGGCTGGCTAGGAATATCATAAAGGGTGGAAGTATGAGTGAACATGGAGGTGAAAAATAGGTCTTGGGGTAAGGAGGAATGACGAGTTAGAATGGTATGCCAAAAAGGTTTAGGGGAGTGCATAAGGGAGGCACAAAACTCAAAGTGGCGACTAGAGATAAAGGTGCGTTTTTTGTGGTGAAGGAGATGATAGTAGTTAGATTTGAGAGATGGGAAGGAGGGGAGGGCATGTGTGAAGGAAAAGTGAAGCTAACGGTGAAGGGCTTTGTAGTCTTCATCATACCACTAGTTCATAGGGCAAGTTCTCTTGGCAGGGAGGGTGGGGGTGGTGTGGGGGATGGAGTGCAGAGTAACGTCACAAATGGTGGAGGAAAGGGTATCGAACATCCGATTAGAGGGGAGTGAGGCAAATTTGGGTGGAGGGGGAAGAAGCTGGCAAAGATGAAAAGAGAAGCTTCCTAGATCACCCTAGTCAAACTTCCAGATGGTACGAGAAGGGGCATGGGGAGAGGTCAGGGATTGGGGGGTAACCTACAAGGAGAAGGAAAGGGTCGCATGATCAGCAAGGGGAATGGGGGAGACATACAGATGGTGAATATAGGGAATCACATTGTGGGTAGTCATGACGTAAAAAAAAACCATACCTCCGGCTGCAAATGACTATTAAAAAATTAAAAGCATTCGTTTTTACATTACATGTATTTAGAATTACAATATGAATATATAAAACTTAAATAATATATACCATATTTGCAAAGACTTGAAAGAATTTAAAAAAAAATCTTACCTCCAAATGCAATTCTCCAAATTTTCTCTTCGAATTCACTCAAAAACCCGTTCAACACATGTAATGCAAGCTCAAATGGCTGTGTGAATGAAAATGAAGTGCTTTACGGCCTTATAAAGGGAAAAACCCGAGTTTTTTTAGTGTAAAAACCGTGTTTACGTGTACAATCAACGTGGGCGATTATTTGGCTCAGACTCATTGAGTTTTGGCGAGTACTCACCGAGTCTTCGTGGCGAGTACTTGCCAAAACTCGTCGAGCTCTAGTGGCGAGTATTCGTCATTTTTCTTTGGCGAGTACTCGCCAACTCGACGAGTCTTCTAACTATGGTTTACATTGTGGGACTCAATTACCTGCAGTACGTTAATTGACGGTTTTGATTTCAATTATACATAAGGACGACCATCTGGTCAATCTAAACCCTTCGATTAAGCCGTGCCGAGGTAGTTGGACAGTGAGGTATATTGTTTTTGATGTTCACATGAAATTTGTTATGTGTAGGATGTCCTGGGCGGTGCTCTTCAGTAGGTTATGTGACGATACAACTGTAGACGGGATGGGTGGCTTACGAAGGAGGTGAAAGAGGAGCTGCACCACTCGAGGACTGGTTTTTATCTTGGCTTAAAAGTCTCTCATTTTAATTCATCGGTTTGTCCATTAAAAAAACAGATCCATCGTCGATTTTGACAAACCCCTGTATTCCTGTTTTTTATAAAAATACTTTTTTTTTCGGGGTTTGCTTTGTGTGCTTTTTTTTATTTCCACTCTGAAAGATGCAGAGGTTTGTATGTTATTAGAGATGTAGCTCCATTATAGTCCATGCCAGCACATAAGATGATACTTCTCCATAAAAACAGATCCATTGTCGATTTTGACAAACCCCTGTATTCCTATTTTTTATAAAAATACTCTGTTTTTTGGGTTTGCTTTGTGCTCTTTTTTTTATGTCTGCTCTGAAAGATGCAGAGGTTTGTATGTTATTAGAGACATAGCTCCATTATAGTCCATGTCAGCACATAAGATGGTACTTCTCCATAAAAACAATTGTTGGAAATGGAATGAACACGGCAAAGAAGACGGCTCCACTTTCATGGACACTGGTTTGCAAAAATAATGTAAAACTCAAAATAATACTACTACTACCTATAATAATATCGGTTACAATATTACTTAGACATCCGCACACAATTACTAGGGTAGGAGTTTTCTTTCTATGAGTGTGTCCTTCACATGCATTACTTAGACCTCAACACACAATACCGGTATATATAGTGACAAAAAAATATGAACCCATACATATACATAGGTCTTTAACTGTTTCCCCTATTGTGACCATGTGTTGTGTAGAGCCCTCTTTTGTTCTATTTGGTTTAATCTAGGGTTTTATTTTTTTGTGTTTCTTTTGTTGGTTTCTTTGTGGCCATGGGCATAACATAGATGAACAAACGAACAAAGAATTTGACGAAACATAATGTTGTCGAGGTTTGGTTTCAAGTATTTTCACTAGCTTTGCGGAATGGAGGAGACACAAGAAGCTTGCCATTTTCACTAAGCAAGGCAAGAAATTTGTATATAACACACACGGAGATAAATACAAATCAGAGATTTGTATTTTACTTTCTATTTCTTAAAAAGTAATTGATTTGTTTGCAGTTGAAGGGTTTATACATTCGTTCTATAATATTTTAAATCACTTTAAGGGGCTTAGTAGTGTATGAAGAATCAAGGGTGTATAAAACTCTCATGTAACTCACTTGTGTTTGTTCTTGCACATGGCTTAAATGTTTAGGGCTTTAATAAAATCATGAATTTGGGGTTTTACATTACGAGCTTTCATAGTTATAGAGTTTTTAAAGAATTGAGGGTTTATAAATTTGTTCTGCACCTCCACTTTAATTTTTGCATGTAGCTTTTGGATTTTAACGTTGTTCTTTTTGGACTTTCAAATTGTTCATTGGGAAATTAAAGATGAAGATATTTATAAAAAACCGAGGATTTTTTTTTAAAAACTAAAATACAAAGAGTTTACTAAAAAATTATCTTGGATTTAGCATAAATATTTTAAACTAAAATCCTATGACAAACTTAGTTACTATTTATAGATGACTGAATGAACTATTGATGCGTGTATGAAAAGCACATTAGAATGTAAAGGTTTTTAATTTAAAATTTAGGTAGTTTGGAAGCTTGTAATTCAGATTTTATTGGTTCTGAGTTTTTACTTGTAGCATTTTATGAATGTAAGTCACTTGGGACAGAAAAACTGGAAAATCTTAAAAAAAGAAGCAAGAAAACACACAAAATCTTCTCATACTCTAAATTCACATTGTAGAATGGTCTACATTCCTCTTTATTTTAATGTTTGTAGTTAATGGATCTCTTTGGATTAGTGAAGGGTTAAGTCAAGTGGCTTGAGGGTTTTTTTAAAGCTATATTTCTCTTATTTATTGTTCTTTTTTACTGTGCAATTTCTCAACAATGGTCTCCCAAATGCACACACCACTTCCCCCCCACCCCCCCCCCAACCCAAAAAAAAAATCATTGGATGGATTGGAAGATGCTTTTTACATGTTTAGATCTTCCCATTTTTACTTGGAATGGTGAAATGTGACCTTGTGTACCCATAGAATATTTTAGATCTTGACATCATCAATAGTACTTTCTCTATGAATTTTTTAATCATTTAGGTTACTATTTCACATTTTAAGCATTAGCATTGTGGTCCCAAACTGCACTAGAGATCAGTTAAAGCCACCTATAGTGCCCATGCCACTTTCAAATAATTCTAATGTTTAATATATTTAACTCAACAGATAATAGACAAATAGTCAAAAGTTTTCACTTGTGACAACAATGGTCATAAATTGAACAAGCTTTATAAACCACCAACCTAATAACATAGAATATTTAAGGAGTGAAACTATCCTACACCTTATTTTTGTTGTATTTACACCAAATTATAATGTTTAGGGATTTTCTTGGGGATGCCCGAATGGAATCACAGTTTTGGGTTTTACTTTAAGATTGTTCATAGGTTTGGAGTTTTACATAATTAATTTATTATAAATTAATTCTGCACTTTTAATTTATTTTTGCACAAAGCTTTAGATTTTAATTTTTTTCCTTTGGGGATTTGAATTGTTCGTATCAAAATCAAATACGAAGGTGAAAAAAAAGAGGGTTCATTTAAAATATAAAATACATATATTGTCCTATATAGCATAGAAATATTTAAATCAATTCCCACGCTCAACTGCTCTGCAGAAAAATTTAGACTGTCATGTTTGTAAAAAATTAGTTAGCTTGTGACATAATATGGACATTTGATTCATCTTACCTTTTTTTATGACAAAATGAACTACTGATTTGTGTATATAAGTACCTAAAGATTTTTTAAATAATCATCGAGCTTCAACTTCAAGGCTTAAGGGCTTTGTGTTTAGACTGTCATGTTGCAAAAAAATTAGTTAGCTTGTGACATAATATGGACATTTGAGTTATCTTACCTTTTTTTATGACAAAATGAACTACTGATTTGTGTATATAAGTACCTAAAGGTTTTTTAAATAATCATCGAGCTTCAACTTCAAGGCTTAAGGGTTCTGTGTTTTTACTTTTTTTTTAACCTAAGAAACTTGATACAAGAAACAACTTGAAAAAGCTAAAAAAATTAAGAAGCGAGAAAACCCACAAATGTACTCGTGCTCTTTACCACATTGTGTATGATTATTAGATATTTAATATGTTTTTTTCCCATGTCCTCTCTTTCTGCTTTATCCGCTCTTTGTTTTTTTGGTAATTTTTTTGTTGCTTTGTTATTCCTTTGCTTGATACTTCCCCAAAACAATCCACATTCCTCCTTATTTTATTTTTTTGTAGTTGATGGGATCTTGCCGGAATAGTCGACCTAATCTACATTCCTCTTGATTTTAATTTTTTTATAGGTTGATGGGATCTTGCCGGACTAGTTGACATTTGGGTCAAGTGTCTTGAGGGTTTACTTTAAGCTATAAGTTTTTTATTTTTTCTCTTTAATTGTGCAACACAATGGATGGCATGGAGGATTCTTCCTACATGTTCCTATGTTCCCATTTCTACAAGTAATGGTGAAATGTGACCTCATGAACCCATAGAATAATTCACATTCTAACACGCATACAAATTTACCATTGTCACCTCTTCTTTCTCTATCTTTCTCTATTGTTTGGGCTACTATTTCACATTTGAAGAATAATAGAATCATTCACTTATTTGAAGAAAATAGATGGAAGAGGAGCTTCTGCTGTAACAGTGCATTGTGAGATATCCTATGTATGTTGTTTACTAACAGAACCTTTATTTCTCCTAGTGCTTTTTACTAATCTGCCTACCTATTTACCATCTTGCTTTTTCTTATTTAACATTCAAAAATTGAAAGGAGTCATTTTAGTGAGTTTATTATAGTTGTGTAAAGAATGTTCCACCATCTTTTCAATGCAACTTCCCAACACTGACTTCCACCCATCATTCTCTACTGCCTATCGGCGTACCCATTGCACACTTTTGGTGCAATTGCTAGTTTAATAAACAATTAAAAACAACAAATACAAATTATACAATTAAACAGTTAAACCCATGTCGATCTCTAATTCTGATCACCAAATTCGCTGTAAATGGTGTGAGGTGAGAGCATACATAGAGTGTAGACGTTTAACAAAATAGAAGTTAAATACTAAACTTTAAATACAAAAAAATTAATTAATATTTTAAAAAACGTAAAATAAATAAAAAATTAAATAGATCATGATCATTAGATCACATACTAGTTTGATTTTACATAAAAAATAAAAATAAAACAATGGATGCATGAAAAATACCTAAAATTGATCCTCGTTGTTTGTTGGCTTGTAGTTGATATTTCTCTCTCTCTCTCTCTCTTCAAGCCCTCTCTCTTTCCTTCAACCTCTCTCTCTTTCTTTCAAGTTCTCTCTCTCCTTTAAGCTCCCTCTCTCTCCTTCAAGCTCAGAATTAGCAAAATGCCAAAATATGAGTGTGTGAATTAATAAGAGGGGTTGGGTTTATAAATATGTTTTTGGGGGTGTATTTTAGTGTGAATTAGGGTTAGGTTGTGTTTTGTTGAAGTAGTTTTTTTTAATGATTTTAAGTTAAAAGTGGTGGACTTTTTACAGCGGGTACATACCCGCAGGGCTTGGATACATCCCGGGGCTTGAGGGTACGTACTAAGCCTGGTCCGGGGGAGACTCCTAGGGCGTTTTTGGGCAATCTAGTTAATACAAAGAATCATCTTTCCTAATAATTCTTTCATGAATGTAACCAATCTCTCTAGTTGGGAAATTAATAGGGGCATATGCGAGGATAGAGCCTCTAATACCTGATAGTAACGTAAAGCCTCTAATACCTGCACTAGTACATTAGAATGAATATTCTCAATGTTGCTAAATCCTCACCTTATAGTATTCTTAGGGTTTGATGTTGAAAAGCACAATCACTGGGGCTGAATCGGTGAGCAATAAAACTTTTCATCCACTTAAACAATTTTATCCATTTATCATTCAACTAACCATTAAGCATGCATTCACAAGAACATAACTATAGAAGAGCAAATGAAAGCACATCAACACAAGATGTAAGTGGGAAACCCTCAAGGGGAAGAAATCCCATTGAAACACAACTTTATTATAGCAATGAATCAAATTTAGTTGAGCACCAACTCAACAATGAGCACCAACCTCTAGGTTTAGTGAGGCACCAACCCCACAAGGAGCACCAACCCCTAGTTTTAGTAGAGCACCAACCTTATACGTAAGCACCAATCCCCTAGATGACTCAGCACCAACCAAAGCCACCTGATATGTTTGTCACCTCTGAAATGTTGCACCGACAATTGATGATAACACAATGAAGCTCACTTTCCTTCCTCCTTCAAATTTGTTCTCTAGGTCAACTCACTCATGGGCTTCTTCACCAAGTTGATTAGGTCCAATGACCTATCTTTCCAACATCTGATCACTCTCTAGAACATATCCACACACTCTTTTCCCTCTTTTTGATGGTCACAAAGACCCTTTACACCTTCTCTTCCTTCTAGCTCACACTTTTCATCCTCTCTCACAACTAGCTCAAATGAGCCTTATGACTTTGCTTTTATAGTTGACTCAAGAACCTAATACATCTAGGTCAGCCATCATATGGAAAATTACATTATAACAACATAAAAACATAACCATAACACCATACATAGGACCATATTGGTCGGCAACACCATCTTGATACCATGTAATCCTCCATTGGAACTCAAGAGGCCCTAAAGCACTCAACAAGCCTACTCGCCAATATAGAATGTTCTAGAGAAAAACCATCTTCACCAAAACTTGGAACACACTTAGACATGTTGTTTAAGACCACTAACAACCTTGAGCAAGCTCTAACACTTGTGCACTATTATCTCACCTCATGAAGCCACTTGATAGCAAGGACAACTAGCATGCCCCAAAACTAGTCTTAAAAAATGAAGCTCAAACCCCACTCAAATGACCTCATCCATGCAAGTGTAATATATCAATGGAAATATTTTGATCTCAGGGTCATCACCGAATGCATCGAAAACCATAAATCATACTGTAGCACCATAAAAAAGCTTTTGCAACTAGGTCACCTGAAACTACCCCAAAATTGCCCCAAAACCAGTCATGCAAGAATGACTTCAACAAACCTCCTAAGGGCTCAAAATTGATCTAAAACCACTCCAGACATGAAGTATAGCTCCCATACTTCTTACATAACCAATTCAGTCACTTGGTCCAATGCACAACTTGAGGAGCAATATCAAATTCTTCAGAAACTTGCCTTTTTAAGTGGAGTCCACATATTGTCTAAACCTTTAACTTACACCTGGAGGAAAGCTGGAGGCGTCCCTCTACAACCTCCAATAATCAAACTTACACAAACAATCCATTTTGGGCCACTACCAACAAGATATCTCCCATCGCTTTTGAACTAGGGTTTTAGGGGGGGTCTAAAACCTATTTAGCTTCTTAATGATTGTTTATAAAGCTCTACCTCTTAAACGCTCAAACTAATGCGTGGAATGACATCTCAGGACCATTTCTAACTACCATGAAGATCCCGAACCACCATGCAGAGTTTACACGTGCTAACGAGCATCAAACCGTCCAAATCAACCTTGAAATCTCACTTCTAGAAACTTGGTAGGAGTAAAAAAAACAACTTGCAAAATCAACAACATTAGGCCCTAAAATTTGGACCACACCTCCATATCAACATGCCAACACATCTCTAATACTCATCTTTGCTTACATGCATCAGAAATGATGACTCCAATTCATTAGGGCATGCTTTCTCAAGGATTAGATCTAGGAAAAAACCTAAAACCATAGTTACCTAAGACTCCGAGATGGGGGGATGGCAAAAAATTTCAAAATTTTGGGGACGGCGGGGAGACGGCTGATTAAAAAATATATAAATATTTAAAATAAAAAGATATAGTGACTAAATTATATAAATAAGTTGAAATAAAACCATTTGAGATTTAAATAAGGTGAAACTTGAACTCATAAACATCAAATACATTCCTATAATAGTCTAATATCAATATGTTAATGTCATAAATTGAAAATTCATAATACATATTTGAATTTTGATTCTTGAATATGCTAAATTTGAAATTTCAAATATATTAATATTTAATATTACAAAATATAAAAATAAAACCATTCTAAAATACAATTGATCAAGGGACAATAGCTAATATTCATATCATTAATCTCATAGCCAAATACACCAACAATTGTCTATTGTCAATATTACAAAAAAAGAGGACAACTACAAGTATCAGCCTAAAAATCAGAATCTCCATCTGAAGCAATATCCATGAACTTCTCCTCGTTGGTACTAGCATCCTCATCATTAAAGGTAAGCCCAATCAATCCTCGCTGCACAGTGTTGTCCTCTTCAACTTACCTCGGCTCCTTGGGATCTACATCCCACCGTAATGCTGGAGTTTGTTTGTACTCAGGTGTCTTGCGATCTATAAGATGCAAAGCACTGTGTACAGTTACAAGCTTCTCTGCTCTCACAGAGGTAAACCTATTCCTCTTAACAGAGTGTATCCAACCATACGTAGACCAGTTCTTCTTAGAGGCAGAGGAGCTAGAAACCTGGGAAAGGTGGCGAATGGCAAGTGGTCGCAGCAATCTTGGAAGCCCATACAGTCACCACCAACTCATTGGCTTCTCCTCCTGTGCTAATGCTACCCTGTCTGTCTTTGCTGATGTTTTGTACCCATCGAGTTCAGTGAAGTCAAGCCACTCCATTCTGATCTGTGAAGCCTCTTGTGGAGTGTACATTTTTTTAAAAGCCTTCACAAGGCCCTTCTTCACCTCATCATCATCCAATGGGACAACTCTGCCTGGCCTCTGCTCATACCGTTTGGGATTTAGTGCATACGCAGCCATATGAAGAGGAGTGTTCAACTTCTCCCATCTCCGTTGAATAATGGGCTTTATATGTTCATTATAGAACTCCAAAGTGGGGTCCCTCACCCGAATAGCTGCATTCATTTGCCCAAGCATGCTATCAATGCATTCATAGATCTCACCAAGATTGGGGCTGTTAGAATCCCCATATTTGATGACACTAAAAACTAGAGCTATAATTGATATGATGTATTTCATATCAACCCAAAATGTTTCCTGCAACACCACTTCCTTCACTCTTTTCCCTTGATCTGTCTTGGACTCACGCCACCTAGTCCAATCCTGTGTCATAATCATAATTTGCAGGGGCTTCTGCAACTCAGACATCCTCTCCAACAAAATAAAATAGGATGCAAAGCGGGTGTCAACTGGTTTCAAAAATTCCTTCTTCGAAAAATTTCGATAAAGTGCCAATGATGTGTGGTGATTGCATATGAACTTCTGCACATCTCTAGCATCAGTCACTATCTGATTAATCTACTGAATCTTCCCTATGTCATTTAGTGCATTGTTCATGGCATGCACACAACATGGAGTCCAATAAATATGCCTATATTCCCGCTCCACTAGCTTGTTTGCTGCTCTGCACACATAAGTTGCATCTGTGATAACCTGTACAACATTTGAAGGTCCAACCTCCTTCAATGGCATCCTTCAAAATCTGATATTGGAACTCAACATCTTTTTGCTTCCCAGAACAATCAATTGCTCTCAAGAAGTACGGTCGATCTTTGCAAGAGACAATGATATTGATGAGAGGACGGTGTCTAATATCCGTCCACCCATCCATGATAATACTGCATCCATGTGACACCCATGTCACCTTCATCTCCTCCACCAATACATTAACTTTGGAATAGTTTCTATCCAAGATTGTTGTCCTGAGTTTTGTGTCTCCAGGAGGTACATAACTTGTACCCGTTTTTGCAACCTTAGCCATAACCTCATTGTAATAAGGAGAGCGAGTAGACATTAAATGGAATCCCAACAGCATAGAAAAATTTCCCAATAGCATTATCTGCCTCTTCCCTTGCCTTTGAATCAAACATGTCAATAACTGAATTTGGGGCTGCCCCCACGGCCTTTCTCTTCCCTCTGCTTTCCACTTTTGACACTTCAAAACTAGAACCAGCTAGAGTATTAGTATAGTTTGCCAGTCCTATGAGTGCTCAATGGAGTAGTAGCCGTAAAACCACAAACTTCTGGCACGTTGCCCGTGGTATTTCCATTAAAGATTCTTACCATTTCAGCTCTCTGCTCTAGTGAAAGACCCTTACAAGTGCCAACCCCTCTTCTTGTAAGATGCAATAAGTGTGGATTGGTCCTAGTGATACTACCATGCCAAGTCAATGCACATATGTTGCACTTCCATACTTTACTTCCCCCTCCAGACTTGGAGATGGGGTTATCAATTATTTGGGCAAATTGTTGCAATGACTTCTTCTTATCAAATGGTCCAATGGCAAATTTGGACAACATTTGAGAGGGGCAATTGGTAGCACTAACCAACTGAACTACCAATTGTCTATTGCCACTACATTTTGTGCCCCTTCTTCACTCTCCCCCATTGTGGCATCACCAACTCTTCCACGGCCACCTATCTCAACTTCCCGTTCAACCCTGTCCTGCTCTGATTCATGCCATGACTCATACTCAGTACTCAGTAGAAGAACTCATGGTGATGATTGCTGCAATGAATTAAAAACAACCGTAACTATATGATTGATTGATTATGTAATGAATTAATTTAAAAAAAAAATGTTAGCAATATGCATTTTTTTAAATCCTACAAACTATATGCGTGGTTATATTGTGAATGTAGATGCAAATGCTAAAAAACATCCCCTAAAAAATGTGAATATAATATAAATTTTAAACTAAAAATAAAATGTAATTGAAAAAAACGTAACCATTTACAACCAAACCCTAAGCAAGATGCATTTTTTTAAATCCCACAAACTATATGCATGATTGCATTATGAATGTAGATGGAAATGCTAAAAAACAACTCCTAAAAAATGCAAAAATAATATAAATTTTAAACTAGAAACAAAAATGTAACCATTTACAACCAAACCCTATGCAATATACATTTTAAAAATGTACAAACTATATGCATGATTACATTGTGAATGTAGATGCAAATGCTAATAACCAAATCCCTTAAAAAATGCAAATATAATCTAAATTTAAACTATAAATAAAAATATAATTAAAAAAAAAACGTAACCATTTATAACCAAACCCTATGCAATATACAGTTTTTAAATCCTACAAACTATATGCATGATTACATTGTGAATGTAGATGCAAATGCTAAAAAACAACCCCTAACAAATGCAAATATAATCTAAATTTAAAAAAAATAAAATTTAACATGTATTGTAAGCAAATAAAATTATAAATACCTCTTGTTCCCTCTTGTTCTTGTTCTTGCTCTTGCTCTCCCTCTTGCTCTTTCTCTTGCTCTCACTCTCACTCTCACTCTTGCTCTCACTCTTGCTTGGTTTGAATATGAAATGAACCCATATTGTAAATGTATAACATAAAATAACACTTTTAGGGTTAGGGTTCAGTTAGTAATGTTGTTTTTATGTTATTAGACATATACAATAAAAAAAAAAGTAGTTTTAGAGTTTATTAAAAGTTTGTTTTTTTTTTATAAAAAAAACGCGGAAGACCGTATGGGGACGGCGGGGGACGTCCAGACGTTCCCCACTGTCCCCAGGACATTTCTGTCCCTCTCCCGCCGTCCCCAGGGCGTTTCGCCCACTCCCGCCAAAGACTGTGGGAAACGTGGGGGAAACGTTTCCCCCACGTCCCTGCGTCCCCAGGATGTCCCAGACGTGTTGAAAAAGGGGGGGGGGGGACGTGTCCCCGCGTAACTACTGCCTAAAACTCACTTGTAAAAAACAATCTGCTAAGAAGTCACATGATCCCTTATAAGCATTTACGCAACATGCTAAAAAAAACTTGAGCAAAAGCTTCTAATATAGATTCAAACTATATGTACCTAGCTGTGAGGGATTATCCAACTCACCTCATTTGGATACACTCTAGGGCTTGTAGAAAACAATCTAGTGTAGACCTAGTTACCATGACTTCACCTCAGATAAGCACTCTTACGACACTTGTCACTGTCCCTAAAAGCTTCTAATATAGATGCTAAACGATTGCTCTGTGTGAGCTCAACCAACTCATACATACCTGTACTTAAGGCATACCATATCATACCTGCACTTCGTTATCACTTTGGCACAAATTCCCCTGCAAGGAAATAGAAAAAACTACGATACAAGGGGTCACATCATACATCTACCTTATACAAGCCACCATAGCATCAAGATTGCCCTCAACATTTGTTTAGCAATGGTACATTACCAATACAACCTTATATTAGGTCTCTTACGGTCTTTATTAAAGGAACAAAAAAAAGTGACACCTTAGATTAATCAATGAACAAATAAGGAAAAAAATTTATTGAAAGTCAATGACAACACAATGCCAACTATTTGTGATTTTTTTTTGCTCGAGTTAAGAGTTAGCATAATAATAAATTTTGATTGAAGTTCATAGCACCTTTGTTGCCCATGCAAGATTTTTTTAAGAATATGCAAAAACTCTCATTTGGGATGCTTTAATTCAAAGTTAATGATTAAATACTTGTACCAAATCCGGCTAGATCTGATAAATAAATACAGTTAACTTGGACTATATTTGGCCATTAGGTAATACACTATTTTATTCCCAAATTATGTGTGGACTTGTGTGAAGTACAAAGTTGAAGAATAGATTCCCAAGCCATTTACTCATCAATTTTTTTTTGTATAAATATGGGTTTAATTTCTATTATTTATAGTAAGACGACTGACAATTTAAATTTCTCTATCAGGTTTTTAATTTTGGCAAAGTTATTTATTCAATGCTCTAATATCTCAATATGTTAGCCTCTTGTTTTGGATCCCATTTTGGCATACCTTCTATTTCAAGAGTCTCATGGATTTTCTCATTTGTTGTATTGTGAAGCCAAATGCTTTTCAGAATACCAATTCTATGGTAAATATGAGTTTTTTGATTTTTAATGGAGGTTAGGTTGTAGGTATGAGTTCCATCATACAATTTGGGTCTTTCTAAGCCCTGTTTAGATCTATTCAAGGGCTTTTTGGTGCATACTTGTCAATGACATATATATACTCAGTGATACCCTCAGCCTTAAAAGATTCAATGACATATGTTCTACTTGCCACAACATATGCTTAGCAAAATTTTGTCTTGTTTCTATTCAAAGGTAGAGCTTCAAGGTTTTATTATTTTTAAGCTAGTATTGAAAATCATACTAGTGCCATATTAGACCTTGTTTAATATTATTCATAACAATATGATATTGGAATCACTGTCATGGTTTTTAGATTTTTATCTAAACACCTGCATACAGCCTTATCATGTACCTTCTTTCTCAGTTTAAAATGTTGGGAATGTTATTATCTAGGGTATAGCCTTAGCATATCTCATGGATAGTGGTGTCCTTTGTCTATCTTTTATGATGCCTCTTTAAAGTTATGTGAGATTCTGATTCATGTGGTTATACATCTGACTATTTTTTAGACAACATTGCGATGGTCATATTATCCTTCTGTTTAAAGCCTCTCATCCTTTTATGGACACGTAGTGCTATGTAATAATTGTTGCTTATAGGAGAGGAATTATAAAACTTGTATGAGATTTGGATAGTATGACTGTAGTTATTGTGAATATAATCCATTATTTTGGTAAGCTTTATAGATGTGTTAACGTTACACATAATGAAGGTTTGGGTCTTATAGATGAGCTTTGATAATTGTTGTGAATTTAATACCTAACCAAAATGAAGTAGTCATTATTTTTAATACACGATCTAATTTTGCTATCAATCCTTTGTTGGTTTGAGATATCTCTGAAGTCTAAACCTGTCAACAATGTTAACATGTTTAATCTGTATGTTTATACCCTTACGTGTGCAAATGCAAATATGTAATGAGGTATCTGAAATATATTATGTTTAATACGTGGAATACTTTTCCGCCCTAGGACTTGAACTCGGGGCATTTCAAAACTAAATTACTTTTAGTTCCAAAAGTTAAACTACGTTTGTTTTTCTTAAATAAAAAAGTAAAATCATGGTTAACAACTTCATGAAGTGGTGTAGTATGGAGTAAGCATCAAAGTTATACACCTTGTATTCTTGGAGGGATATTCCAACAATTTTGGACGGTATCCCATTTTACAAAGGCACTGCAACAATGTAGACGTTTTTCTGTGCTCAATTCTTGATAAAGTTTGAATTCAGATCTTGCAAATAACCAACACATTTAAGTTCAAATACGTTTTTGGATTTATACATTTGGGATAACTTCTTGAAAGCCTAATCGATGTTGTTTTACACCCAAAATAAAATTTGAATGATTTTTACATTGGTTTAGAGTTATTTTTCTTACTTATTTTATATCTGTAGTTAAGAGAGTGTGGGTCAATGTTCCTAGTGATAATTAACCAATAGTAATAGTGGATTACAAACAGGGTAATTGCATTGGATCAATATTCTAGTAAGCTAGCATAATTTTGTAAGAAATCCTATAGAATTATAGAGATAAATATCCTGACGGTATACTGTCCATTGGCTTGAATTTGTTTGGGAACTAACTTGTGATTTCTTACCAAAATCTGGGAGAAAGTCCCTACTTTAACTTGGAAGATGTTTATTAGATTGTACAGGAAAACTTTTTGAAAGCCTATCTTTTCAACCCAAAATAAAATTTGGACTCTACATTTTTACAAATGTGGATAGCAATTGCTTGCTAGAGAGGACTCTGTAGAAGAGAGTGCGGGTCAATTCCTAGGGAATGAGAAAAGTAATAGGATTAAAGTAATGCTAACTGGTTGGATCAATTCCTGCATGTACACCTAGCAGAAGTATGAATCCTATGTATTTATGAGAAGATACATATCTTTACGGTATAGCATTAGCATTAAAACTAAGTGAAAATTTGATGAGACAATGGTTTAACTTGGAAGATCCTTTAGTCCAAGATAGTTTATTTCAAACTTGTTGTATCTTGATTGAATTTCTCCAATAACAAAACATTGTATACTATCATTTTGGAGAAATGGAGGAAATTTATACATTAGGAAATGAAGATTTTGACAAATTTGACCTGTCAATTCTCTCAAGGTTGATTGGATGCACTTTCGAGCTTGCAATTAATTAAGTTTGGCCAACCCTGTGAAATGGGAAGGACTTTACAAATAGAGTAGAATATGACTCTTCATCTACCCTCATGGAGTGCCTTATTCATGTCCATTGCACAACTTAAAACTTTATAACTAAATAGGACACTTTTAAGTCCCTTAACTTATAACATCAAAGGTGAATGTGTTTTTCTTTAACGGATTAGGAATTGGGGGCAATGAAAAATTGCAATCTCAATGCGAAATTAGTGAATATTCAGAAAGTGATAAAAGTTGCTGGGGAAGAGGAGAGAGAAAGAGAGAGAGAAGAAGAAGATGAGATGCCGTTTCTGATGAAGTTTGGTGATCCTTGTTATCATGGAAAGCTGTGAAATGTAGTAAAACTTGAATTTTCAAACTAGGACACACGGTTTGCACAAATTCTGTGAATCTCCTTCATCAGTAATTCAAAGCTCTTGATATTCAAGGGGAAACGTTATGCTATGAAATAGCACTATATTGATGTTTGATATTATCGTTTCGCTGATGACCGCAACTCCCAACTTGCGTACGTTATATATATATATATATATATATATATATATATATTTATTTATTTATTTATATTATATACCATTTAACTTTAGTGAGGTGATTTTTGCCTATTCTTGACCATCGTGATGTGATGAAACTCCCTCATCCAATCGATCATGCACACACTGGAAACCCTAGCTACAGAGCTTAACCGCTTCTCAAGAATTTGGGGTGACTTAGACTATTTTCATTAGTAAGTACTCATATCACAGGGACTGACTATTTATGTAGAAAGTGGTCAGATATTTCATTGTATTCTTGGATGATTTTTTAAAGACCCATTCAGAGCTTTCAAGAGGATTTTCAATGAAATGGTTGAATACCACACTTGATGCTCAAAATCAGCTTTTGATGACGACTTTCTGATTTTAGGTAGAACAGTCAGGAAAAATTACTATTTTTAGAAAGTTTGTTTTCCAGTGCGTTTTTTGCGTTTTGAAATTGCATTAATTCGTATTGGATTTTTTTTTTCTTTTTGTCATTACAATAAACATTTTTTCAACCGTTTGAGGACTAGGATGATCCAAAGGTGAAAGACAATACACCAACTGAAACTAGTCTGTTCAATAATGGAAACGAGACACATGGTAAAATCAAGCATAATAAAAGAAGCAAAAACCATCATCAGAATTACAGTATGTGATTCAATCAGGAAACCATATGTAAATTTGCAGACACTGCCATGGAAAGTATCTAATTTGATTTACAGCAATAGATCCAACCCTTATTTAGGTCTCACATTCCATCTATCGGATAAAATGTATCCCAAAATGGCAGCATAGAAATCTTGAGGTTGGTATCCGAGTAAATTAACCCTAGAGGATGCAAATCAACCCATCCAGGTTTTTGGTTTATGATCTAGTAACTCATCCTTGCAGAAAGAAGTGATTTCTGGCCCTTTTAGATCAAACTGTACAAATTCTCCTTACGGGAAATAACATTCAAATTTCAATTAAGATGCTAATGAAACAGTCTCTTTGAGAGAGCACCTAGCTTCCTTATAAATGATAAAGGTACATAACTGTCAAGAAGTTTCAAGCAATTTGAAATAGCAAAAATTATTCAGTATTCTCTAACCACGACTACTAGTGGTGTTGCCAGTGGAGATCAATGGAACCCTTCAAAAGCTGCTGAAGAGGGTCTAATCACTGTCATGGATAGAAAGTAAAGGACCTCCACAATACATTAGTATATTCTATAATATTCTTTTTCTTTAATTTAGATTCTTAGCCTTGTTATCCCCCATTCAACTTTTCAAGCACAACAATTCATCATGCTGATTTTTTTATCAATTCATTAAGTTTCCCATCAAGGTTTGTTTATTAAGCCATTGAAGATCTGGATACATCTTTTTTTCTCAAGGCCTTCTCTCTATCTTTGTACATCATCCTTCTGCTATACCCAAATTTCTATTCCATAATGCTACCTTGATTTTCTAAATTTACTGTGTATCCATAACTTGAATAAGAGGAAGCAAAGAGGGAATTGGATCATTGCAGGATACTTGGTAAGGCCAATGGCTCAAAATAGTTGTAGGAAAAATCAGGCAATCATAGGTTGGCTGAGCTGCTCAATGAATGCTCCAAAAAGGATGCTTATACCTCATCCAAACATCCATTGTGTGATCAAGGCTTCCGCATGGTCAGTAGAATGTTTATGAGATGTAGAACTGAGTATTCAAGTTAAGTGCAAAGCTTCATTTTCAATTTGGAAATACTTATTTGAGCAAAAATGAATAAGAATTTGTCAAAGATTTATGGGCAGATTCACAGAATCGTTGAGTCATTTGATAATATGGAAACGATGACTCATGGAGTTTTGTTGGTGTTAGGTGGTTGATCCTTCCCTGTGCTTGGGTTCACCCTTTCGATGCAAAGAAAGTTAACTTCATTGGCAATGGTTATTCATACATGTTTTTTAATCTTGTCAACGAATAAAACCGAGACAATGTTTACTTCTCATGAATGAAGCTTGTGCTGGTGTAAAATTGCCCCAAGTGGATGAATGAATGTATCATTATTTCATTAAAGACATTATAAGGAGCAAGAATGATTATAGTCTCTCTCTCTCTCTCTCTCTCTCTATATATATATATATATATATATCCACACACACACTTGCATATATATCAATAATAATATATATCAAGAAAAAACTGTAAAACATAGAAAACATGTTCTAGATGTTCAATTTCATGTGCATTTTTTGTGATATTTATTGAAGGCAGAATAAAAATTGCAGCAATAATATTGACAATTCCACGCCAATGAACAGAAAAGCAGCAGCAGACAGTAGATCCAAGAATGTTTTGTTGTCCAAAACCCCAAAAATTTACAAACTGAAAATATAAGAAATAGATTCAAACTTCTGAAATATGTTCACTGTAGCCGATTCAAGGGAACAAAATCTACAATCTGGAATCTGAATAGTCAGTAAAAGGAAACATATCCATCTACTTGATACCCAAGTATGAAATTGAGTGTAGAATCATACTTTTTTTTCAAGTTCAGGTGGGAGCAATTCATCCATCACAAAAAAACTCAGTATCAATTCAGATTCTTGATCAAATACATTAGACCAATGAAATCAATATGTATGAGCTTGCTAATAGATACTTGGAAGTTACCAATATGATTGAGCCAAAGGCTCCCAATTCTATGGAGAACTTTCGTAGCCAAAAAATAAGGTCATAATAATCCTAACTCCCTTATCTTTTGTCAAGCTTTGATGAGTATACATTTTGTAGGTTTGGCATCAAGAGCCATTTAGATCAACCACACTAAACCAAAAGTCCTGATAAAATTTCATCCAATATACAGCCATTGCAATGTTATTAATTAGGATTGAATAACTGTTAAGCCAAGTCATGAATCTGACAACCTTGGAAAAAAATTCTAGTTAAGATAACCAATGATTTCAAACAACAGTTAGTAAATGGTGGAGGACAACCATTGAGTACCTCAATAAGGCATACATCTCATGATAGCTTGTGAAATGCAATGTAATTAACTCCATTATGCCATAATAGAGGAAAAACGTCAACCCCAGTGTGTAACTACTCCAAAAAATTGCATGCTATTGACAATATTAACCTAATCACATCTCCCTGTAAGGAAATCAATTAGATAGGGTAGACCCATTCAAACTTAAACTCCAAGGAACTAGGCCCTTCCATAAATGTAGTTGATGCAAGTCAAATGGGTACTTGCCACTAACCAATGGTTCAAACAGACAGTGAAAGATAATACACCATGATCCATAGAACATTTCCATAACCATACAGGGTCGAGCTAATGGGTGAGATAGTCTACTGAAATGTGCATACTTAATCCAAACCGACTTGTATTAGCTAACAACATCAACTTCCAAGTTTCCTAACTATTGGCAACCCTCATGAATGAACATACATTTAAATGTCTACAAAAGATAAGTTATCCATAGAAAAAAGATAGGGGTTGCCTCAAATAGCACATGAAATTCATACTATTATCCCTATTAATTCTGTTGACATAGCACAACATTCAAGAAGAAATAATAATGAAATACAACTTTTTAATCCATCCTCCCAAGATGGTATGATACATAGAGATAATGATAAATTTGGAATTAATATTTAAAACCCATAACGTATTGGCTATGCATGCATTTCAAGAAGGAGAAGAGTTATTTTTCAACTGAAGCCATTTTTAAATAGAGAATAACATATCCCTATAAAATATTTAGAGTCTCCTTATCATGTCAAACCCCTAGAAGGTATTGCAATGTGCCTCTTCCAAGCTCTGCAAATTCTAACTCCAAGCTTTCACAAAAAATCCCATCACAAATTTATCGAACCGGCTGTCCATATAAACCTTTTTTTTTCAGAGTTTCTACTTTTATAGCCATTGTCATTTAATTTCTTTGACTGATTTCAAAAGCATGCCACCATACATTTTGGGAAATCCAAGTTTATGCTAAAAATGAACTATGAGTTTGAAAAATAGAAAGTTGACATGCAGAGCATTAAAGAGCTCTAATAACCAAATGAATAATAAAAACCAATCCCTTTATTTAAAGTATCCCATGAGTTAACCATCATGCTTCTCCCAAGATGGTTTTGGTTTAATCGTAAAAATGTCATAAATGCAAATACCGAACTGTCAAGTTACAGTCCTAAATCGGGCCACCAACCATCACCTTACAATTGTTGTAAAATGCATTTAATTACTTGGTGATCAATCAAATAGATTCGAAGGCATTCATTCAGCAATTAAGTAGTCACTATGGCCTTTAGTTACATTAATTTAGCATGCATGGACTCAGTTGTGTTATTAATGTTTCCCAAGTCCTTGGATTCGTTGTTTTGATAGATTTGAAAAGAAGAACCTTGGCAGTGGTGGGATTTTTTAATAAAACTTGTAGGCTCAGTTTTAATTTAATTCATGCCTCATAAAATGTATGGGTGGCACCCTAGAAAAAACTTGAATACCATCATCAAATTACATTTAACCATGTTACGTTTAACCCCTTTCATAAATTTTAAAAAACCCCACTATTAGCTCAAGTTGCTATGATCCCATAAATAGGTTAGTGATCTATCTAGATCAGAAAAAGTCATCAACATTAGCTTACTTTCCTTTTTTTGTCATAATTTAATAAAATTTCCATAGGGTTACATTAGACCCTTATAAAACTATTAAAAATCACCATTAGAATAGGTTAGATTAGGTTTTCATAATATAATGAAAATTGTTACTATCAAATTTTATATCATAATTTTTAATTCTAAATTAAGACCTTACATCCCAATATTCATATTATATATGCTCAAGAATTTATAAATCTATAATGAACCAGACTTCAAGATAATATAGAAAAAGTAACAAATTTAACTTCATCATAGTAGTACAGGACTTACTAACAATTAGATTAGGTTTAGTGTCTTATAATATGCAATAAAAAATTTCAACCCAAGAATCCTCTCAAAAGGTAGTCATTAAGAAACCATGTAATCATTTGAACACCAAATAAATTGTAAAGTCATAATCACATATCGATTTAGGAGAATAACTTGGATTGTCACTGAAATTCATATACATGGTTGATGGAGGTGTTATCCTAATACACTATTGTACTACCAACATAGTAATTATACCAAGACATTAAAAAATCTTAAAGACCAGCCAATTACTTGATTGACATCCTTAAGCTATTCACAAGAACCTAATTTTTACTTTCCAAAACGTTGAATCACTATGTCCATTTCATATTAAATCAGTTATGTAAGTACTTCATGATCAATAACATAATTAATTTTACTTGAAATGTGAGTATGATAACAAAATATTAAAATACACTTGATATGTTTTCTAACGCAAACATGATTCAATGGGTATTTAGCAGTAGCAAAACATGCTTAGAACACAATCACATGCTCAACATTATGTCCAATCCATGATGAACAAATAAGGATTGTATGGATATCAAAACGGCAGACGTATCTCATAAAGATCACAACCAAAAAAAACATTGTGCGTGAAGCCATGGTGAAAACCATGTATGGAGTGAAATATGCTGGAATGATTTCTCCTTCAACACAGAATGTCATTTGGCAAATAATCCCATGTACTCTACTTGTGTATTGGAGATGACACCATAGTGGTAGCTCTGTGATCCCTTCTAGTGAAAAAAAAACCTGTGAGTTCAGTTTTGTAATTTCAAATGTACTCTACTTCTTAGAAGAATGTCACCGTATGTCATTTAAATGGAAAGGGATGTGGTATGGTCATTGAATGTCTTGATGGTCTTATGTACATTGCATTCTAGCTACTTGACATTAATTGTGTTTATTCCCTTGCCGTAAGTGCTTGAATGCTTAATCCATGGTGAAGAAATCAAGAAAGTATCTTACTCTTGTGTGACTTTAATAAATGCAGATTTATACATGGTAATGTGGAGATGCATATTGGGAAGGATTACACAGAAATTCGGTGTAACCTGACCCATCGATAATAAAAGCAATATATAGGATCTCGTAGGAAAATACAAAGTAAATATGGAAATGTTCATTGTCTGTGAAAATCCATAATTATAGGTTCCTGGAATAGGAAGGATGTGTATCATTCTCTTATTCAAGGAGCTTTGGGAATCTTGTTTCTAGGAAAATCTATTTGAATCCCACCAATTTAGTTTGAGAGAACAAAGCATGAAAAGGGTGATGCAAAATCCTTGAGGTTGATCACTCTCAACATTTTTTATGAGGTGCAGCCAATGCATATGAGACTGTGATGAAATCTTTAAGGATGACCTGTTATGCTCTCTCCACCATCTATGAACCAAGGAAATCACTTTCTTAGATGTAAATCCTCCATCTCCAATCAAAGATTCCATACACGTTAGAGTATGAAAGAAGTGTAAGAATGTAGAGGAATTCCTTCTTCATGCTTGGCAAAACTATGCAGTATTAGATAATCTCATAGTGAACTTTGCCCTCTTGCTACGCCCTTAACCTATTGCTTGTATCAGGATATGAGTAGCCGACTTGTTGCTTACCATGTCATTTTATTATATCATTTATACTTTCTCATGCTTAGTAGGTCGGCCTTGGTGATGGCCATAACATATGAATTGTATATATAGGAGATTGTAGGTAGTAATTCATCATCATTAGAGCATTTGAGTATTATTTTATGGTTTGCAGGTTGCCCCCTCGAAGTGGCAAATCTATTCTAAATGCATATTGAGATCATTATTCTAGAAATATTGTGTTATTTTGTGTTATATTTCTGCTCATAATCTGAAATATACAAGTAATTTCATTACAAGTGGTATCATAGCTGCGATCTGGGCCAAAATTAGGGCTAAAAACCCTAATTTTTTGTTTCTGCATAATATATTGTGAACCAAAGCGAATTGGTGGGAGATATTTTTACTAGAGTTGAGAAACATTTCAAATAAGGTTCCCTGAAAATTTTTGACTTTTAATTTGATTTATTTTGCAAAAGTTATTACAAATTTAGGGTTTTTCATAAAATCGCTCCCTAGGGTGCAAATTGTGGAATTGTTTTCAAATTCCTTAAATTTTTTGAAAGCTATCAAAAAATAGTATTATTTGGGGTATCTTTTCTATAATTTTTTTATATTTGGCCAAATTATTATCGAAATCCGAAACCCTAACATTTGACCGTGATCCCTACATCCTACTACTTTGGGGCATCATGGCGGGGCCTTCCACAAAGATCAAAAAAGAATCCCATCACTCCGGGTAAAACACCAGATAAAGGATGAGACAGTAGATTGAGGAGTTAGAGATAGAAGAGGTATAACTATATATTCCTCAGGGTTAGGGTTTACTTCAGTAGACCATAAAGTAAGCCAACTTGATTTTAACCCTGCGAGACCTCACAATCTAGATATGGCCAGCTAAAGAAGACATAGTGGATAGGATTGGACATCATCGGTTTGAGTGATTTCCTGCAAAAATTTAGTACGCATATGATTGGGTAAATAGTATGGCTTATGTCAATCAAGGTGGATCCTCAGGTCAACATAATAGACAACATGAGCTATGAGTGGATCACTTTTCGAGCCCAATGCAGAATCCAACTTATACGAGCAACTCTATAGGATCGTACTATGTTTCCAAAAGTTGAGATGTGCAAGTTTTATGGAAAGGATCCACTCAATTAGATCAACCAAATGGATAATTTCTTTGAGACTACATCAGATTCCATCAGGATAAACGGTGACCATTGACATCTTTATATCTCAAACCTGACCAATTCATATGGTATCGATGGTTATGTGCTCAAAGGAAAAAGAGTGGTTTTAATGTTACATGGACAGTCTTCACTAAAGAGTTACAATTACACTACAGTTCTAGTGTGTCAGATAATTACTTCAGCTCAATTAGCAAAGTTGAGGTAGACAAAGAGGATCTGTTAAGGATTACATGTGCATCACTTCCAAAACCTTATCCTCTGCGGGTGGAAAATATTACCAAAAGAGAATCTGAATGACCTATTTCTTGGGGGTCTTAAGGATCAAATTAAGCATGAGGTACGTATGTTTAATCCACTCATAAGGTTTCTGATTCAATGACTCATGGAAAGAAGGGCAGAGGAGAACAGTTCTTTGTCAAGTAGGAGACAACATTTCACTTTTACTAGAGATCGCAACACCTTGGCCCCAACACTCCCTCATCCAGTAGGATTGACACCCTCAACAAATTGAAGAAAAAAGAGAAAAAGGGTTATGTTTTAACTATGATAGTAAATTTGGACCTAGACAAAAATGTGCTAAAAAGAAGTTTTTCTACATTGATGGGCCTAGTGAAGATTAATAGAATAATGAAGATGCAGAGTTAGATGTCTTGGTTGAGCCAGAGGAGGAGTCAGGAGATCCTCATCCAATGATCTCATGCCATGAAATTTCAGGTATTAGCACCCCCCAAACCCTAAAGGTGGTTGGATTCCTTAAAAAATAGAGGGTCACAGTGTTGATTGATTCAGGAAGTACTCACAACTTTATTAATCATAAGTTTGCAGTGCACCTAAACTGTTTCATTTATCTAGATCCTAAATGTCAAGTAATGATTGTTGGTGGAGGTATTATTATTTGTTCTATAAAATGCCATAGCATTAATATTTCCATGGGAGATTACATAATAAATAGTCCCATGTATGCCATTTCTATGGGAGGATCAGACATTGTGTTAGGGGTTCAATGGCTTACCACTTTGGGAACCATTGAGATGAACTTCCAAGACTTGTTCATGCAATTTCACTCTGAAGGAAGGAATTTTGAGCTAAGAGGCTTAAGAGAAAAGTATCCAAAAATAGTAAGTTCTTATCAGATGCACAAAATCCTAAAAAAGGGTGCAAAGGGATTTGTGGCACAACTCTTTTAATTGAGGCTCATCATTCTAAGGACATTATACCATAAGATATGTAAGCAGTGTTGGATGCCCACTCTTTTGTATTTGAAAATATACCAAAGGGCTTACCTCCAAAGAGAGATCATGATCATGCCATTTAGTTATTACTAGGAAGACAATTGCCTAACATCAGACCTTATAGGTACCCATATGTGCAAAAGAGTGAAATCGAGAAGATTATACAAGAGATGTTGGAAGCAGGAATCATTTTCCATATTCAGAGTGCTTATTCTTCTCTAGTAGGTGATGGTACAGAAGAAAGATGACATGTGGAACATGTGTCCCTAATTATAGGGAACTAAATAATTACACAATCAAAGATAAGTTTCCTATTCCTATTATTGATGCTTTTCTTGATGAATTGCATGGTGCTGTTTATTTTACAAAGCTTAGATCTTCGTTCAGGGATACTACCAAATAATAATCAAGGATGAGGATGTTCATAAATTGGCTTTCAGGACACATGAAGGCCATTATGAATTCCTTGGTAATGCCTGTTGGACTCACAAATGCACCTTCTACATTTCAAAGTTTGATGAATTCTATTGTTTTCAAGTCATTCCTGCAGGAAGTTTGTCTTAGTGTTCTTTGATTATATATTCATTTATAGCTAAGACATGGGAGGAACATTTGCATCATGTAAATAATGTTTTGGAAGTTCCTTGGAGCAACATAAACTCTCTATGGAAATCCCTCTAAGTGTTCTTTTGGACTACAAGGAGGTTGAATATTTAGAACACATTGTATCTCATGAAGGTGTCAAAGTGGATTCTAATAAGATCAAAGCCATGATGGAGTGGCCAAGGTTCTAAAAACCCTCAAAGAATCTACGAGGATTTTTGGGGCTTACAAGGTTATTACCAGAAGATTTGTGTGGGGATATGGTAGAATAGTAGCCCCACTCACTACATTTTTAAATAAGAATGCCTTCCATTGGACAGACGTAGCCACTAAATCCTTTGAGCAGTTGAAGGAAGCCATGTGCAGCACCCCAATTTTGGATACTGCCAACTTCTTAAAAACCTTCATTATTGAATGTGACGCTTCAAGGATCAGGATTGGGAGTAGTTCTAATGTAGGAAGGAAGACTAATTACATTTGATATTCACCAATTCAAAGGAAAATATTTGCTCAATCATGTCTATGCGAAAGAAATGATGGATATTCTTCATGCAGTCAAGCAATGGAGGCCCTATCTCATGGGTAGACACTTCAAGGTAAAAACTAATCATGATAGTCTCAAATACTTTTTGGAGCAACATTTATCATCTGAGGAACATCAAAAGTGTGGGTAACAAAAATGTTGGGTTATGATTTTGAAATCATATACAAAAAGGGTAAAGAAAATGTAGCAGCTAATGCATTTTCTAGAAGGGGTACATCAGCAGATGCCTTACTATGTGGAATGTCCATGTTGAAGGCCGATTGGGTGGATGAAGCAAGATTAGAATGGGACCAGGACAAGGATACACAATCTCTAATATAGAATATCAAGCAAGGTTCTATAACATCTAAAAATTTTGAGAGGAAAGGTAATGCGCTATGGTACAAGGACAAGTTATACTTGAGTAAAGATTCTGAGTTGAAGCATAAGATTCTTGTAGAGCTACATGCCTCACATGTTAGAGAACACTCTAGGGTTTTTAAAGACATATCATAGAATAAAAAGAGAATTATTTTTGGAAAGACTCAAGGGTGATGTAAAAAAATTTGTATCAGAGTTTTTGGTGTGCCTATAGAACAAAGGGGAGAGAATTAAGACACCAGGTCTATTACAACCCTTACCAATTCCTAGCCAGAGAGGGGAGGAGGTCTTCATGGATTTCATCACCAGCTTGCCTTGTTCAGAGGGTAAGAATGTTATTTCTATGATTTTGGATAGGCTCACAAAATATGACCATTTTTGTTCCCTATGGCACATCCATTTGCAACCATTATAGTCACAGATATTTTTTTGGATACAGTTCAAAGGCTACATAGAACCCCGAAGATAATTGTAAGTGATCGTGATCTTATTTTCACAAGTAATTTTTGGACGGAATTATTTTCATGTTTGGTTACTCAGTAGCTCACAGTTCATCTTATCATCCTCAAACTGATGGGCAAATGGAAGTGGTCAAAAAATTCTTAGAACGGTATCTACGTTGTTTTGTATCATATATGAAGGAAAGGTGGATTAAATGGCTGACCACTTACAAAATGGTGGTATAACACATCTTTTCATACCTCTTCTCAAATGACCCCATTTTTTAGCATTATATGGTTACCATCCACCTTCTATCACTTCTTCATTGAGGGTGCAAACTAAGGTCAGAGATGTTGAGGAACACATTCAACATCAGTAGGTTTTGGCTAGTTTGAAGGAGAATTTGGCATTGGCACAAAAGAGGATGAAATAACAAGAAGATCAACACCGTAGTGAAAGGCATTTTGAAATTGGTGACTAGGTTTTTGTACGTCTCCAACCTTACAGAAAAATGTCCCTAAAGAAAAAGAAAAAGGAAAACAAACTTGCTCTTAAATATTATGGGCCTTAAATCAGGTTCTACAGAAAATTGGCAGTGTTGCTTATAAACTAGAGTTGCCTCAATCTTCATGCATACACCCAATATTCCATGTTTCTTACCTGAAGAAGGATATTGGATATAAATTTTAAGCCCAAACAGAGTTACCATAAATTTATGAGGAAGGAAGAATCATTTTGGAGCGAGAGAAGATTCTAAAAACACGTACTAAGAGGATAAGAACCATAGACATTAAGGATTATCTGATCAAGTGGAAGAATATGGGCACAGAAGATGTGACTTGGGAGGATGAATTTTTTCTGAAGAAACATACAGGATTATTCAACATTTAGGACAATGTTGGTTTCAAGGGGAAGGGTATGCTACGCCCTTAACCTATTACTTGTATTAGGATATGAGCAGCCGACTTGTGGCTTACCATATCATTTTATTATATCATTTATACTTTCTCATGCTTAGTAGGTCAGCCTTGGTGATGGCGATAACATATATATATAGGGGATTGTAGGTAGTATTTCATCATAATTGGAGCATTTGAGTCTTATTTTATGGTTTGGAGGTTGCCCCCTCGAAGTGCAAAGCTATTCTAATTGAATATTGAAATCATTATTCTAAAATATTGTGTTATTTGGTGTTCTATTGCTGCTCATAATTTGGATTATACAAGTAATTTCATTACATAGATTCACTATTTTTTCAAAAGTAACTGTTTGATCTGAAAAGTTTAGTGTCATCACAAAAATGTGGTAAGAAGGAAGAAGTTATCTCAGAACAATAGGAATGAGAGAAATATTAGTATCCTCCTCTCCCCAGGGCTAGAAGTGAAGCCCTCAATTCTATAAATATCTACAAGAAAGCTTCCACTTTCTTGTTTGGTTTGAATTTTAGTGTATGTAACTAACTTTGTAGATTCAATATTGTGCTCTTATTTTTGGCCTCATACAGGGTGCTCAACTTATCCCACACTTCTTTGGATATTTTTGGCATCTTGAATGTGGGGTTGCACATCGTTAGACATTGCAAACAAGATTATTACTTTGGCCTTTTAATTGGCCTTGTCAAATTATCTCTGTTGTCCTACATCATCTGATGATCTGGTTGTGGAACCATTCAATATAGATCAAATCTCTTCAAATCAAGTTGTGTTGTGATCCTAGTATTCCAGCCTTCTTCATCTCCTCTTTTGATCCATAGTCTTTTCGAGATGTGTATGCCTAGATTTAAATCACTTGCAAGATGTGTTTGTTGATATAAAAATCACCAAATTAATGCTACTAAAAATAATGGGCTTACGTTTCCATTGAAAAAGTGAGGGACTAAAGTGGGTAAAATTTTATTGATCTGAATAAAAACCTACACACAAACACACTGAGAGAAATGTTAGTAGTTTTTGGTGGTTAAGGGACATGTCTCGGTCATATTTATAACCATTAAAGGAGATAAAAGACATTTTATTGAAGTAAAAATGATAAAACAATGCATGCAAATGAAAATTATACATGATCCGATCATAGGCCAGTCACAGTTACAATTCTCTAAAAATTACACAGACATTGCAAGCTAGTCGCAGTTTTGATTCACTGAAAATCGCACGGAGATCATAAGCCAGTCATAATTACAATTGATGCCTATGTTGATTTTTTTCTAAAATAGTGATGAAACAAGTTGCACCTATCCTTTATGATCCACCTTCACCTCTCTAAAATCTGTAATACCAAAATATGTAAGATAAGAAGCAAAGAATCAAGTATGGGTTGAAGTGCACAAAGATTCAAGGGGGCGTCAAAAGGATAAAATGATGGGGGTGAGTGGTGTTTTATATATTTTGGATTGCATAGGGGATTATGACATATATGGGTGTAATGTGCATAGATGGGTGAGATGATAAGGGTCCATAGTGCATTGGGCATGCAAATAGATAGGTGGGATGGACATAGTTAAATGTGAGCGGGTGAGGGGTAGTAAATGAGTGACGAAGTGTATTTTATCACCATTTTGTGGGGTTTTATATTTTTAATTTTTTTTATTAGATTATTTGATTTTTTGGGGATAATTATGTTTTAGAATGTTTTTGGTATTTTGGATAGGAGACCTTATGCACAAGATGTGTTTTCTAGTGTTTACATGAAGCTAATGAGATTCCTAAGTGGGATTTTGATATGAAAGAGGAGTATTCCTCTCTCATGAAAAACCATACTTGGGATCTCACCCCTCTTCCTAAGGGAAGAAAAATGGTTCGGTGTAGGTTGATATATCAAACAAAGTATGGTGCCGATAGGAATGTCAAAATGTACAAGGCATAACTCGTAGCCAAAGGTTTTCTCCTAGGTTCCTAGGGTTGATTATTCAGAGAACTTTTATCTCATCGCCAAGATGAATTCTATTCGAATGACCCTGTCCATAATTGTAACTAACATATGGGATGTCCACCAAATGGATGTTAATAGTGTCTTCCTTCACAATGATGTAGAGGAATAAATCTATATGGAACAACCATCAAGTTATGTCCAATATTCTTCCCTTGTTTACAGACTTAAGAATTCTATCTACGACCTCAAACAAGCCCGTCAGGCTTGGAATGACAAGATGGAATCCTTTCTTCTCAATTTTGGGTTCACTATGTTTCACTCTAACCCAAATGTTTACATTTTGTGATGAGACGAGTCCATGCTTAATTTAGTTTTGTACGTCAATGACTTGTTGATTATGGACAACTCTTCCTCTATTAATTATTTTGTCAAGACTGCCATAGCTAACAAGGATTGAGTTAGGTTTTATTCATTACTTCCTTGGGACTCAGATCACTCTATATGGCTCGGGGATCACCATTTCTCAACCCAAGTATGGCCTTGATTTTCTTGTTAGGTTTAACATGGTTGATTTTAAGCCATCTCCCACTCCCTTCTTCTCTAGAGTCAAGTTAGTAGACAATTGCTCCACTCCCTTAGTCGATTGTTACCTTTATCGCCAATTACTAGGGAGCTTGATCTACCTAACCCATACCAAACCGTATCTATTATTCATTGTTGGAGTTGTGTTTATATTTATATAGGAATCACATGAGTTGCATTGGAATGTATTGAACTGGATCCTTCACTATGTTAAAGGCACCTACACTGATGGAATTCACTACTTGGGAGGGACAGAGGTTGATTTAGTTGGATACTCATCAGAAATCTACCTCCGGATACAAGTTTCTCTTGGTTTTGATCATGTTAGTTGGTTAAGAAAGAAGCAGAATGTGATTACTATATCTTCTTTAGAAGTAGAATAAAATGGAGCAGTTAACATTTTCATGAAATCTATTTGGTAATAAGGGATTCTGATAGAGTTTGTTATCCAGTTCAAATAACCTACCATCATCTATTGCGACAACCTTAGCACCATCTCCATTTAGAGAAATTTGGTTCAGCATCAGCGGATGAAGCACATTGAGATACACACACACTTCATTAGGGAGTTTATTCATGAATCATCATTGATTTTACAATATTTTAAGACTTTAGATCAGATTACAGACATCTTTACCAAACCCTTCACTAAAGCCAAGTTTCTTCACTTGCGCTCTTGTCTCGGGGTGAGATCTACTGCAAAAGCACATCTACTTTAGGATTTTTTAGTCCTCTTCTTCTTTTTTTTTGGAAAAATTGCAGTTTGTACATGGGTACCTCATCAAGCCTTATTGTTGATACCTATATGATACATATTTTTTAGTTTGTTTAGGGGATTCTTCTTCTCTTTCTAGTTTTCCATGTGTCTTACTAAGCTTTGATGAAGGGGGTGTTAGTGTGAGGGTGTTATTTTACCTTTTATTTGTTTATTGTGTTATTTACACCTCACACATGGTGAGTCATCTCACTTAGGTGAGTCATAGTTATATTAGGGAGTTACATGAAATATGACATATTTTGTCATAGAATCTATCATATGTGTTATAGTGTCATTGTCATATAAGAGTTACATGTTATTCTTTCATTGTAACTCATCTCTTCATTTTTGGAGTATAAAAAGTCCAGGCATTGGAGTTACACAACACTCCCCATATGTACTTCTTCATTTTGATCTATGAGTATGAGTAGACCATTTTTATGCACAAGTTCCTTGAGATTATTTTCTCTTACTAAAATTACTTGGAGTATTTACATGTTTTTGTTCAGAGTGCAACTCCATCGATGTGTATGCATTTTGGGAAATCTTCGTGCCCCTCTCGCATTTCCACATGTGTCCATTATTTTTCCATCACTTCATAAATGTGTCAGTTGGTCAAAAACATAGTTTCACAACTCTTGTTTTACTTTTTCAAAAGCAAAGTTGGAAACAAACTCTTACTTTTGCTATATATTGACCACCTTTGTTTGTATATTGTGATTGATCAAGAATAATATACTATTTCCATTATTTATTCATATGCATTTATCGTATTATATTATCAACTCATCCATGACATGTGTGAGTCCATATTGAGGAGTTCTCAGGTTTCAACAATACTTACATGGTACAATGGTCTTTCTCTATCAAGTGGCAATTGTGGATTTTTCAATAATTATTGCTTCTTCTATCTTCCTACATACTTATCTAGCCATTATCCACATTTTTTGAGACATCCAACATTTTGGGTTTCTAAAAAAAGCATTTGGGTTTTTTTATTTTGCAAAAAATGAACTTGTAATGTATTTTCCTTGAATTTTTTTACATTTTTTGAAAAAATCATAATTTTATAATTTTTCCATATATTTAAAATTTTGGTGCATATAATGTTAACTTATTTTCTTTAGTGTTTGAGAAGTGAATTCAAGACACTTATGCGGATTTGATTTATTCTCCCTTCTTTTAACTTGCACTTTTTATATATTCTTCAGTGATGGATTTCATCCCATTGAGTGCTTTTTTAGTAATGGCTTCAATCCCATCATGTGTAGTCTTCATAATACTTAGTCTAGGTTTTTGAGAGACCTCTATTTTCTACCTCATTTTTTTCTAGGTTGTACTTATTATCTCATTAGGCCTAGTTATCCAAATCTATTCAAGAGGTTTCTTAGCCTTCTCATTTTGTATAAACCTTCCTCAGTTACACACAAGGGGGTGTCAAACAAGGATCTTACTCTACGGTTGTCTTTTTTGCCCTGGTTCTACAAATTCCAAAGTAATTAGAAAAACACAAATGAGTTCATTCATGAATAATCCACAAAAGTACGCTATGAAAGATCATTTCATTTCCTGTGAAAAAGTACATCTACAACATGTCACCGCTAGAGAAGAATGCCCCTTTCCCAAAAGATGTCAATATAACAAATTTTTTAACTCATCCCAAAATAATCAATAAATAGCATTCATGTTCATAACAATAATGCTAACACATCTATTTAATATTACATGTATATTTCCTGTGATATACCATGTTACAAAAGTACAAGCAACACTACCATTTTCTTGTTGTCCTGTGTACCTACAACCACTACATGGTCAACGCAACTATTGACATGGAATCAAACTACAATTAAGCATGATTTACGATTTCATAATTTTCCAACAATAATGAAACTATATTTAACATACTTCAAAGGAGAGTAAGCAATACAATTGTCATTTCATTTCGTTTTTAAAGCCAAGGAGAAAGATGGAGAGATGAGAGAGAAAAACACCATTCTTCCACTATCAATCTTTTCAAGCAAGCATCAAAAGAAGGTTTCTTATAGTCATGTTTTAATGTTTGTAAGGTTTCTTGATTGTTGTTTTACTTAGATAAGGACATATGACACTTTTCTCCAGATAGTAGCAAGTTTATAAAAACATCAAAATTTAGGCAAGTGGCTTGACAATTAACATTCAAAGATCAACTTCGAGACTCAAACACACAAGGGAATAATTCCTACCTAATCTCCTATAAACGGGAAAACACCCAGAGTTTATAGAACCCCAAACTGGTGAATTGCGTTCAATTGGCACCCATCTTTCAGGAGCTATCGATCGTAAATGCACCCAAACGACCTCGACACCTAAAGACCGAAGACCCACAAAACCTATCTAAAAACTAGCTTGTGGGATGTTTTTCTCCAAACCAAGGGTTGGTAGCGATTGTCCCCTAGAAATAATAGAGGTATGCGGATTCCAAAATTCATTTCTACACACAAGGCCAAAACGACAGGTCAAAACTAAACTGCATTTTTAACTTTCAGCAGTTGTATAAAGTTGTGAACTAGCCCATTGCGCTCTTAAATGTGTTATGAAACAAGATCGACCGGACATCTAAGGAACAACTAAGGGTTTGGTTGAACACTCTACATAACAAGGTACACGGTTAAAGTTTGATTTTCTCATTTCGAGGTTTATATGGATGTTTTGTGTCTCCATGAAAACGGATTTTATTAACATTTTATGAGTTCGTCGAGGAGTTGTTTTTACTAAGTTTTCCACTCCACCCACCAACCGCATGGTTTCTAATTCCAAAACTAGTATTGAAGCTTATCCATCCACCTTACGATGTAAAAGAGAGTAATGTTTACATTCATGGTTAATGGTCTTGTTGCGTACAAAACAAAGGCACAATTTGTTATACAATAACCTATCACATTTTATTCACCCAAACATTATTTTTCTTTAGATCGATATACAACTCCATTACAATTAAGAAAACTTGGAACACTAAAAACATATAACAATAGAGTAAGATGACCATCCCTGGACGAAATGACGAGCATTAATTGAGGGGTTGACGATACACGAACCAATTCTAATTGTCAGCGGTTTTAATGACCCCTTTTTCCGAAACCCAGTTGGAGCACTATTTGCAACCAATTCATGTACCCGCGGCAAGCTCCAGCATTTGCCAACATATGTCGATACATAACAATTAAATCTTTTAAAACCCGCTGCCCAAAGTGCTTTTTATGCTTCCAAAATTCTTCAACGAGCTATTTTGTGTGAATCCGACAACTGTAACATTTAAATGAGAACACCTATTCCAAGGAATTTTATCAAACAAGAAGCGCGCCTTGAGATTAATCCTGCATTCCACGTTAACAATAAACATATCTAGTGCAAATTCTATAAACATTTGCACTCCAAACTGCGTCACTTCTTTCGGACATTTTGTCAAACAGGAATCACATGCATTGTGTATGTCTTCATATTTTGCATACATGGTTGTCTGACTGCAGTTTCCAAGTTATTTTCAACAAATTTGTTTTGTGCGCTTCCAGAAATCGATGTTGTCCATGACCACATTCATTCAGGCATTTTATCAAACAGTTCACATGCAAAGCATGCACTTCCACATTTTAGATACTTATCAAGTAGTACAACAAACCAATTTCAACCACTCCTTTTGATTACACCCTGCAATCATCACAATCCAAGCGACCACGTTTGAAGGCATTTGAAAAAACAAAACCTAGTCCACGCCTTGCACAGATAGGGAATGTTGGTTAAGGATGAGGTGTCTGGCTTTACACCTTTCAACTGCATTTTCTTTGAAGCTTCCAAAGCCAAAATTTTGTTTTATTTTAGCCACCTGACAATTTATATCCCCGACCAACACCCATTTCCACGTCGCATCTTAAGTGCTCCTCACACTTTTCCAAACCCACCACAACATTCCCAATACCCTTCACAATTTTGCATACATGACTACCAGGCACGTGACCATACGTTAAAAACAAAATTTGTTTTCCATAAAGCTTGGTGGATGTTCATGCGTTGTTCTAATTCTCCCATATTAGCGCAGGCTGGGAGATAACAAGAAAGCTTGTAGGATGTGGCTTCCAAACATGCCCACCGTATTTTGCACATGCAGCAATCAAACAAACATGCAAACAAAACCATAAGACATACATAGAAAAATCCCTAATCCTTAGCGCCAAAAGGGATTGTTCATACCTTGTTTCACCGCTCTCAACTAGCAAAGATAGGGGACGTTGGCAAAGGAAAGTGGTGCTTGGCTTCTCATCGGGAAAAACGTAAATGCTAAAGAACATCAAAACTAGATTCAACCAACCCATTTTGTGCATTTACATCAACCATTACAGGTCCAAAGAATACATCTCTTTAAGGCATTAAACAACAAAAATACAACTCATGTGTTCTGTCCAGGATTTCCTCCAATCCCTTCATATTCAATGGCAGAAAAATTCACAAAAACCAAGAAGAATTCCCAAAATCTTCTCACGGAAAACAAGCTCAACTCCTTCCTATTGTAAATTTCATGATTTACTTATTTGGTTTAAAATTTACTTCAACCGAAACGTCCACCCCTCTTCGATACGACACTTAATTAACACGTAATTAATATTCGTATATGATTTAGTTAGACCAATGTTACGTTAGAACAACTATAAATATCAAACTTCGAGCTCCGAAAATGGTCTTGAGTTGGATGAATCGCAAGAATAACATCACCGCATAAGACAAAGGCACAAAGATATGCCAAGTGTTAAAAGGGTTAGTCCATGAAAGGACAACTTCAAAATTTCCCTTATTCTTTAATTATCACAAGCACTATGCTAAGAAATCGAACTCGATCATACCAGAGTCAACCCGAGCTCATGCAACTAAGGTCAAAAAGGTGGTAATGACAATGGCATTACATCTCCCTCCCCTTATAAAAGCATCGGCTACAATGCGACACACTCCAGACACTAAAAGGGGTGAGTAAGCACGAAAAGTCAGTAATAAATTCTGATTAGCGAAAGGGCATACTACATAAAACAGAACCATCTACAGGCTTAAGTATGTTTTAAATTTTCCTCCATTTCTTAATGTTTTGAGAAGATTGACATTACTCCTAATTTTATTACTCAATTAATCTTTACCTTAATACTTGTTCCTACTTTCAAAGCTCATAAGACTTCATTATTCAACAATTCAAATCCAACTTTTGATTATTATTTCAAATCACATTCGCATGTGTTTTCTCATAAGGGTATTCACCATTTATTAATTGTATTGATAGTGTACTTGTTCAATGTTCATAATATTATCACTTGTTAAGGATTTTAAATTTCAAAGTTCCAATAGGTTGCCCAAATAGTTGACCTCACAATGTCGCACAAGGTACAAAGCACATTACGAACAATCCACATAAGACATTTTTATCACATTTTCATGAATGAATCGCATTACAAGACCTCAACCCCACCATGGAAAGGCAACAAGTAGTCCACACAACTGTACCCACACAGTGTCAAGGTAAGATCCAAAAGTACATATCATCAAAGAGGAACATCAAACCTTAAACATCACGATACATAACAAGACTCACATGGGTAACATATGAATCACGCATACCAGCTCCATATGCCTCCCAAATCTCCATAAGCCTCCTAGAAGAGAGAATCATAGTGCGAAAACCAAACCGGGTCACTCCCCATAGAGCCCCGTGACCTTATTTCTCCATGCAATGTCACTTACCATAGAGTCTCATCTCCTTATTTTTCCATACTGGGTCACTCACCATAGAGCCTCATCTCTTTATTTCTCCATATCAAGTCACTCGCCAAAGAGTCTCATCACCTCATGTCTCCATTTAATGAGGCAAGGCCACCCTATGGTCCTAGGAAAATAGAGCCTCGTTACCTCCACCTAAGTGGTATAGTAACCAGTAGTTCGATACTAGATAACATCATGACCCCCTTGTGGTGCACACCCATACAACGAAGTGGGTCCATAGGTCCAACCACTCTACGACGAATCCCATGACCCTATTCCATCACATCACAACATTAGAGCCAACATATCAAACAAATTTAAAAGCCAAGTGGCAACAAAACTCAAGCCTTGGGCTAGGTTAACAAAATGTCAAACTCAACTACAGTTTTCAAACTAAGCAAAATAAATGGCTAAATATGCATATTAATGTAAGGGCCTCTTTTTAGGACAAAACCAATTAAATGCCCAAAGATCTAAAGATGCATCACTTAAAAAATTTGATAGTTCTTACAAGAAAAGAGAAGAAGATACATTTACAAATAAACACAAACATTGAAAGATCACATTACAATCACTACGTGGCCTTTCCATGGCCACCAAATGGGTACTTATCAAGTTGTTGGCACTCAGATATCGAGCCTCGGCTCGTAAAATACATATAGCTAGAATAAGTATATCTCCATATATATCTAAATCACACATATGAGGCTCCACATAGTCAATATCATCTAAGATTGTTCAATGGGCAACCCAACTAAGAGAGAGCAGTGACTCTAGTTCACATAGGCACAAGCCTAAGGTGGTGTACATCCACAATATACTGAGCAAGATACCCAACGAATAGAAGCGGGTTTTTCAGCCTATATGAGACTCCACTTTTAAACTCGTACTTGGCTCAAGGTGATGGTCACCTAGTCTACAACTTCTCTCTCCACACATACACTTCTGGATGCGACCCATATGGCTTAGTAGAGTGGGGTACACAACATAACACATAACTACATAACTAACACAATGATGATTCATGCTCAACAACGATAGTGTCTTACCATGGAAAAATTACGAGGTATAACATAACAATATTCCACGACTTACAACATGTATATTTCCACATAATGCAACAATAGTGTGAATACAATACATTAGGGGTCATGAAATCATTAAATGCCCTCAATTCACGATTTGAATTTATCACATAACAATATGAGTACATATATATCACGAGCATAAGAATTTCACATCATGTCATACATTCCACTACAACGTAGCATGGTGGCATAACGTCATAATACAACGTAACACCGTACATGTTATGAATTAACACGATAAAACACATTTCACTACGAAGCACTTTATCATGCAACAGAGGTTCCACAAAACAATATCACTAGAACATGAAACTTAACAACACTTTTACAGTTCACAAACATTCCCTTCACACAACAAGGTGGTAATACACATGAATTTTCACGTTGAATCCACAAGAGAGAGGGAAATTAATCCCATAGAGAAACACATCAATATCATTAAAAGTCTACACCAAGTGGTAAGCACAACAAGTGCATTCACATAATCACAAGTACCACACTTGTCACATCACAACAAAATAACACATTACTCATCCAACTCATCAACCATCATTCATAATCACCACAACACTAAATTGTGGCAGAGGTTCAAGAGAATGAACCTTCACTCTGATACTAACTATATAACCCACCCATGTCGAACCCAAACACAAGACCAAAATATACCAGGATATATATTTTTACTTTCATCACTTGTTACAAAACAACACACGGGGTTACTCACAAAACTCCACACCACATGTGACGCTGTAGTGCCCACACTTTTTATAGCTCAGTAGCTTGTTGTTTATTTGCTCATAGACATGTTTTTGACAGGGCTTGGTGATATCTTAGACATTATATTTAGATATTTGATTTTATTATACATGTGTGACATTCAGGCGTATAGCGCCAATTTAGCCTAATTTCTTTATTGTCACATTTTCTTGTTATGACATGGAAACTAATGAATATGAAGTGCTTGGAACCTAATTATATTAATGGATAGTTGTTGCATGGTGGGATTATATGTCACTTTATCATCTTGTCTAACTTTTGGAATATGGAAAATAATTGTGCGCGTTGTCGCATCTTGATTTCAGTAGGATGTTAGTTTAGTTTAGCATGCATTGATATCTTACTATGTCATTCAATTATGTTGTATCGAACATATGTGGTTAATGTGTGCAATAAGTGTGCAAGGGTGACAGGTTTACAAGAGAACGTGGGATTCAGGCCAACTACTCAATCTTGCACAAGCAGCCCACGGGCTGAGTCCTAGCCATGTTCACTGTGTGAAGCTTTAGGATAGATGATTATTAATTTTGGGCACTATGAGTGACCCCAATGTATGTAAAGTATTGCGCTTTTGATTTATTAATTTTTGTTTAGGGTAGTTGGTTAAGTTGTAAACTTGTTTTGGGAGTTAATAACTCCTCTTTCTTTTGAATTGTGGATTTTGCTTAATGAGTCACTTAATCACAAGGGTTTATAGTCACATGTGAGACCCTTGGGTGGTCCTCACACCCTCTACCCTTTGTGCCAAAAATGTAAAACCCGAAATTAGGGTATTTTGGGCATTTTTGGGGACCCATTTGTAGCTTGGGAGTCCCCCTATCACTAAAATGAGCCCTTGGACCCTACCTAATGGGTAGGGGGGCTTGTTTTCAAGGCTAGAGGGAGTTTTCCCTCCCTTTCTACCCTTTGTTTTGTCACATCTATGTAAGGGATGTGGATTTGTGTGTTTATCAAAAGTGCCATTAGTTTTGTTTTGCTAACATTTAAGGGAATTTGAAAGAAGAGGGCAAAAAATATAATTTTACCTTTTTTCTCTTTTGTTTTGGCATCTTTGACCATGAGGAGGAAGAGGGGTGACACATGTCACCCCCTCATTTGTGAGGAGGCTTTTTTGCTCCCCTTCAAATTCTCATTCATGGGAATTGGAAGGGACTTTTTTTTTTGGAATTTCTTGCTTGGATGCTTGGGGTGATTGGGAGCTTGGGATTCGCTTGGAGTTAAGAGTGGGAAAAAGCTTTAAAATTGGGAAGATTTTTGGGAGAGCTTTCCTTGAGATAGGCTCTTCATGACTTATTGTTGTGTTGCTTTATTTTTGTGATGCTAGGTTGGGTGCTTGAAAATTGTTAATTGTTGTATGTAGCTTTTAGTTGTTGTCTTGCTGTGTGTTTTTACTCCCTCCATCATATGACATGATGGAGTTTTGGAGTGTGGGAGAAGAGAGAGGGAATTTTCCCTCACAATCCTCAAGGCTTGATTGCCAAGCCTTGTAGGAGTCTTATTGTTTTTCCCCTCAATTGGTTGAGGGTGGGGAAGTTGATTCATTTGGCTTGAATCTCCTTCCCCATTCTTGGTAAGGAAACCCCTTTTGGGGTTTGAAAATCCTTCCAAGAAAGGATTTGGAGAAAGAGGGAGGAATAAGGAGGGTCTTGGTTTGAATAATGATCAATAAGGAGGATATGAAAATGTTTGTTTATTGTACAAAGAATTATTGATGCATAACTTTGAAGAACTTTCTCCTCTCTTCGCTATTTTTGAGGATGAACATGGTGTTCTCCTCCTTGTAAATTGGAGTCTTGTGTTATTGTGAACTTTATGTTTGAATGTGCTTGTTTCATTGTTGTTTTACCCTCCACCTTGTGCAAGTTTTGGTAGCTATCCTCTTTCCCATGGGCTTGGGGGAGGCTAGCATGCATCCCAACCTTGGGATAGGCATGTGATGATGCCTATGGTTGGGTGGCAAAACAAGCTCTTTTCTTTCTCCTTGCATGGATCTCTTGGGAAGGTATAGAAGGATGGTATCTCAAGCTTGGAATCTCTTGTCATCTATGGAGCACTTATTGTCTCCTATCACTTCATGTTGGCATTCCTCTTCTTGTAATGTAATCCTCAATTATGAACATAGTATGTGAAGGGTGATTACATCTTTTTGTAAAGTATCTTCCATTGTGGAGTGGAACCCATTTTGTATGAAATTGTAGACTTTTTTTTGTAAATTAAAAGCTTTGATTTCAATCTTGGGAAGGAGTTGCTAAGTTGTCCCCTTATGTGTTATAACTCAAGTTTGAAAAGAGAGGTATTGAAAGTTGGGGTAAAGAGTAATTGAATAAATCATACCTTGTGATCTTATATATAACTCTTCCTATTTGACATTTATGAAGGAATATATAGTTTTTGAAAATATTTCTGGTTGTTGATCACATGTATGCATTACCATGTAAACATTGATAGCCTCCCATGTTAAGAATATGAAATATTGTATTTCTTGGGTGTTTCCTGGCACTTTAGAGAACTTATGTAACAATATTTAACATTCCTTCCACATGCTTGTCCTAGAATATCTAATTGTTGAGATGTGACTAGGTTGTTAATTGAAAGACACTCTTCTTTGTTGCACTATATGTAAATAATATTTCTTGTAAAATGTATTGACTAAAATTGTACACATGAAAGGAAAGTTGAAATCTTGTAGATTTCATTGCCCATGAGAAGTTTAGTAGTTCCTCTTGCATTGTTGCTTTCATATATCATACATGAGATTAAGTTATCTACTTTGAAGATTCTACAAAAGTAAATATTAGAAAAAAAAGAAGTCTTATTTCTATCAGAAAATACTTGGTTATAGTAGACCATAAGATGCATGAAGTAAATATATGTTAGTTGTTTCAAGTTGAAATCAATTTTATTGTAACTTAGTGTACTAAACAAACCTGAGTTAACAACCTGTTATATATTAAAACTGTATTTCTATATGTAGTGTTACAAATGCAGTTACCTCCAATGGACTAAATATATTTAGTATTAGTATATGGAAATATAATTTTAAATAAAGAGGATCTAAAATTATATATATACTATCTGTAATAAGAGTCTATATAAGCACCTATCTGTTTTAAATATATATATTGTATCATTTACATGGTTACTAAATACATTACATACACACACACACACAGTGTGTGTGTGTGTGTGTGTGTACACACACACACACACACACACACACATATATACTAAAACTTTTTTTTATTGTTTATTAAATATAAATATATGATCAAACAAAGAAAAAGAAAATAGTATGGGGGGGCGGGGGGGGGGGAGGGGAGTCGGAACCCCCTCCCTCCCCAGCCCGAACTGTCATCAAACCCCTAAAATAAAATAAAGTAATGACAGGGGGTGCTGCCCGAACCGGATCCCCACAACCCTGTGACCGCCATAGGGGGCGCTGCCCACATGGACCCCGTCATCCTCCACCTGCAGCGTCACCCCGCCTACCCCCCACTGTCCGTTCTGCCGCCTGTTGCGCCCTCCCTTGTACCCCTGTCTGCCTCGCTTCCTCTAAAGCACTGCCCCGCTCCCCTGTCGCTCCGTGACTTGCCCCTGTGGCGCGCGCCAACCGGTCGCCGCCCACTCCTCCTATCAGACACAGCCGTCGCCTCACGTGCCTTCAGCTTTCAAAGCAAAACAAAATAAAAATGTTCCAATTGCTGTCCATGGCAAAAAAAAAAAAAAAAGTAAAGATATACATATACATACACACATTAAAACAAACATACAATACATAAAGAGATGATTTCAATGTTTTCATTAATGATATTGCTTGAAGAGATAAGAAAACAAATGAGATAGAGAATGAAATGAAGAGGAGATATAATGAAAAAAAAGAGAGAGAGAAGAGAGAATAAGAGGCATAAGGAAATTGTAGGGCATTTTTAGGGCAAACTTAGATCTAGGGTTCAGGTCTCTTTTCATCCTATGGGCTCAAAATTGACCCTATACACTCTTTTGGGGCCTAATGGGTATTTCTTTTGAAAAAATGAGAATGGGAAAAGAAGTTTAGTCTGTGTGTGTGTGTGTGTGTGTGTGTGTGTAGTGTGTGTGTATCTAATTAAATGTCAAGGGGGATGTAGACTCAAATTAATTCAAAATGGGTATATGCATTAATTAAATGGTTATGGACCTTAAGTAAACTTAATAGAGGTTAGATTAAATAATATATAATTAATAATTATGAGTGTTATTGAACGGCTAATTATTTAGAATATCTCGAGTGAACCAAATAACTTTAACAACGGGATAATGGCTAGGAGCAAGATGTTGGAAAGTTTTCTTTGCATTTACCAAAAAAAAAAAAAAATTACCCCAAAATTTTAGTCAGGATTGATGTGTTTTTCGATGTCCCTAGAAGGGGGCATTACAGTTAGGTATCAGAGCTTGGGGTTCGCGCTCGCGGACCACTGGGTAGTTAATTAAAATAGTTAATGACAATTTTAACAACAACAAAATTAACTAAATGAGTAAAAATAAACAGTTAAAATAAATCATTCACGTCACCATTAAATTTTTAAATTAATAAATTTCTAGCTCACCTCGGTGCGTAGGATGGCGCCCAAGCGAGGACGATTAGTTAGAGGTATGGGGCATAGTGCATCTACGCAGGAGCCGTCAGCGCCTGATTTTGGGCCTCGAATATTATATGCCTTGCGCCAGCTGATAGGCATTGTGGAGCAGCACCTACCACAGCCGCAAGAGACAAGAGTGGAGGCACCATTGGGAGACGAGGAGCTGATAGGCGAGGACGCGCATTCAGAGCCGTCAGAGCACAATACATCGAGGCGGGAGAGGTTCACGTTAGCCCTTCCATTCATCACGAGAGGGTAGCCTCATTCCGTCGTAGCCGATCACACAGTCTCGAGGGACCATTCGAGGATAGGCAACCCCCTTCGCCTGTTGGACTACATCGCCAGGATTGAAATACAGGTAGTGTGATCAGAGATCTTCTTCGTTTGCAGCCGCCCACGTACACCGGCTCTACAAATGGTTTTGGGGCTGAGTCGTGGCTCCTTAGTTTGGATAGTTGCTTCGGCTTGCACTCTTACGAGAGCAACGTCAAGGCAAGGTTCGCCATACACCTTCTCCCGAGATGCAGTAGACGTTTGGTGGAGGAATGAGGAGCGAAAGCTCCATCTGACTCGAGAGATAGTGACTTGGGAGTTGTTTGAGGAGCGTTTAGGGCTCGTTATATGTCAGAGCATTTTGTTCAGAAGATGATCGACGAGTTTCACGACTTACGACAGGGATCTGGCATAGTAGCGCAGTATGAGAGCAGGTTCCTGGATCTTCTACAGTATGTGGATTACCTGCAAGATGAGAAATTGTAGGTTAACAGGTTCATCCGAGGGCTTAATGCAGACATAACAAGAGCAGTTCGGATGCTATCTCCTCCCACACTTGAGAAGGCTGTTGAGAAGGCCTACTTAGCTGAGGAGAACAGGACCAAGGCACAGGAGCATTGTGATAGGAACAAGAGCAAGTTTCAGGAGAGAATACAGGCCTTCCAGAGTTAGAGGTCATGAGGTACTGCACCACCCCCTAGAGGAGGATTTTGGCCTCCGCCAGCAGCCACGAGGGCTCCACCGCACCCACAGCGACAGACACAGTAGCAGGGCCACCCGCAGCAGGGGGCTAGGCAGACACAGGGATTTCAGAGAGGTGTTTCTAGAGGTGGTTTTAGTGGAGCCAGAGATAGGAGGCAGGGCACTTAGTAGACACAACCAGCTCGCACTCAGCAGTCTACTAGGGTTGGACCAGTAGGATCAGTACACCAGAGTACATGAGGGACCCCATCTTAGAGGGGTACAGGAGGTTGTTTTATTTGTGGATCTCTAGACCACTATGTGCGCATGTGCCCACACAAACCCAATACCATGGATGCACAGAGAGCGGCTAGATCCGAGCAGATGGTGGGTGATGTAGGACACGCCCATCGGGTATATGCAGCGGTTGACAACCGCCAGGCCGAGTATCAGGCCACGGTCATTGAGATGACAGGTACTATCAGGGGTATTTCTGTCTCAGTACTTTTTGATTCAGGTGCTTCAGATTCCTTTATATCACCTTCTATAGTGGACCAGTGTGGGCTAGTGGTGGCTAGGCAACCAGATAGTTGGCAGGTTGAGTTGGCTTCTGGAGCCAAACTCGCCGTGGACTCGTATGTGGAGAGTTGCGTACTTGATTTAGGAGCCTTCTCCACTACTCTTGACCTCCGAGTTATCCCTCTAGGTTCCTATCAGGTAGTTTTGGGTATGGATTGGCTCGAGACTCATCAAGCTAAGGTGGATTGTAGAAAAAAGGTCATTGAGTGTCAGGATGATCTTGGAAGTACAGTTGTGATATCAGGGATGCAGAGACCTATCTCCTTGCGCATGATATCGGCTAAGCAACTCAAGCAGAGCATGCGTAAGGGTTGTCAGTTATTTGCTATCACCATCAGTGATCGATCTGAGAGCATTCCAGAGCATTCACCCTTGGATGATCATGCAATTTTGAGGGAGTATGCAGATGTGTTTCCAGGCGAGCTTCCAGGGTTACCACCCCGCAGAGAGGTGGATTTCACCATTGATTTAGTACTTGGATCAGCACCAGTTTCTAGGGCACCGTATCGGATGACGACCCCAGAGCTTCATGAGCTCAAGATTTAGTTAGAGGAGTTGTTGGATAAGGGTCTTATTCGCCCTAGTGTATCTCCTTGGGGAGCGCTAGTCATATTTGTGAAGAAGAAGGACGGTTCTCTTAGGCTTTGTGTAGACTTCAGGCAGCTCAACAAAGTCACGATAAAGAACCGTTATCCGCTCCCTAGGATTGATGACATGTTTGATCAGATGCAGGGAGCGTGAGTGTTCTCCAAAATCGATCTCAAGTCAGGATATCATCAATTGTGCATTTTAGATGCAGACATCCATAAGACAGCCTTTCGCACACGATATGGGCATTATGAGTTCACAGTGGTTCCATTTGGTTTGACCAATGCCCCAGCTGTCTTCATGAGCCTCATGAATGGAGTATTCATGACATTTCTGGATCGCTTTGTCTTGGTGTTCCTTGATGACATCTTGATTTATTCTCGTTCCAAGGAGGAACACGAGGAGCATTTGAGACAGGTACTTCAGGTGTTGAGAGAGCAGAAGTTGTATGGGAACTTGGAAAAATGCAGCTTCTTTCAGACAGAGATTCAGTACTTGGGTCATATCATTTCAGGCGAGGGTATCTCTGTAGATCCCTCTAAGATTCAGGCTATCTTGGACTGGCCAGCACCCACATCAGTTACTGAGGTGAGGAGTTTCATGGGTTTAGCAAGGTATTACCATAGGTTCGTACAGGACTTTTCTAAGATTGCTCACCCTATTACTTCTCTTCAGAGGAAAGGGAAGAAGTTTGATTGGTCAGAGAAATGTGAGCAAGCCTTTCAGTTGCTTAAGGAAAGGTTAACCACGGCGCCCATCTTAGCAGTTCCAGACCCGACAGAGGATTTTGTTGTTTGTACCGATGCATCACTAGAGGGTTTGGGAGCAGTTCTTATGCAGGAGCGTCGGGTTATTGCTTTTGAGTCTCGTAAACTCAAGGAGTACGAGCTTAATTACCCTACTCATGACTTGGAGCTTGCAGCAGTTGTACATGCTCTAGTGCGTTGGCAACATTTCCTTTTGGGTAGGCCTTTCATTTTGAGGACAGACCATCGTAGCTTGCAGCATATCTTCTCACAGCCGAACCTCAACGCTCGTCAACGGCGTTGGATGGAGTTCCTATGTGAGTATGATATGGAGGTTCAGTACGTCAAAGGGAAGGAAAATGTGGTTGCAGATGCTCTTAGTAGTCGACGACATGTGCTTGCTTCTTTGACACTTTAGTCATATTTGAGAGGCAGGATTCTTGAGCACCTTCCAGAGGACAGATTTTATGAGGGAGCTAAACAGATGTTAGAGTCTCAGGGTTCTTTAAAGGGCAAATATTCGGGGTGTGTTTTAGAGACAGATGGTTTGCTTCGATTCCACAGGCGCATCTACATGCCTAAGTCAGGTGATCTGCGTAGCTTCATCCTCTCAGAGGCTCATCGAGCCCCATATGCGGCACATCCAGGAGTGAAGAAAATGCATGCCGATCTGAGAGAGTTATATTATTGGCCAGGTCTTCGACGGGACATAGCAGATTTTGTTGCACGTTGCCTTGAGTGTCAGAGGGTCAAGGCAGAACATTCACATCCCATAGGACTTTTACACCCTCATGATATTCCCGAGTGGAAATGGGATGTGATCTCCATGGACTTCATAGTCGGACTTCCTATGTCATCTTATCGTCATGACGCCATTATGGTCACCGTGGATAAGTTGACCAAGGTTGCGCACTTTTTGCCAACCAAGGTCACCTATAATGCACAGGCCATCGCCAAGGTATTTATGGAGGACATTGTGAGGCTGCATGGGATTCCGAAGACCATCATCAATGACAGGGATACTATCTACACTTCAGTCTTCTGGACGTCTTTTCAGGCTGCTCTGGGTACTCAGATCAATTTCAGTTCAGCTTATCATCTAGAGACAGATGGGCAAATAGAGAGGGTTAATCAGGTGTTAGAGGACATGTTGAGAATGTATGTCATGGATCAGCAAAGGAAATGGGAAGATTATTTGCATCTAGTTGAGTTTGCCTACAACAACAGCTATCATAGTTCCATTGGTATGGCTCCTTACCAGGCCTTGTATGGACGACCTTGCAGGACACCTTTGAGTTGGGATAGACTAGATGACATGATCATCCTGAGACCAGCCTATCTTTAGGATTTAGAGTAGCAGGTTGTATTGATTAGACAGCGTCTTGAGCAAGCCAGAGCATGCCAAAAGGCATATGCAGACAGCAAGAGGACTGATCGTCACTTCTCAGTGGGTGACAAAGTCTTCTTGAGGGTTCGTCCGCATAAGAGTCTTATCCGTTATGGAAAGAGTTCTAAGCTATCGCCTCGTTTGTGGGGCCTTTTAATATTTTAGAGGTCATCGGTCCAGTTGCCTATCACCTAGCTTTGCCACCACGCCTTGCACGGGCCCCACGATGTTTTTCATGTTTCTGTACTACGTAGATATGTACCTGATGCTTCTCATGTCTTGGATTGGTCGGCATTACAGGTAGAGGACGGAGGACAGTGGAGATTGGAGCCCGTACGCATACTGGAGCACTGGAGGTTGACCCTTCGGGGTTTGAGACTTGGACCAGGTTAGAGTACAGTGGGACCAGTACGACGAGACAAACAGCTACCTGGGAGGATGCAATACCTTTGAGGGCTAGATATCCCTACCCTCTTTCAGTGACTTCCAGGAGGAATTCTAATTTTATTAGAGGGGGATGTAGTGCCCACACTTTTTATAGCTCAGTAGCTTGTTGTTTATTTGCTCATAGACATGTTCTGACAGGGATTGGTGATATCTTGGACATTATATTTAGATATTGATTTTATTAGACATGTGTGACATTCAGGCGTATAGAGCTAATTTAGCCTAATTTCTTTATTGTCGCATTTTCTTGTTATGACATGGAAACTAATGAATATGATGTGCTTGGAACCTTATTATATTGATGGATAGTTGTTGCATGGTGGGATTATATGTCACTTTATCATCTTGTCTAACTTTTGGAATATGGAATATAATTGTGCACGTTGTCACATCTTGATTTCAGTAGGATGTTATGTTAGTTTAGCATGCATTGATATCTTACTATGTCATTTAATTATATTGTATCGGACAGGTGCGGTTAATGTGTGCAATGACTGTGCAGGTGACAGGTTTACAGGAGAACGTGGGATTCAGGCCAGTTACTCAATCTGCACAAGTAGCCCACGGGCTGAGTCCAGCCATGTTCAATGTGTGAAGCCTTAAGATAGATGATATTAATTTTGGGCACTATGAGTGACCCCAATGTATGTAATGTATTGTGCTTTGAATTATTAATTTTGGTTTAGGATTACTAGTGAGGTTTGTAAACTTGTTTTGGGAGTTAATAACTCCTCTTTCATTTAAATTGTTGGTTATGTTTATTTTGTCTCTTAATCACAAGGGTTTAGGGTCACATGTGAGACCCTTGGGTGGGTCCCCACACCCTCTACCGTTGGTGCCAAAATGCAAAACCCGAAATTAGGGTATTTTGGGGGCATTTTTGGGGACCCCTTTGTAGCTTGGGAGTCCCCCTATCACAAAAATGAGCCCTTGGACCCTACCTAATGGGTGGGGGGCTTGTTTTCAAGGCTAGAGGGAGTTTTCCCTCCCTTTCTACCCTTTTTTTGTCACATCCATGTAAGGGATGTGGATTTGTGTGTTTATCAAAGTGCCACTAGTTTGTCTTGCTAAATTTAAGGGAGTTTGGGAGAGATGGGAGAAAAAGATAATTTTACCCTTTTCTCTCTTTTGTTTTGGCATCTGTTGACCATGAGGAGGGAGAGGGGTGACACATGTCACCCCCTCATTTGTGAGAGGATGTTTGTTTGCTCCTCTTCAAATTCTCAGTCATGGGAAATGAAAGGATTTTTTTTTGGAACTTCTTGCTTTTGGATCTTGGAGATATTTGGAGCTTGAGATTTTGCTTGGAGTCAAGAGTGGAAAAACTTAAAGTTAGGAAGCTTTTTGGAAAGTTTCCTGAGGTAGGCCCCTTATGTCTTATTGTTATGTTGCTTTATTTTTGTTGTTAGATGATTGCTTGGAATTGTTAATTGTGAATGTAGATTTTGGTTTTCTTGGCTTGTGTTTACTCCCTCCATCATATGGAATGATGGAGTTTGGAGTGTGGGGGAATAGAGAGAGAAACTTTCCCTCTCAATCCTCAAGGCTTGATGGACAAGCCTTGAGGAGTCTTATTATTTTTCCCCTCAATGTCGAGGGTGGGGAAGTTGATTCATTTGGCTTGAATCTCCTTCCCCATTCTGGTACGGAAACCCCCTTTGGGTTTGAAAATCCTTCCAAGAAGGATTTGGAAAAAGGGGGAGGAATACGGAGGGCTTGATTTGATTACGAGCAATAAGGAGGGTTTAGAGATGTTTGTATGTGCAAGAATTGTGTTGTATAACTTGGAGAATTTTTCTCTCATCTCTTCCCCATTTTGAGGATGAACATGGGTTCTCCTCCTTGTAAATTGGAGTCTTCTGTTGTTGTGAACTTTATGTTTGTGTGCTCTGTTTAATTGTGTTTTACCCTCCACCTGTACAAGTTTTGGTACCTATCCTCTTTCCCAGGGGTTTGGGGAGAGGCTTAGCATGCCATCCCCACATTGGGATAAAACAGGTATGGAATTTTTTTCATTTTTTTTTTTAATTTAATAAACAATTAAAAAATATTTTAGATTTATGTGTGTATTTGTGTATATATTTTATATATTATTTATATATATACCCTATATAATATATTTTCTATATGAATATTATAATAAATGTATATTGTTATAATAATATTTTATACATTATATATTACTATATAAATTAGTATGTATATATAAATGTAATGTATATTATATATAAATGTTATATATCCTACTTTATAGGTTTATATATAAAATTTTCCAATAATCAATAAAAATTTTGTCATTTGGAGTGTAATGGGTAAACCATAAATGGGAAAATATACAAATATATAATTAATAGCATAATATATTCCTTTTCCATTTATATTAATAAATAAACAATGATTATATTTTACTAAATATTTAATGCTTCACAAAAGATAACCAATATTTTGATAAATAAGTTTTTATTTCTAAAATGAAATTCAAATAAATAACTTAAACCACATTTAAATATCATTTTGAATTTTTAAAAATGAAAAAACATCCTTTTTCACAACAAGAAATAGATTTTCAATTTTTTTCATGTAGTAATTTGAATCAATATTTTTAAGAGAGGAGACATATTGCAAGAAAGGGAGTGTTTTTTTCAATATTCAATTAGTCACAAAACAATTGATTTCATTCATCAAATAAATATTTCTTAAGTTGTCAAATAAGCAGGAAAGGGGTAAAAGTTGCAAAAACAAAATAAAAATAAAGATTTTCTTTTCTTGACTTTGCTATCAAAGTTTTACATAGGTAACAAAGGTGTAGGAAACAAAAAAACCAAAAACCAATATTTTCACAACTATGCTTTTTTTATAAATATAAATGCAAGATTATATTTAAGACTTCAGGTAGATAGATTATTTACTTCATTACATAACCTCACACAAACTTAAGTTATATGGATGTTAACTCCCAAGTAGCATCAAAATCAAATATTTTCTAAAACAAGTTTTCCCACAATTGATGACAAATTTAGCAAATGGACCTTTCCAAAATTACAAGGAGATGTAAACTCTCAACATACTATGTTCCAAAAGAGGATTACATTACAAGTAATCAAAAGGAAGGATAAGAACAATAGAGCCCAAATCCACCACATCCAACTTCCAAGCCACTTTTCTATGTCTTCCCAAAACCATGCAAGGAGAAAGAAAAAGCTTGTTTGCCACCCATTTAGGCATCATCACATGCCTATCCCAAGGTTGGGATGCATGCTAGCCTCCCCCAAGCCCATGGGAAAGAAGGATAGCTAACCAAAAACTTGCACAAGATGAGAGGGTAAAACAACAATGAAACAAGCACACACAAACAAAAGTTCACAACAACACAAGACTCCAAAATTTACAAGAGAGAGAACCCATGTTCATCCTCAAAAATGGGGAAGAGAGGAGAAAGTTCTCCAAAGTTTATATAAGTTCACAAAATTTATTTGCACAAAAAAAAATCATCTCCATATCCTCCTTATTGCTCCTATTCAAACCAAACCCTCCTTATTCCTCCCCCTTTCTCCAAGTCCTTCTTGGAAGGATTTTCAAACCCCAAAGGGGTTTCCTTACCAAGAATGGGGAAGGGATTCAAGCCAAATGAATCAACTTCCCCACCTCAACCATTGAGGGGAAAAAAAAAAATAAGACTCCTACAAGGCTTGTCCATCAAGCCTTGAGGATTGAGAGGAGGGAAAATTCCCTCTCTCTTCCCCCACACTCCAAAACTCCATCATGCCATATGATGGAGGGAGTAAGTAAAACAAGCAAAAACCAAAATCTACATTCAAAACAATAACAATTTCAACAATCAATCTAACAATAAAATAAAAAACAACACACAACAAAGACCTAAGAGCCTACCTCAAGGAAAGCTCTCCAAAAAGCTTCCTAACTTCAATTTTTTTCCACCCTTGACTCAAGCAAATCCAAGCTCCAAATCACCCAAGCATCCAAAAGCAAAGAAGTTCAAAAAAAAAAGTCCCTCTTTTCCCATGAATGGAATTTGAAGAGGAGCAAGCAAGCATCCTCACAAATGAGGGGGTGACATGTGTCACCCCTCTCCCTCCTCATGGTCAAAGATGCCAAAACAAAAGAGAGAAAGGGTAAAATTATCTTTTTTGCCCTCTTCTCCCAAATTCCCTTAAATGTTAGCAAGACAAAACTAAGTGCACTTTTTGATAAACACACAAATCACATCCCTTACATGGATGTGACAAACAAGGGTAGAAAGGGAGGGAAAACTCCCTCTAGCCTTGAAAACAAGCCCCCCTACCCATTAGGTAGGGTCCAAGGGCATTTTTGTGATAGGGGGACTCCCAAGCTACAAAGGGGTCCCCAAAAAATGCCCAAAATACCCTAATTTCGGGTTTTGCATTTTGGCACAAGGGTAGAGGGTGTGGGGACCACCCAAGGGTCTCACATGTGACCCTAAACCCTTGTGATTAAAGAGACTCATTAACAAAAATCAACAATTTAAAAGAAAGTGGGATTATTAACTCCCAAAAGCAAGTTTACAACTTTACTAACAACCCTAAAACAAAAATTAATAAATTCAAAGCAAAATACACTTTACATACATGGGGTCACTCATAGTGCCCAAAATTAATAATCATCTATCCTAAGGCTTCACACAGTGAACATGGCTAGGACTCAGCCGTGGGCTGCTTGTGCAAGATTGAGTACTGGCCTGAATCCCACGTTTCTGTAAACCTGTCACCTGCACACTCATTGCACACATTAACCGCACCTGTCCGATACAATATAATTGGAATGACATAGTAAGATATCATGCTATGCTAAACTAACCTAACATCCTACTGAAATCAATATTTAAACAACGTGCACAATTATATTTCATATTCCAAAAGTTAGACAATGATGATAAAGTGAATATGATCCCCCCATGCAACAACTATCCATCAATATATTAGCACTCCAAGCACATCACAATTTCATTAGTTTCCATGTCATAACAAGAAAATCGCACAATAAATTGGAATTACCGTTGGAATTGTGCGTTTATACGCCTGAATGTCACACATGTCTAATAAGAAATTCAGATTTGATCAAAATGATTGAGATTTTAAGGAAATGGCCGGGTTCAAAACAGTGTTTTATTTGGAGCTGGGAGTAATTAAGAGGCATGGTCATCATTCTTTCTCTGCTGCAGCAGCACATGGGACAGTATGGGGAGCCTTTTTAATATACAATAATCCATTCCACTACTAAAATTTAATGCCTCTTACAGTGTTGTTGAAGGACAGATTTCAGGGATTTCCATTTTCCCTCTCTTTTCCTTCTCCATTTTTCTATAAAATTGGAGTGTTGGGCTCATTGTAAGGGGAGAGTTTTTTGGGTAACAAAGCTCTGTCAAAATTGTCTTTGTGAAAGCCAGTGTGTTGCAGGCCCTTGTAGTGGACTCCCTTGCATGGTGATCCAGGCCCTTATCTGTAATAGATTGAACTGTGCATATCATGAAGCAATAAAATATCAGTTTGTGGATATATCTTCCCCTGCTGTGTTTTCTTGCATTCTTCTTGCCCCAAATCTTTCGATAGGCAAAGAATATTGTGTCTCTATTATTATGTTCTTGCAGGAATTCATTATCATTGTGTATGCTTGGAAATATTGTTGTGAATGCATTTTGCTAGATTATGGTGAACTGGACATCACCTCTTCTAGTGTGCACTTTGCCTCTGTATTTCACACACATTGGAGATTACTCTCACACCCCTCTTTTCTGGTGTATCACCGCTTTAGGTAGGCTTTCATTTTATGCATTCTCTCTCTCTGGTCCCCTTGGAAATTTCCTGAAGAACAGTTTAGCTTCCCTGCATTAGAGTAGATTGTGGCAGGTAGTTTATAACCAAGTATATTGAAACTAAATATTTATCCTTACTGGTTCACCTGATGACATAATAATCATATTATTATAATTCAACCCCACTCGTGTATAGATCTCAATTTATGGGTATTAATCGTTGGTCCTATATAATGAAGACAAATTTCAGGTGGACTTATATACCTTTATGTCATGCATGTATGCACGTACCATTATGGTAGCTGTAACCTTTACTTAAGGCTAGCATGACTCCAGTTAGGGGGGTAGTTATATTAACTTCCCTATTCATGTTTTCCTACCAAAAATTTTCGAACAAGCTTCAAGGTCAAAGTAAGGTTACATTTATACTTTCATATTTCACCGCATTTCCTGCCTTCGTATGGCCGGAGGGACACATCACCATATCAATCACACTTTAAGCAATTTGTACGGTCCTTCTATGATGGTTCGCTAGTATCCCTCTCTTTACCCCCGCATTCCCACAGTCTGGCCCGTCGTCGTTTGCCCTCCCCCCCCTTCCGCTCACGGCTAGATTCTGCCTCCACCCTCCAGTATTGCCTTGTGTCACATAAATGCCTCCCCTCTTCGTCACCGGATCCTAACGACAAGCCATTACATACGCTGATTTGCTGTACAGGTGAGGTGATTACCCCAACTGTAGTCCCCATCACGCGCATACCATCCCAGTACCACTATAACTAGTAAACCACTGTAGAAGGTGACCTGGTAGATGGTGGTTTCAAATACATCGCCCTAATGTGTAGACATGATAATCATAAAAGGTAGATCGCTAAGGTTATTCTATAACTAAAGTGTGGTACACAGTAAAAGACCAAGATGCGAACTCTCTCGCGCAAGATAAGATGCCTCCAATCCTAATGGGTAAGGGTTTATATTATTATCAAACCACAATTACCCCGACCAACACCAGTCTTCAGAGAAAATTTCCCGTTTTCAAGCCTGTTGGTTGCAATTAATAAAAAAACCAAGGACAAGAAAAAAACAAACTTTCTAAATTCTCATTTCACACACCACAAAATTAGTTCTACAGAAAAACACCGTTGTCACAGGGTAATCATGGCAAAATGATAAACCAATACTATTGTATCAGATGCGATGACCAGCGAGGAATACCATGGAGACCAGAGTCATGCTCATCCCCCATTATGATATAAAAGATCACCATTCGACTAACTTGCACTCCACCACTGTATCTTTTAGGGGCATACTCTAGTTCATAGAATAAGATTGTCACAAAACACATTATATAGGTAAATAATTATTAATTGACTAGCACCCAGAGTCCGACTGTTATTTACTAGAAAAAGAATAACGCAGCACAACAAATCAAAAGAAACTCACATCTAAAGATTCAACAAAAATTGCAAAGATTGATTTATCTAAATGCTAAAGGAAAATGAAATCATCAAGAGAGCGGGGTTAGGGCTTCTCATGCCTTTCATGTGCTCCCAACAAGGGCAAGCCTGAGACACAATTTGGGAAGACAGGCCCTGAAAAGGCTAATGCCGGTAGTAATGAGCAGAGGTTGGCTGCCTACTAAGAAACACCAATTGTCGCGGACCCAAGATCACCGTTAAGGCATGGCATAGTGCCCAAGTATACACCAATAGGACCGTACCCACAGGCCTTTCTGAGTTACCAAAAAGATATATTCCCGTGTCCAACTTATGCAATTCTCACGCTAGTGCTGTGGTAATTCGGAATCACCCTTATTTCCCTCGAGACTTGGCAGTCCACCCAAATACACCGCTATGGCACACACCCTCCTCACGTATTCAGCATTCCTTTTTGCGCTTCTAGATGTACCATTGGAGTTCCCCGCTTCTCGCTGCGCATTTGATGGATGTAGAGCACGACCACCACCCGCTTTGCGGCGAGTCCCCCCCCCCCCGTCGGGCCGTCCGCCCATGTGATCGCAGCCTGTCACCAGAACTTCCGCCGGCCATCACCGGGCCCCCACGACTCCAGCCCCCCTCACCCGCCGCCCGCATTTTTCCGCCGCACTATTACTTCTGCGCGCACCCCACCCCATACCCCCCCACCCCACTGCTATATGCCTGCCATGCCGTTTTGTGACCCCTCAATGCTGTTCCCGACGTAGCTGCCCCCCCCTACCATCGGACCTTCTCGTTGCCCATGCGAGTAAGCGCATCGCCCCGCCTGGCCCCTCGAGCAAATTCAAAACTTCTCCTAATAAGTTCATAATTGCAAAGCAAATTGTGCTTCATGATTTGTATGTCTGCTATGAAACAAGTGTCCACCTCTAAGAGATCCTCTTCCATGACCGTTTATGCACATCGTGCACTTCTTCCGTAAGGTATTTTGCAATTCTTTTTGCTTTTGTAATAAATTTCTTCAGGTTGCGTGGTAACACTTGTTAATTTTTGCAACCATACACAAGTCGATAAATAGTGTTTTCCCTGTGCTCCGATTAAATGAGTTGTTAGGATGTAAATTCTGGACTTGCATTGGATGCATTCAAGTCACATGTGAACAGGCTTATCTCCTACCAAACATTTGGACGAATCTCCGATACTTCTGCTTTACTACCTCTGTTTGTTTGTTAGTCTACAAATGATATGCCAAATTGAATTGTAGCTTCATATTCAACTTCTTTCATGCCTGCTGCTTGGCCAAAAACTGTAGCAATAAACTGTCTGTATCCTTGTGTGATCCCCAACAATATTGCACGACAATCTATGCATCCTCACAATCGCACTTGAAGAAAAGATTTGTGATATGAGTTGTATCACTAGTCCTTCTGTTAGCAATGAAATGTGGTAACACGCCTGAAAATATGTCCATTACAACATAAATGGAAGCTTCATCTTCTCTTTGCATCCTAAGTAAAATCCAAGATAAAATCCATGTTTATATGCTCGCAAGGCTTCTTTGGTATTGGCAAAGGTTGCCCCATAAGTCCCGCGCATTTTGCAAGACTTCCTCCCCGTTAGTCAACTAACATGACTTGCATTCTTGTACTCGATTTTCAGACATCAACAAACATTCAATGAGCAAACACTTTGCTAGCTGTGCTAATGTCTTATCCAATCCAAAGTGCCCTACCAATCCACCATTGTGCTTCTCTTTCACCAAATTCTCCTGCATTGATCCTTTGGGAATACACAAAAGTTTGCGTTTGAACAATCAGGTCTTTTTTCCACAAAATCCTCCAATAGATGTGTCTTATCACCACTTGTAAGAAACCACGGCCAGAGAAACATGCGGCTGTCCCATACAACTCACTTGATGGATTTAAAATCCAGCTTCTACTGTCATTTTTTTCACACAAAATATTGAAACATAACTTAACACACAAGCAATCATGTTGGAGCATGTAATGTCACGTGGTGACACACCTAATGCAGTGCCCACCAAAGACAAAACACTAAAAACACTAGGAAGCTTTTATATTAAACTTGTAAACATCCATTTTTAGGGTATAGCGGCCAGTATGGAGGGAACTTATACTGGCGCCCCAATCCATTTAAAGGTCAACTTTCATGATTATTTAATTGAGAGCCGAACCTTTTCAATTGAAAGGTTGAAACCACATTCGCCCAGCCCAATTAAATAAAGGGTCCCACTTCTCATTGGCAACTTGTCAGTGCAGAAATTCACTGTATCCACATAAATTATTATGAATCTATTGGAAGAAGTGAGAAGGTGGATGTTTGTTAAAAATTCCGGTAGGCTTGACGAATTGTCGACAATAACCAATTGCGAAGCATAAATGACATCCAGACTTTTATTAGTCATTTTTATTATGTTGATATAATGCTGCGACACCCGACGTGTTTTTGAAAAGTCGTTTAGGACTTATCACAAAGGTTTTTCAACCATGTAAAAATAATAATAATAATAATAATATTATTGACTAAATAGTTTAATCGAGAGGTTTGAGCTATGAGACCTGTTACAAAAAAGACTCAAAAGCTAAATATATCTAGTCATTACAACAAACAACTGATTAACAGGAGGTTCAATATATTACACGAACAAGGTCTTCAACTATAGTTTGATAAATCGCGAGGGATACAAAAAGCCAGCAACCAAAACAGGGACTACTGACGCTAGCAAGAAAACTCAACAAGACGAAGACAACAAACAATTCAAAGTGAACACAACTTAGTAATCAACCTTTAGAAAGCCTCGGTCGCCACAGAATTGTGTTCATGTGTTATGACGAATTTTTTCATTACATTCAATTTATTTTTTGCACAATTATAATGGGTTATATTGCATTCAATGTAGCAAATGTAAAAAATCAGATGTGAGATGAAATTAGATTAAAAATATCCCAGTCTCTGTCCCATGAGTGACCATGTGCTAAGATCTCTACTTCTGTCATGCTCTAGATGCCTTGTTACATGTAAGCCCCTTCTCATGTTTCTATTCCATGATAATGATTAGTTCTTGGCTACTTCATTCTCGAGAGCTAAAAAGCTATGTATATCTATGGCATTCACTTGTTTGAAGTTCATAAATTGACAACTGAAACATCAATGCAAAAGTATAACAAAATGCAAAATGAAGATATAAAGATGACCCAAAAGACTGAGAATATTGTAGAAATGGTCAGGAGCTCCATAGGAGGGGCATGAGTGCATGGACACTAGTGTAAAAATGCCATACATAAGGATGATAATTAATCAAACCAAATCTACAATGCTCTTTCTCTGTGTAAGGGACACTTCTCATGGATCTTAACACACAATAGCCATTAGGATCAACTTGTCATTCTAAATCTATTTAGTTTTCATGTGCTTAGGAATTATTGTCTAATGACTTAGTCATTGAGACAATACCACATACTCTCGTAGAGTCAACAATGTATCAACAAGTGCGTTGGAGGAATGTTTTGCATCTAGGAAAAATAAGTTAGTGTGAACATAATTAATATGTAACCTACAAAGTTTGTTATATGTGGAATAATGCCCATGAGATGAAATGCAATTTATATGTATGGGTGATGGTTATGTACTCACGTATGTCACTAATTTTAGTGACATTGAACAATGTACATTTGCAATATTACATGGCCTTTATGTTGAACTATGAGTGTTTATGTTTGTACGCTCCTACCTGTAATGCCCCCCTCCTGGGACATCGATCAAAACACACCAATCGTGACTAGAATTTTAGGGTAAATTATTTTTTTTTGGTAGTGTTTAGTTACCACTAATACATCTTTTGTAACTTATCCTAGTAACTACTAATTTTGTATTACTATTTTAATTTACCCGATTAAGATTAAATATTAGCACTGAATCCGTAATTTTAATTATTTAATTTTTACTTTTTTTAAACTTAATAGGGCCTTAAAGGTACCCCTTTCACTTTTTTTTACTAATCAAAATTTGCTTACATGATTACAAACTACTCATTACTCAACTAGGTTCTAATTCCCATTAATATGTCTTACCCGCATCCCCTCCCTAAATTTATCTAATTTATCCCCATTCCCATCAAATTCTTAATGACTTTAAAAATGTGAAGGAATGATTTAATAAGAGCACCCTAAGATCAAGTTTTATCTAAACCCTTGGATCTCTCCCTTTTTTTCTGTGCCCTAAAGGTTTGCCCTAAATCTTCCTTGTGTTCTTCCTTTCTTAACATTTGGAGTCTTCCTTCTTATCTTTCTTTTTTTTTTCTCTTGGTTATATTGCAGGTTTGTTTAAGAATCTCCAAGTGGAGAGGGGGTTGATTGGAAGTTGAAATGAAATGATTGAGGATACACTCATCTTTAACTGATTCAGTGAAAGGGTTTTGTTTACTAGACAGGACATTTTTTTTTGTTTTTTTGCTTTGAGGCATAGGACAAAGTGGAGGCGGCAACTGTGTGTGGGTCGAAGAGACAGTTGCAGAGCGCAGGGAGTGCGACTGGGATGGTGCTGGCCGCGTGCAAAGGGTGCAGCAAGTGGCCGTAGGGAGAGGACAGAGCGCAAGGATGGAGGCGCAGCCGGGACAGGGGCAGGGATGGAGGCGTGCAGAGCCGGGACAGGGCGGCTGGGGAAAGGGTGGCGCGAGGGGCGGGCTGGCAGCGGCGGCTGCGCACAGGGACAGTGCGTGATGTCCGTGGTGGGGGCAGCTTTCCCCCACGGGGAGAACAGGTTTTGCGTGGGGTCTGTGGGGCGGGTCAGCGCCCGCCCCATGGCAGTCTGAGCAAAGGGGTGCAGGGGTGTGGGGGTCGAACCCCCCCCTCCCCCGCGCCCCATATTTATATGTTTCTTGTTTTGAATGACACAGTCTGCGTAGGGGGCCGAACCCCCACCAAATTCCTTATTTTTTTGTCTAGTTTATTTTTATTAAAACTTAAAACATATATATATATATATATATATATAATATATATATATATATATTATATATATAGTTGTATTATATGATACATATATATATATACATATACATATATATATACATATACATATACATATACATACATACATATATATATACATACATACATATTATATATATAATATACAGCTGTATATTTCTATAGAAAGGGATAACAAGTAAAATATCACAGGGATGAAACATATTAAAATCATATTTTCAATATACATATAATCTGTACATATTCTTATGGTTATCAAATGAGAAATTTCTTGTGCATCTATACATAAGCCATGTTTTAAGATAAAACTATAAAAGGAATTATTATATATCCATTTCACAAACTATGCTAAAACCAAAGGAAGTACTTTGTTGTAAGTAAAAAAAAAATGAGTTTAAAGTGTATATTTATTTCACTTTATCAAATCTATGTACAACCAATTTATTTCTTTATTGCAAAAGTACAGAGGTGACAAGGTAACACCAACCAAGAGAGGAAACTTGGAAGTATATTGACAAAGAAGATGCTACACTTAAATACATATTTTGAAATTGGTTTTCTAATGCAAGGATATTCATTAAGATTTCACAAGCAAGAAAGTGCAAGAAAATAACAGATTCCTAGTTTTCTTGACATAATCCTATCCATGTTGGCAAGGAGACAAACATTTATGGCAATCAACACCTTCAACCCACTATGTTTCTTTTTTTTTGTGCAAGATTTACATCGAGATTTAATCTAGATATATCATTTGCTTCAATACTTCACAATCCACAAACTTCAGGCTACAAGCATGTTAAATGGGTTTCCAAGTGAGGTCAACATAATCAAACATTTTCTAAAACAAGTTTACAAGTGATACAAAATGTAACAAAATTAAGGGAGGATTTACAAGGAGATGTGCTAACTCTCACATACTATATTCAAAAGAGGATTACATTACAAGAAAGTCATCACAAGGAAGGATAAGAACAATAAGAGCCCATGAAAATGCCACCAATCCAACTTGAGAGCCATCTTCAATGTCTTCCCAAAACCATGCAAGGAGAAAGAAAAGAGCTTGTTTACCACCCAACCATAGACATCATCACATGCTTATCCCAAGGTTGGGATGCATGCTAGCCTCCCCCAAGCCCATGGGAAAGAGGATAGCTACCAAAACTTGCACAAGGTGGAGGGTAAAACAACAATGAAACAAGCACACAAACATAAAGTTCACAACAACACAAGACTCCAATTTACAAGGAGGAGAACCCATGTTCATCCTCAAAATGGGGAAGAGAGGAGAAAGTTCTCCAAAGTTATACATCAAAATTTCTTGCACATAAAAACATCTTCTTTATCCTCCTTATTGCTCCTTAATCAAATCAAGCCCTCCTTATTCCTCCCCCTTTCTCCAAGTCCTTCTTGGAAGGATTTTCAAACCCCAAAGGGGTTTCCTTACCAAGAATGGGGAAGGAGATTCAAGCCAAATGAATCAACTTCCCCACCTCAACCATTGAGGGGAAAAACAATAAGACTCCTACAAGGCTTGTCCATCAAGCCTTGAGGATTGAGAGGGAAAATTCCCTCTCTCTTCCCCCACACTCCAAAACTCCATCATGCCATATGATGGAGGGAGTAAAGAAACACAAACAAGCAACCCAAAATCTACATTCAACAAGTAACAATTTCAAGCAATCAATCTAACAACAAAATTAAAGCAACACAACAATAAGACATAAGAGCCTACCTCAAGGAAAGCTCTCCAAAAAGCTTCCTAACTTCAAGTTTTTCACACTCTTAGACTCCAAGCAAAATCTCCAAGCTCCAAATTCCCAAGCATCCCCAAGCAAGAAATTCCAAAAAAAAGTCCCTTTCATTTCCCATGAATGAGAATTTGAAGAGGAGCAAGCAAGCATCCTCACAAATGAGGGGGTGACATGTGTCACCCCTCTCCCTCCTCATGGTCAAAGATGCCAAAACAAAAGAGAGAAAGGGTAAAATTATCTTTTTGCCCTCTTCTCCCAAATTCCCTTAAATGTTAGCAAGACAAAACTAGTGGCACTTTTGATAAACACACAAATCCACATCCCTTACATGGATGTGACAAAACAAGGGTAGAAAGGGAGGGAAAACTCCCTCTAGCCTTGAAAACAAGCCCCCCTACCCATTAGGTAGGGTCCAAGGGCTCATTTTTGTGATAGGGGGACTCCCAAGCTACAAAGGGGTCCCCAAAAATGCCCAAAATACCCTAATTTCGGGTTTTGCATTTTGGCACAAGGGTAGAGGGTGTAGGGGACCACCCAAGGGTCTCACATGTGACCCTAAACCCTTGTGATTAAGAGACTAATTAACAAAATCCAACAATTTAAATGAAAGAGGAGTTATTAACTCCCAAAACAAGTTTACAACTTTACTAGCAACCCTAAACAAAAATTAATAATTCAAAGCAAAATACTTTACATACATTGGGGTCACTCATAGTGCCCAAAATTAATAATCATCTATCCTAAGGCTTCACACAATGAACATGGCTAGGACTCAGCCCGTGGGCTGCTTGTGCAAGATTGAGTAACTGGCCTGAATCCCACGTTCTCCTGTAAACCTGTCACCTGCACACTCATTGCACACATTAACCGCACCTGTCTGATACAATATAATTAAGTGACATAGTAAGATATCAATGCATGCTAAACTAACCTAACATCCTACTGAAATCAAGATGCGACAACGTGCACAATTATATTCCATATTCCAAAAGTTAGACAAGATGATAAAGTGACATATAATCCCACCATGCAACAACTATCCATCAATATAATTAGGTTTCCAAGCACATCATATTCATTAGTTTCCATGTCATAACAAGAAAATGCGACAATAAAGAAATTAGGCTAAATTAGGTGCTATACGCCTGAATGTCACACATGTCTAATAAAATCAAATATCTAAATATAATGTCCAAGATATCACCAATCACTGTCAAAACATGTCTATGAGGAAATAAACAACAAGCTACTGAGCTATAAAAAGTGTGGGCACTACATCCCCCTCTAATAAAATTAGAATTCCTCCTGGAAGTCACTGAAAGAGGTAGGGATATCTAGCCCTCAAAGGTATTGCATCCTCCCAGGTAGCTATTGTCTCGTCGTACTGGTCCCACTGTACTCTAACCTGGTCCAAGTCTCGACCCCGAAGGGTCAACCTCCAGTGCTCCAGTATGCGTACGGGCTCCAATCTCCACTGTCCTCCGTCCTCTACCTGTAATGCCGACCAATCCAAGACATGAGAAGCATCAGGTACATATCTACGTAGTACAGAAACATGAAAAACATCGTGGGCCCGTGCAAGGCGTGGTGGCAAAGCTAGGTGATAGGCAACTGGACCGATGACCTCTAAAATATTAAAAGGCCCCACAAAACGAGGCGATAGCTTAGAACTCTTTCCATAACGGATAAGACTCTTATGCGGACGAACCCTCAAGAAGACTTTGTCACCCACTGAGAAGTGACGATCAGTCCTCTTGCTGTCTGCATATGCCTTTTGGCATGCTCTGGCTTGCTCAAGACGCTGTCTAATCAATACAACCTGCTACTCTAAATCCTAAAGATAGGCTGGTCTCAGGATGATCATGTCATCTAGTCTATCCCAACTCAAAGGTGTCCTGCAAGGTCGTCCTACAAGGCCTGGTAAGGAGCCATACCAATGGAACTATGATAGCTTGTTGTTGTAGGCAAACTCAACTAGATGCAAATAATCTTCCCATTTCCTTTGCTGATCCATGACATACATTCTCAACATGTCCTCTAACACCTGATTAACCTCTCTATTTGCCCATCTGTCTCTAGATGATAAGCTGAACTGAAATTGATCTGAGTACCCAGAGCAGCCTGAAAAGACGTCCAGAAGACTGAAGTGTAGATAGTATCCCTGTCATTGATGATGGTCTTCGGAATCCCATGCAGCCTCACAATGTCCTCCATAAATACCTTGGCGATGGCCTGTGCATTATAGGTGACCTTGGTTGGCAAAAAGTGCGCAACCTTGGTCAACTTATCCACGGTGACCATAATGGCGTCATGACGATAAGATGACATAGGAAGTCCGACTATGAAGTCCATGGAGATCACATCCCATTTCCACTCGGGAATATCATGAGGGTGTAAAAGTCCTATGGGATGTGAATGTTCTGCCTTGACCCTCTGACACTCAAGGCAACGTGCAACAAAATCTGCTATGTCCCGTCGAAGACCTGGCCAATAATATAACTCTCTCAGATCGGCAATGCATTTTCTTCACTCCTGGATGTGCCGCATATTGGGGCTCGATGAGCCTCTGAGAGGATGAAGCTACGCAGATCACCTGACTTAGGCATGTAGATGCGCCTGTGGAATCGAAGCAAACCATCTGTCTCTAAAACACACCCCGAATATTTGCCCTTTAAAGAACCCTGAGACTCTAACATCTGTTTAGCTCCCTCATAAATCTGTCCTCTGGAAGGTGCTCAAGAATCCTGCCTCTCAAATATGACTAAAGTGTCAAAGAAGCAAGCACATGTCGTCGACTACTAAGAGCATCTGCAACCACATTTTCCTTCCCTTTGACGTACTGAACCTCCATATCATACTCACATAGGAACTCCATCCAACGCCGTTGACGAGCGTTGAGGTTCGGCTGTGAGAAGATATGCTGGCAAGCTACGATGGTCTGTCCTCAAAATGAAAGGCCTACCCAAAAGGAATGTTTGCCAACGCACTAGAGCATGTACAACTGCTGCAAGCTCCAAGTCATGAGTAGGGTAATTAAGCTCGTACTCCTTGAGTTTACGAGACTCAAAAGCAATAACCCGACGCTCCTGCATAAGAACTGCTCCCAAACCCTCTAGTGATGCATCGGTACAAACAACAAAATCCTCTGTCGGGTCTGGAACTGCTAAGATGGGCGCCGTGGTTAACCTTTCCTTAAGCAACTGAAAGGCTTGCTCACATTTCTCTGACCAATCAAACTTCTTCCCTTTCCTCTGAAGAGAAGTAATAGGGTGAGCAATCTTAGAAAAGTCCTGTACGAACCTATGGTAATACCTTGCTAAACCCATGAAACTCCTCACCTCAGTAACTGATGTGGGTGCTGGCCAGTCCAAGATAGCCTGAATCTTAGAGGGATCTACAGAGATACCCTCGCCTGAAATTGATATGACCCAAGTACTGAATCTCTGTCTGAAAGAAGCTGCATTTTTCCAAGTTCCCATACAACTTCTGCTCTCTCAACACCTGAAGTACCTGTCTCAAATGCTCCTCGTTGTTCCTCCTTGGAACGAGAATAAATCAAGATGTCATCAAGGAACACCAAGACAAAGCGATCCAGAAATGTCATGAATACTCCATTCATGAGGCTCATGAAGACAGCTGGGCATTGGTCAAACCAAATGGAACCACTGTGAACTCATAATGCCCATATCGTGTGCGAAAGGCTGTCTTATGGATGTCTGCATCTAAAATGCACAATTGATGATATCCTGACTTGAGATCGATTTTGGAGAACACTCACGCTCCCTGCATCTGATCAAACATGTCATCAATCCTAGGGAGCGGATAACGGTTCTTTATCGTGACTTTGTTGAGCTCCTGAAGTCTACACAAAGCCTAAGAGAACCGTCCTTCTTCTTCACAAATATGACTAGCGCTCCCCAAGGAGATACACTAGGGCGAATAAGACCCTTATCCAACAACTCCTCTAACTAAATCTTGAGCTCATGAGCTCTGGGGTCGTCATCGATACGGTGCCCTAGACACTGGTGCTGATCCAAGTACTAAATAATGGTGAAATCCACCTCTCTGCGGGTGGTAACCTGGAAGCTCGCCTGGAAACACATCTGGCATACTCCTCAAAATTGCATGATCAATCCAAGGTGAATGCTCTGAATGCTCTCAGATCGATCACTGATGGTGATAGCAAATAACCTGACAACCCCTTACGCATGCTCTGCTTGAGTTGCTTAGCGATATCATGCGCAAGGAGATAGGTCTCTGCATCCCTGATATCACAACTGTACTTCTCAAGATCATCCTGACACTCAATGACCTTTTTTCTACAATCCACCTTAGCTTGATGAGTCTCGAGCCAATCCATACCCAAAACTACCTGATAGGAACCTAGAGGGATAACTCGGAGGTCAAGAGTAGTGGAGAAGGCTCCTAAATCAAGTACGCAACTCTCCACATACGAGTCCACGGCGAGTTTGGCTCCAGAAGCCAACTCAACCTGCCAACTATCTGGTTGCCTAGCCACCACTAGCCACACTGGTCCACTATAGAAGGTGATATAAAGGAATCTGAAGCACCTGAATCAAAAAGTACTGAGACAGAAAATACCCCTGATAGTACCTGTCATCTCAATGACCGTTGGCCTGATACTCGGCCTGGCGGTTGTCAACCGCTGCATTATACCCGATGGGCGTGTCCTACATCACCCACCATCTGCTCGGATCTAGCCGCTCTCTGTGCATCCATGGTATTGGGTTTGTGTGGGCACATGCGCACATAGTGGTCTAGAGATCCACAAATAAAACAACCTCCTGTAACCCCTCTAAGATGGGGTCCCTCATGTACTCTGGTGTACTGATCCTACTGGTCCAACCCTAGTAGACTGCTGAGTGCGAGCTGGTTGTGTCTACTAAGTGCCCTGCCTCCTATCTCTGGCTCCACTAAAACCACCTCTAGAAACACCTCTCTGAAATCCCTGTGTCTGCCTAGCCCCCTGCTGCGGGTGGCCCTGCTACTTGTGTCTGTCCGCTGTGGGTGCGGTGGAGCCCTCGTGGCTGCTGGCGGAGGCCAAAATCCTCCTCTAGGGGGTGGTGGCAGTACCTCATGACCTCTAACTCTGGAAGGCCTGTATTCTCTCCTGAAACTTGCTCTTGTTCCTATCACAATGCTCCTGTGCCTTGGTCCTGTTCTCCTCAGCTAAGTAGGCCTTCTCAACAGCCTTCTCAAGTGTGGGAGGAGATAGCATCCGAACTGCTCTTGTTATGTCCTGCATTAAGCCCTCGGATGAACCTGTTACCCTGCAATTTCTCATCTTGCAGGTAATCCACATACTGTAGAAGATCTAGAACCTGCTCTCATACTGCGCTACTGTGCCAGATCCCTGTCGTAAGTCATGAAACTCGTCGATCCTCTTCTGAACAAAATGCTCTGACATATAACGCACCCTGAAACGCTCCTCGAACAACTCCCAAGTCACGGTCTCTCGAGTCAGATGGATCTTCCGCTCCTCAATTCCCTCCACCAAACACTGTTACGTCTCGGAGGAGGTGTATGCGATACCTCGCTTGACGTTGCTCTCGTAAGAGGTGCAAGCCAAAGCAACTATCCAAAACTAAGAGGCCCATTACTCAACCCTAAAAAGCCATCTGTAAACCGGTAAAAGTGGGCGGTTGCATTCGCAGAAGATTCCCGGATCACCTCTACCTGCCTTATATCGATCCTGACAATGCATCCAATAGGCGAAGGGAGTCCGCCTATCCTCACAATGGTCCCTCGAGACGTGTGAGCGGCTACGACAGAAATAGGCTACCCTCTCGTGATGACGAAGGGCTACGTGACCTCTTCCGCCTCGGTGGTATCATGCCTCTGGTAGCTCCGAATGTGCGTCCTCATCACCTATCGGCTCCTCGTCCGGGCTCCCAATGTGTGTCTCCACTCTCTTCGCCTGCGGCTGTGGTAGGGCGTTGCTCTCCACAGCCTATCAGCGGCGCAAGGCCGTCTAATATCGAGGCCTCAAATCGGGCGCCGACGCTCCTGCGTAGATGCACTATGCCCCATACCTCGAGCTATCGTCCTCGCTTGGGCGCCATCCTGCGCATGAGGTGAGCGAGACTTTATTAATTAAAATTCAATGGTTGACGGTGTTTTATTTTAACTGTTTATTTTTATTCCTTTAGTTAATTTGTGTTAAAATAACATACCCATTTTTAAACTAATTACCCAGTGGTCCCGAGTTTAAACCCCAAGCTCTGATTACCACTGTAGTACCCCTCACAGGGACACCTTCCAAAACGCCAATCAGGCAAAATTTTTAGGGTAAATTTTTTTGTTTTTTTGGAAGTGCTATCGTTAATACTAATCATCTTTTAAATTTATTTATTTTTTTTCTTTTTTTTATACTAATTTAATTTTCCAATTAAATCTTACTACCGCTGACCCGTTTGTATGTTTAAATTTTTTTTTTTAAACTTAATATGGCCATAAGGTAAGACTACACCCTTCTAACTACTCACTTTTCTTACTTAATTAAAAAACTCATCTCAACCACCTTTCTTCTTATTATTTTAGTCTTTATATATTATATATATAGATTCTTCCCGTAAACCCATACAAAGAAGGAATGATTTAATAATATTCTATGATTAAGTTTATCTCAGCCTTGGCTCTCTCCCTTTTTTTTTGCCCTAAAGGAAAAAACTAAATCTTTGTGTCTACCTAATTACCATTCTTCTCATCTTTTTTTTTTGTTGCTGTTGGTTATATTGCAGTTGGAGACAGATTAAGAGGGGTGGGAGGGGAGGGGGCGGATGTGTTACAGTCATTGAGTGAATGAAGTGAAAGGGCGGCCATGTAGGACAAGAAGGGATAGAGTGGTTGGCTGGAGGCAAGGAGATGCGTAGAAGTGTTTGAGGGGGGGGTCTGAAGAGGACAGTGGTGGCGCGCGGGGTGCGCGGCCGGGACAGGGTGGGGGCGACAAGTTCAGCAGGCGGCGGTGGTGGCGGACATAGTGCCGCTGGTGGCGCCCCGCGGCAGAACAGTGCCGGGGGGAAGTGTGCAGAGCGGACGCAGAGGGGTGGTGCGCGTAGGGGGCGGCAGCGGCGGATGACCTGGACAGGAAGGAGGGGAGGTGTCAAGCCTGGAGCTGGCCGAAGGGGGACATGTTTTGGTGGGGTGTGGGCGAGTCAGGCCCGCAGCGGCAGCTGAGCAAGGGGATCAGGGGTTGGGGCCGAACCCCTCCACCATTTAAATTTTTTTTTCTTGTTTTTGAAATATGTCACGTCTGTGCAGGGGCCGAACCCCACCAATTCCCTTTTTTTTTTTGTCTAGTTATTTTTATTAAAACTTAAAACATATACTACCAGATATATATATGTTATACATAATATATATATATTAATAAGATTATATTCTACACACACACACACACAACACACACCTGTATCGTCTATAGAAAGGGATAAAAGTAAAATATCACAGGATGAAACATTTAAAAAATCATATTTCAATGTACCAATCTGCCATATTCTTATGGTTATCAAATGAAAATTTTCTTGTGCATCTCACCAAGCCCATGCTTTTAAGATAAACTAAAAAGGAATT